>CM060937.1:619174105-619529105 GCA_030765085.1 Allium cepa
GAAGTGAGCAGTTTGACTCTGGACTATTGTTAATATAAACTGTTTTAATATAAACCTATTTTTCCAAGCTATTCATTATATAAACAACCTTTCTTTTAAAAGCCAAATTATCTTGTACTTGTTTTACAATTATTTTTGAAACTGTTCAACGATTTTCCAACTGTTTTATAAACTAATTACTATATTTCAACTATTTTACAAACTAATTACTTTCTTACTATTATTTTACAATTATCTAAAATTTCTATAATTATTTTAACTATTTTCTACCTATTTTACACCTATTTTACAAACTAGTAAGTATCTTTCAACTACTTATCTATTTCTAACTTTTCAAGTTATTTACTAAATAAACTAGTTGGAGTTCAAACTGTTATTGGTTAAATACCCAATCGAGATAAGAATAGAGGTGATAATCCAAATGGATTGAAGCAATTGAGAGTAAGTGAATGAAAATCAAAGTGAATGTGAACAGAAATGGAATTGATTTGGCTAACGACCAATAAAAACAAATACGTAGGGTGTACGTATGTTATTCTATTCGCATAGTGATTTGATCCAGATTCGAGCAAAGAATTTCGAGATAGTTATATCGATCCAAGTGGGATTTTTCACTCGATTTTCGACGGCAAACCTGGATATGGATTGTTGATTGGTTCTGAATATTCTCTATCATAGTTATGACTATGCAAGGAGAATGACGGTTTCTGATCAAGAAACCAGATCTGAGTCCGCACTAGGAAGTCGGGTGGACTATACTAGTTCGGAAGTGAAATAGTGTGGTCGAGTGAGCGATCAGATTGGTATAGCGTACGGATGATATGTGTACATCGTACGGATTTGCATGAAAATGGTATTGAAAGAAGTAATCAAATTTAAATATTTGATTTTGGGCAAACAAAGTTAAATATCTTCGTTTTATAAAACGAAACTCTCCTTGTTGAATCTCTTGCCAGAAGTAAAGGATTTTGAAGGTGTTTTGAAGTATAAAAGGATTTTTATACAAGTTTGAAATGATCCAAGGTTTTAAAGATTATATATATCTGTATATAAATAAAGGATCTTGTGAGGAATTTAGAAAAGGTTTTGGGAACCTTTGGATTTGAAAAGGCTTTTGATTTTTCGGTAAAATCAATATGAGAATTTGGAAAGCCTAGTTTGAGAATTATCGATTTTAGAATAATCGATTTTGTGTAAAGGATCTTTGTATGAGATTATACTAGGTGTATGATTTAAAGATACTATATATGTATAGTGTAAAATGTTTTATTGATGGCTCTGGGGAAAAAGGCGCTCCCTTGAAATGAACTTCTCAGGAGTACCACCGGGTGGTGCTCCCTTGAGCCCCAAGGAGGGGTTCTAAAGTTGATCCTGTGAGGAGTCCGGACAAAACTAGTTCCTGGGGATTATGAGTAGAGCACACCATAGCGGAAGTCGTGTGTGTCGCTGAGAGCCAACAGTCTGCGTTTGATTTTATATCGGTAGACTGCGACCTATGGTATAACATAGCGAAAGTCGTGTGTGCCGCTGAGAGCCAACAGTCTGCGTTTGATTTTATATCGGCAGACTGCGACCTATGTAAGAGTTGAGAGGTTTCATTTCGATAGCGAAAATCAGAGGCCGCTGAGAGCCTGCAGTTACATGGACTTTTGCTGCGACGACAACGTAACCCTGGGTGTAACTGTGATCTGTTGTGTAGGGATCCATGGCGTAATCGAGAGGCCGCTAAGAGCCTGCAGTTACATGGACTTTTGCTGCGACGACAACGTAACCCTGGAATGTAACTGTGACCATGGATGGGGGTGATGATTTCCAGAGCATTCTCACCAAAGATATATCCTTTATTTTCAAAAACTGTTTCGATATTTTCAATAAAATCATTTTTCATGTATTTTCACTAGATGTTGAAAATGGGTCTGCTAAGTACTTATAGATTTTCAGTCCTACGCCTGATCAACGTGTGACCGAATTTCTGTAAGAACGAAGATGGACTTGTGGAAACATCGAGTTATAAAAGTTTTTTTAAAAAAAAAACTAATTTATAATATTATATGAATTTCAAAGGTATTTTAAAAATGATCAAAGAATAATTTATCTGATTTTAAATTATTGAATATATTCTGGCTTTGTTTCTTTTCGAGGACAAAAAAATTCTAAGGGGGGAGGAATGTGATAGCCCAAATTTTTGGGCATCTGATAATTGGTAATTATCAGATTTTAACTATTAAATACTGATATATATGTTAAAAAATAAAATTCTGCTAATAAATGGATTTGGGAACTATAATAAATATTAGATTATAATATCTAAAAATTATAATTTGTATAGTGAATTAAAAAATCCATAAATATATAAATGCAAACTTTGTAGTGCTTAAAATTTTAAGTGTATATATATATGTTGTGATTTAGAAATTTATTAAATATAAATATGAAAACAAGGTTTAATAAAATGCCTTAATACATATATATTTATAAACATAGAGATAAAACATGTGTAATATTATAAACATAAGGGTTATACTTTCTTTAAAATAAGTATTAAATATAAAAATATAAGTATAATGTAAAAACACATATAAGCATAAAAGTAAATAGCAAATATAATTTAAATTTTTATAAAGACATTTGTAAGTCTAATGATATGTGAAATTTACAATTGTAAGCTTTGTAATATATACAATTAACATTTGTATCTAAGATAACATGCATAGTAACAAGTATCATGTGGATTACTTTCTTTTTTAATAAAAATAAATCAAAGGTATAAATATAACTTAACTCTATACTTCTCATTTTTTTTCTTTATTTTCAAAACAAGAAAACCTAAAGTCTATTAACAACTTTAAATCGAAAAGAGAATTCAAACAACAATCAGTTTTTTTTTCCAACTGTTTCAAACCTGTATCAAAATCTGATCATATCAAAACTGGTTCAAATTCAAACCTGGAAGCAAGGAAATCAAATTGTCCTCTCAAACAATCAACAACAGATTTCCAGATCAAAATTATTCCCTGTTTCTTCAAATAACTGTGAGTAAATCTCTCTATTTTCTCATTTTTTTTATACTTATGTGTTAATTAACTATCTTGTTACATCTGGGATTTGGGTCAAGGATATGTGAATCTGTATGATATGATTTATACATATATATGAGTGTGTTGACAAGTTAGCAGTTTTTTTCTTTTTTATATATAAAAAGAATTAGTTCTAAAAAAAATTATTATTGTAAATAATTTCTTTCAAAAACCAAATCTTCTCATTATCTTGTGCATGCAAGGATAAAAAGGTAGAAATGAACTGAATTTGTATTGCATAAGTGGAAAGTGAGTTGCCTGGGTATATAAGCATGTAGATGCCTGTGAAATTTTGGTCTCTATTCATACTTATTTGCTTGAAAATCTGTTAACTTAAACTTCAATATCTCTTTATACAATTGAATTCAGGTTGCGTAGCTTGAAGGGAAGTTGTTTGATGTTGATTGTACATCATTCCAAAATTCGTTCCAGTAAGGATTATAGAGTAAAAAAATTCTAAAATAAGAATTTTACTGTAAGTAAAATATACTAGAAAAAAAATTCAATTTTCCAAATATGATTTCTTGTTTATGGAACTTGATCGCCATCAAAAGCTACGAATTTTGGTGGGGTTTTATAAATCTTAATCACATACGCATTGGATATAACTGGATGAACAGAATTTCTGGCTTCGGTATTGACGACGGCGGCTTAGGTGAGTAAAGTGAGGGTTTCGGTATGGGGGAACCAAGATAGGGAAATATCGGAGATCCAAGTGGAAGGGGCGCCGGCCAGTGGTCGGTAGTGGTGGATCGAAGGGATGTTGGAAGGGGGAAAGCTCGTTCCAGTTTTGGATCAACGATCGATTTTGGAGAATAGGTGATGCAAGTGATTTTCCAGTGGGGTAATGTGGTGCCGAGGTAATGGGCGACTTGCGGGGTTGGTCGTCGATGGGGTTAGTTGGCTGGAGGCGCGTGATAAGGTGCACAGATACGTGCATGGTTTTCGAGCAGGATATGAGCAGAGTAAGGGAACTGGGAAGGAAAAGAATAGAAGAAAGGGAAGTTGAGGTTGGACCAAGAGCTTGGGCTTTGGGCCGCGTTTTCTTTTTATAATTATAATTAACGAAATAATGTAACACAGTTTCGAAACTAGCATTTAACCTAGTTTCAAGAGGAAAAAGAAAAAAAAATTCCCAAAGGAAAATGAACAAGTTTCCAAGCAAAATATGGAACGAGTTTTGATCAAGTTGTCGAGAAAAATTTAAGGATTTAAATTTGTGAAATTAATTGATATGGTTTTGAATTAAGTTAATTTTTTAATTAAGTCCCTAAGTGTTTTTCAGGAAAAATTCAATAATATAGTTATGTAATTTATTAAGATAAATAGTTTATCTTAAGTTAATTAAGGTTTAAATTAATTGAAGGGAAATTAATTAGTGTGATTAATTAAAGGTTAAATTATTAGTATAAGTAATTAGGATATTACTTAATGGGAGTTAAGGATAATTACATAATGTAATTAATTAAAGATCATTAATTAATATAGTTAATTATAGCATAATTAATTAAAAAGGTAATAAAAGGTAAATTAATTTACGAGATTAATATAAATTAATTAATTGATGTTGATATCAAAAGGTAATTGCGTAGTATAAGTAATTAGTGGATTAGTTAATGATTGTAATCAATTTAAAGATCATTTATTAGTGATTATGAAATGATTAATGATTAATTAAGGTAATTAATTTAAGATAATTAATTAAGGTTAATTAATTAAGGACAATCACTTATGAAATTGATTAAGCAAATTAATGTAAGTAATTAAGAGATAGTTAATTATTGAATGAGATGAATATGATTAGTTTAAGGATAACTAATTAATGTAATTATAATTGACTAATCAACAAGAGTAATTGAGGGTTATTTAATGTGAATGGTTAAATGATAATTAATTTACTTAATTTATTAAAGGTTAATCACTTAAGTGTAATTAGGAAATAATTAATTAAGGAAGATTTATTTAGATGGATAATTTAAGAATGATTAATTAATTCTTTTGTAATTAGTTAATGTTAAGTGAGTAAGATTAAGGTAAACCAAGTGATTTAAGGTGGTAATCAATGTAATTGGAGGTTAATTAAATTAATTATGAATTAATCAATTTTGCTTATGGATTATTAATTAGATATTAATTAATGATTAAACATTAATTAACTAAGTAATTAAGATTAATTAAGTTACAGCTAACACTTAATTAATGAAATAATTAGAGATTAATTAATTGATTATTAAGATAATTAATTTGAAATTAATAATAATTTATCTAAGTTAATCATTTAAGAAAAGTAATTAAATAATTGTTAATGAAGGTCATTAACTTAAGATTATTTAATAATTAATTAATACGATTAATTATAATAATTAATTAGATTAATTAATTAATAAAGAATAATCATTTGTGAAATTGTTTAAGTATAATTAATTAATTGAAGTAATTAAGGAATTAATTACTCATTGTAATAAATTGAGTTTAATCTGATTAATTTAAGCTAGTTAATTTATTTTAATTAATTTAAAATAATCACTTGATGATTTGATAAGTAAATTACTTAGGTAAGTAATTAATGGATAATTACTGGATGTAATTAATTGAATAAGTGATTTATTTTTAGATTAGATTTCCTTGTATAATTAATTAATCAAGGGATTAATTTGATCTAATTAATTAAGGAGTAATTTATTTATTTGAAGAAGTAATTAAGGGTAGTTAATTACTGATGTTATTAATCAAGGGTGATTAATAATTATGGTTAGTAATTAATGAAGTAATTATACATTAATTACTGTATTTGGTTAAGAATAATTAATTTTTGGAATTAATTAAGGGTTAATTACTTAAATGTAATTAAAGGATAAATAGAATGATATTGGAAGCCTTTGATTAATTGTTATTCCTAATATGTGGTTTGTGATGCTATGTGATAAGATATGTTTGATTTAAATTGTGATGATGTGGTTATCTATTGATGATGAATTATGTGACATCCTGTATTTAAAATTGAATTGTATTTCACTTGAATATTTAAGTTAAGATGATATTGGTTTCGAAGAGACTGGAGTCGGGTATTAGTAAATACCCGAAACCACTTCGATTCTTATAATTTGATATGTGAAACTAATAGGCTGAAGTGGAACGACTTAAGTAAATTGGACCATTTAAATCTAAGTTTTGGCACTTAGAAATTGATGTGTGAAATGGTTGATGTCTGTAACAACTTGCGAAAATTGTAAATTGATATATGTTACCCCTGGTTTATATAAGTTGTATGCTTTTGTATTCCATGTTAGATGGGTTTACTCACGCTGGTTTCTAGCCTGACCTGGGTGTTACTTTGATGTAATGCTCGGGTCAGACCGAGTATTACAGATTTTCAGGATAGGACGTTCTGGAGCTCAGGAGGCGAGCTGGATGGCAGAAGCGTATAGAGTGTATTCTGCTAGGGTATTGTGGTTGTCATCTGGACAAGTTGTTATACTATCCAATTTTTAAGGGATGTTGTAACTCTGATGTATATAAATATAAATTGACAGATACAGTTTTCATTTGTAAAACTGTTATTTATGTGATATTATATTTTGATCCGCTGCGAATGTGAGGTTTTGTGACTTGTTCCTATTTCTTCTTCTTTCTCCTTCTTTTTTTTTCTAACTATCTGGAATTTTCGGGTTCGAAATTTCCGGGTCGTTACACACTTATTCAAATTCATATCTCATTTTGCTTAACAAAAATTGTTTAACCATTTTATCATTTGGTTTCACTTCCATTTTCACATTTAATAAGTTATACAACTTATATATTTAAACTTCCAAATCATTAACTTATCCAAACTAGTTCAAATCTGATTTAATTTATTTAACTTCCTTTAGTTAAATTCTCAAATTTGTTTGTCACAACAAAACTTCAATTTCCAATTTACTATGGTAGCAAATCCATCACACAGAAACTCGAAAATGATACTGATGATGCTGTAGTCATTACCCTTATTATTTTCCAGTAACAATAGTGAATTCAGTGCTTAATATTCTTTAAAAAAAAAATTCCTTTTACTTCTAACTCACATTTATAAGTCTTTTTCTTGTAGAATTTCACTATTCCACTTTACTTACATAAGATTATTCCAAATTGATTTATCTTACTTAATAATGTAACATCTTTAACTTTGAAAAACAACTTTCAAAATAGACGGGATTCAAAACTTTCAAATCCATAGTCCAAATTCATTTTTATTTACTACTCTTATTTATAAATATATTCATATAGTTTCACTTCTTATACATAAGATTATTTCACAATTGTAAATCACATTAATTATAATTCCATACTTAATAATTCATTTGCCTATACAATTTATTCTTTTAATTAACTTATATTCTTACATTTTCAACAACCAAACAATCAATTTATATACTCTTTAGTAATTCTGAAAAATTATTTCTTTATATATAACATATAATCAAGTAAAATTATTTCATTTACCCAATTTAAAATGATACTATGTTGGTTTATCTTGTTTAAGAGTTTAGAAACCCCTATCGATATGGTTGTACTTCCCGCACCGACCGGAATTCATAAACAGCTCAATTGATAAGCAAACACAATATAAAACATTTTTATATTCACTAACAAATACGCGCTCATATCTATTATTACACTCACACTCATTCTAGAGTACTACTGACTCCATCACTAACGAGTAATTCCCAACAGAGCGAAGGTTGTCGCTTAACCAAATGCTCTGATACCAACTGTAATGTTCGGAGTTTTCGACTTTCGAAAATCGACATTAATACGTCCACTGTATCAACTGCCGATCAATCGAAGGCCGAAAATACGAATTGTTAGGGTTAAAGAAGAAGAGGTAGAAGAAGAAAGAAAGAAGAAGCAACATAAAAAATATACGAATCTCACAATCGCAGCGGAACAACATATAATATATCAATGAAAAATCTTTAAAACCAAGAATCATATCTGTTATTACATTACATCACATTACATTACATTATCAGAGTTTTCAACATCAAACAGCGGCAAATAAATGCTATATACAAGTGATACGCTTCGCCATCCAACTTGCCTCCAGATCTCCACAGCATCTCCTGACTTCCAGAATGACCTGATAACCTGACTCTAGCCTGTCCGTGTGGAAAATGATGGACGCCCAGAGTTTAGGAAGGGAACAATAAACTCTAGGTCAGTCATGGGACTGGTGTGAGAACTTAAAACAGTTATATCTTTAAAAACAAACAAAGAAATATTTTAAAATAGATCAGCAATGCTTTTGGCAAATGAAACTACCATTAGGCCTCACCCACAAACAAACAATGCAAACGCAGAATCGAGGAGATTTCTCCTTATGATAGTCAAACATGCTTGATACGCAAATTTCTTTGATATTATTACTATAAGTGCAAAGTTTAGGAAAACATTTCGAAAGTATAATATAAATCTTAGCCAACATAAGCATTTCGCACTATGCCTACTATAGCTGCCATCTAAACAGTGGTGACCACCATAAGTAAATGGCAGGTTCTACAACTAAAACCATACAAGGTGCATATGGGAGTTTGGATTTCCAACAAATGGTCAGGCCAAGGAACTTCCCATTGCCACATGGGTACGCCTTTCGAAGGACGCCCCAAGAACCTAACCAGATCTCTGCCAACACAAGGCCGAGTTACCTCTAGCTAGGTAACTACTGACACGAGTATGCCATCCCTCGGTCGTAACCAACCTTTATCCCAGGATTCACCAACAACCGCAAAGAAATAAATTTGCGGCAACCACATAGGTTAAGTATTTGGGCTCCGTACCATAATACCACCTCTATCTAGAAGGAAATGAATATACCCTATGGGGGCGCTATCCCCAAATAACCTTGCTGCATTCTTCCTGTTTTGACCATTTCCGGGGTGTGAGGTTCGACGAAGTCTCGTCCACAAAGCTACGCTTTTCATAAAATCCACGCTTTGATCAACAAATGATCAGCAGCACTCAGCATGCCACGTTACCAAATTGGGAATATATCACTAGTAACCATCACCTACATAACCTCTGAGCTCGTACGTCTCAGAGAAGGGTGTTAAGCTCGGAGAATAAATTCTACGTCACCAACAGAAATGTATTTGATAGAAACAAGGTTTACATCTCAAAATGTAATGTCAGACATACAATCCATACAAGTCTGTTTCGGGATCGAACAGAACCGAAGGCACTTGCAAAGAAGCCCTTGCAAATTCGAATAATCACTAATCACGTCTGGAATTGCCATCATAAAGGGTGATAAAATCTCTATATCGAGGATCAGCCGATGCAGAGGCATTCGATGGTAATTCTTCCATTTTCGATACCATCTGGTCTTCAATACCGGTCTTCAAATGATATCCATTACAACGTATCACTATTCGGAATGGGATTTATGACCCAAAGGTCCTCTCCCGGCTAAACCGAATAACGAGCGCTTATTTTAAAATAAGTGTAGCATTCAAATTCAAGCAAATTACAACAAATACCCATTTAAAGGTAAATACTGATAGTCGGTTATTTAACTATCAAAGAAAACAAACAAATATTCCGCTCCATAACAATCACTAGGCCCTTTTTATTAATCTTCCATAAATTAAATAACTTGCCAAATATTCACTTCGATTTATCTTTAAAAATATATATTCTCTAAATCATTTCAATTTCTACATTGGAAAACATTTCCAAATACTTATTTAAAAATAAGTAATTCACAAATCTATTTATTTTCAATACTTAGAAAATATTCAATATACTTAAAACACGAATAAGTATATATTTTATTCTTTTAAGGAAAACGTTCTCTTTAAACACATTTATTTGGGTCAAAACGAATGTTGCGTAAAAAATCTTGACGACAACCCAAAATCAATAGCATAGGGATTCAAAAATACGATAGATATATAAATCCCAATACTATACAAAAACATTTCCTTTCGCAAATCGCTTACTATAACAACGTGTTATAGTCCATCTTTTTCCTTATTTCTCGAAAACGTCTATTTCAGCAATGAATGTTGAAATATATGGTTTCGATCCTTAACACATTTTAAAACAACTTCAAATCGTTTTAATTTTATTTAAAAGATCACTTCCTAAAACATTTCTTTAATATATTATTCACCGTCCCAAAATCGTGAATATAAATCGTTTACCAAATTCAACACTTCAACATATTTAATTTAAAGGATTATCCACTGTCCAAAATCGTGGATATATCTCCTTTAATAAGCTTTCATATTTACTTATCAAATTCAATTGGTTTTTGATTTTATAAGACAACGTTTATAAATTCACACACATATATATATACATATATATATATATTATAAATACATCAACTTATAAAATGCCTTAATTAACAAATTCTATTTATATCTCATTTAACTGCCAAATTCCAATTTATAAGTTAATTACTTATAAATCTTTTATTTTACAAATTCTATTCATTTTATAACTTCACAATTTATAAATCTATAAATTTCATTCACTTATGAATGTAGGATCGATTTAACCCTAGAGGGGAGGGGGGTGAATAGGGTGATAGTATAATTTACAAAAATTAATCGCGGAAGCTTATAAATTATTTTCAACACAGATCACAGAACAATAGCAGCACAGATAATAGCAGAATAATAAATGCAGAAATAGAACGACACAGAATTTACCCAGCTTCGGCAAAACCCTGCCTACGTGCTGCCCCTAAGGTTTCTACTAGAAATTAGATAGCCCCTCACTTACACACGTAAACTCGCTACACCCGCTATCGACTAAATCTAACTCTACGCTCAAAACCCTGCCACAACTCAGCCACTGAGCTGCGAATTCTCAAGCTATGCCACGTAGCTTGTCCCCTAGTCACACGACTAGAAATTTAAACGGTTTAAAAATGAAAATACAAATTAAAAGCAAATTTAAAATACAAAACCCTAAAATACTATAACCCTTAAAAATAAAAAGGCCGGACCTCTTTGTAATTTATCTTGACTGTCTCCTTTTATTTCTTCGGCCCAATTCTTTTATGAGATAATGGCGGCTCCGTGTTCGATCAAAATTAGGGCTTGTTCCTGAAGTCGCCGACCTTTGATTGCTTAATCGAAAATGATTTTCAGTTTGTTGCTTTCGTCGATTTCTTGGCTCATCGAATTGTCTTCGGCTTCTTCAATTTGGTCGAGTTAATTGTCAAAAAGGGTATGCGATTGTTCCTTTTTCGATGTTGATTTTTGCTCGACCTTTGATTCGAGTTATTGATATTTCTCTGTTGTTACTTGAACTCGAATCTTGCAATTGCCGATGATGATTTGTGGGTTTTTATAGGACTCGAATTCCTATTTTTGCGTTTCGTACAAAATCATTTGAATTTGTCATATTATTCACCTCGGCCACTTGATTTTGTTTCGATGATTGAGATGTTTTTTTTGACTTGTTCAAAAACGTATATTTGTTACTTGATGGTCAAGGCGTTGATTTGAGATTGTGATGAACACAGCTTGATTTTTATGTATGAACACGGCTTTGATTCAATTCCGTAATGACCACGGCTTCGACTCTTTTCCTTTTTCTGTTGACTTATTTGAACTTCGGCATTTTGGCCTGACTGCATCTCTCGGCCATCACTGTGTTCATCCCTGTGAGCTTCGTCTCTGGCCATCTTTTCTGGTCGGTTTTACATGAATTACGACTGTGAACTTTGGCTTCATGATATATGCATTGATGTTGGGATTTTTTGTTGTATATTATTTGAGTTTGCATTTGGTCTTGATCACTCGTCATGTTGCATGAGTCACTTGCGTATTGCCTTTGACATCCATGTTCTTCACTGTTGAGTCATGATCTTTATTTTCTGATAATGTTTATTACTGTAATACTTGTTGCACTTTGGTTGTTTATCATGTTGCATTCACTCCATTTTGCATTGGTGCATTGCTGTCATGTTGGTTCGAATTGCACTTGCTCTTTTGTACTGTTTCACCATGTCACTTGATCTGTTTCATCTTGATGTTGCTTTAACTGCCGCTGTTACATTCATTAGCTTTGGCTTCTCTCCGGTCATGTCTGATCTCTGGTTTACCATCTGCATTCACTATAGTTTGTACATGCATTTGCCACTGTTTGATACAGTTTTGAACTGTACAGTATGGTCCATGAATGCAAGATATTGAACTTGTATATATTTGCACATTTGTTACTATCACTGCTGCAGTCGCTATGCAGTTGCTATGCCTTCGGTCATGTTGCCTTCAGTTTCTTGTACTATCTGGTCTGACCTGCACACTTGTTTATTCTTCATTTTTTTTAACTTGATGCCTTGAATTTGAGACCTCGACAGTTTGGTTTCATTGTTTCATGCATTAATGATTTTCATTTTACATCACTTGAACTTGCTTTTGACTCGGCCTGAACCTTTGCATTACATACATATGTATATGCTCACTGTATCTTCATTCATGTTGGTTTAGTTTGTGCACTTGCTCATTTGTTCACCTGTATCATGCTTGGCTTTGCGGTTCATCCTGTTGTTGATGCTTTGATGCAGTTTTGATTTGTTAAAACTTTGCATTCTTCATGTTACCTTGTGTTGAACCCAGTTTTAAAAACTCGGGTTTGACCTTGTGCTAATGACGTGATTTTGAATATATTGCACCTGAGTTGAACCTGTCTGTATATTTGGGTTTGACATTGTGCTCACCTGTCCTTGTAAATCAATCAAGTGTATATTGGTGTGCACGGCCTTGTGGAATATACAGTGATACACTGTGTATGTCACAAATTGTTCGTGTATGACGAATTCGAATATGAATGATGACGAACAACCCAAATAACTGAGGCAAATATTATTTTCAAAATTCACGTTTTATTTTATATTGCGAAAATATTTCTTTTTTAATTTTACTGCGTTAGTGAATATTTTTGCAGATTGCTCAGATGCTGGATTCAAACTGGAATGAAGATGAAGATGAAATATGAGTGAATGAGTGATATCTAGTGAGGACATTTGTAAATGTGAAATTGTGATGTAATTGAATTTGTATCAAAGTTGTATAGTGTATAGTGAGAGCTTGAATTTGTACTTTTCAAAATTGTAATAAATATTTGTTTGAGTAAAATATTCGTTTGAATTCAAATCCTGTGTAATTTATTTTATTCAAAAATATTTATTTAATCTATGAAAAACAAAATAGTACATTACCAAATACATTTAAATGAATGTATATATGTTTATTATCATCAAACAAAAATCATATAAGCGCATATTCAACAATCTCCCCCTTTTGATGATAACAAACATATATTTAAGATTTTGAATATGTTAAATGTATTTGATTATAGATATATCCTAATTGCTCCCCCTATTTAAAACTTCCTCTCTACACAATACTCCCCCTACATATATGCATACAAATAAAATATGCAAATGAGTCTAGATACAAAATGGAAAATTATTTGACCTTTGCTTGATTTTATTGACAAATTTTGTTATCAGCAAAAGAATAATAGTGTTAGAGAAAATAGAGATAAAGTGATCGATATTAATCCAACATTAAAACTCAATTGAATATAAATATTAAATTTCAATAAAAAATCAAACAAAAATCATAAATATTTTGTTAGGCGCATATTCCACATTTAGAATGATGGAAATGATGTCATCATATAAAACCATACAGTTGTGTCTATTTGTGGTATATTTATATCAGGAATTTGAATATCTACTAACCATGCATAACCGTTAGGACTTTTAAATGAGATTAGTAGTATTCCAATTTTATTTTAATTTAAAAAAAAATGAATTTAAGTATCTTCTAACCACGCATAACCGTGAGGACTTTTAAATGGGATTAGAATCAACTTGTTTATTTTAAAAATCAACTTTTGATATGCGTTCCATACATGCATAACCGTGAGGACTTTTAAATGAGCATGGAAGCACATAGCAAATTCCAAGTAATTCACTCATGCATAACCGTGAGGACTTTTAAATGAGAGTGAATACTTTGGTATTTATTTATTTATTTATTTTTGTTTTTTTTTTAAAATGTGAAAATGAAAAACGAACGATTCCTGTTTAAAGTACCACATATCGACAAACTATATAGAATTTTGATGAGTGATGGTTGTTAGAAATATGATAGATATAGAGATGGTCATGGAATTTTTTACCAACAAAAAGTTTTATAACTCTTGTTTAAATTTCTAACGAAATTTATTAATTATACCGTCTCAAGTCATAATATTTGATCAATATTAACACTCATCACTTTTTCAATCACTATTTTTCTTTTCAATAATCATTTGGGAGTCAGATTAGTCAAAATAGTCATTTAAAATCAAATTCAAAAATAATTATGAAATTAATTTTTCAAAATGAGTAATCTGAAAATATGGTCAAAAATGATTTTCTCGAGGGGGATTTAAAAGAAAATTTTCTGCTATTTGAAAATTATTTGAAATGAAGTATACGCAGATATTTTCTTTGAAAAACGATGCAGTACTAAATGTCTCAAAAATCACGTTCAACCAGTAATTTTTCTATCAACTAGATTACCAGTGTAATCTGCATCTGAATTTCTTTTTCACTCAAAATTATCTTTAATTGAATTTGATTGACCAAACCATGAAGTATGCACCAAACATTTCAAATTCAATTTTAACAACAATTTAAATGACATTCTTTTGAAATTGAATTGAAGCCGTGTAAATAATTAGAAAATCGTGAATATAGAGTTAACCATATTATAACTAATTGTATTATCCAACAAAACACTATTTTTAATCCAAACTGATATATATGAAGTAATTCAAATAATCTAGAGATTTTTATAGTGTTTTTGGCATAAGAATATAATTGGCCAAATATTTTGAACAAGTCAGAATCATCGTCTTTTCATCATCTCAATATTGGCTGATTTTAATTCAGAATACGGTGCAGATTATCATTTTTAATATATCGTACAAATAAATATGCCTTTACCTATTTTACCTTTACGATATTTTTCATTATTGTCCGTTGTGATTCTGTCACCTTTATACTAGGCTAAAGAACTTTGCTTTGTTGTCCGTTGTGTTTCTAGAACAGCCAGAAATCCAGAGAACACTATTGTTGTTCCTTAGCCCGCCACCACACCTACACGGGAAAAGATTTATGTGACCTATTTGTTTTTATAGGTCCATGGTTGTTAGTGGCAGAAAATTTTGAAAAATAATTTTGTGTAGACCCAAAACTATTTACAATTGTTCCCTTCGGCACCCAAATTTGTTTAACTTGAGAGATTTTATATTTGTGCCTTTTGGAACCCAAATCGGTATAGTTTTCACATGTTTCGGTCTATACCAACAATTATTGTGATCGTGTCCAAATTTTCTACAAATTGTGCACATAGAATTAACTTGATTAATATTGCTTTCAACAATTTTCGAATTATTATATCCAGGTCCTTGTCTAACCGTATTAACAGTTTGCTTTCCTAATAGCATATTCAACGATTTTTCACTTTTTGAAAATTTATCTAAAGTCGTTGACAATTGTTGGACTTGTGTTTTGAGAGATTCATTTTCGTTTAACAACTGTGTGCACTTTTTAATAGAATTCTCTCTCCTAGTATTTTCATTCTCCTTTAAAATCAGAATTTCATTTTCAAGTGATTTTATATTGATTTCTGATTTTTTAATTTCTTCTTCGAATGTTGGACACTTATCACACTTAGGGATCCTACGTTGATAGTTCTTAACTAATTGATCAAGTTGTTCATTGCATTCTATCAAAGTATCCTTTTGAGATTCAAGTTTAGCATATTTTCCCTAAGTCGTTCATAACAGCCAATTATTTCATGAAAATATATAAGCAATTCAGAGTGAGTAAGTTTTGATACCTCGCTTGGCTCGTCATCGTCGCTATCAGTTATATTTCCTTGAAGGCACATATCTGCTTTTATCACTCTCACTGCTAGTACTTTTCTCATTCTCATCCATTTCATCCCAAGTGGCTGCAAAACTTTTCTTTTTCTGTTTCTTTCCAAAGTCGCGTCGATTTCGAGGACAATTGGGCTTGATGTGTCCGGGTTGGTTGCACTTGTGACAGATGATCTTCTGTTCTTCAGAGTAGTCTAGTGCTTTGGCTATTCTGCTTTTCGCTTTTTGAATTCAAGCTGAATTTCCATATTTGTAATTCCACCTTTTGAATTTCTTTATTAATAGCTCCAATTCTGCTGCTGCATCATCATCGTCATCGTCATCACTTTCAGTTGTTCCTTTGAGAGCTATTGATTTCTTTCGAGTATCTCCTCCTTCATGCTCTTCCTTGAATTTCATTTCTAGCTCATAAGTGGTGAGATTTCCGATGAGTTCTTCAACTTTGAGTTGTTTTAAATCTTTCGATTCTTGAATGGCAGTTACTTTCGCTTCAAAGCTTCGTGGAAGGAATCTGAGGATTTTCCGGACTATTTCCAATTCGGTGTATGTTTTTCCGAGAGCTTTTGATTTGTATACGATATTGGAAAGTCGTCCGTACATCTCTTTGACATTTTCTTCCTTCGCCATTGTAAAGTTCTCGTATTCGCTGCTTAGCATGGCAAGGCGAGATTCTTTGACTTGATGTTCCTTCCTGAGTCACTTCTAGTATGTGCCATATTTCCTGCGTCAGTTAGACAATGTGAGACACGATTAAATTCAAATTGATCTAATGAACAGATAATAGAATTCATAGCTTTGGCATTGGTATTTTGTAATTTATTTTCTAGTTCTGTCCATTGTTCCTTTGGTTTCTCTATTTCCTGATTATCTACAGTTATAGTTGGTATTCTATAACCTGTCTCAACAATATTCCATGCGTCAATGGTTTTCAGAAAAATTTCCATCCTATTTTTCCAATAAGCATATTCACCGTTGAACATTGGTGGTCTAACGATGGATTGACCCTCAGTAAAAGCAGTATTAAAAGAAGCCATTTTAAAAATTCAAATTTTTAAAAAAAAAATTGGTTTTCGTAAAAAAAATCAAATTTTTAAAAGAAAAACGACTTTTGAACCTAGCTCTGATACCAGTTGTAGGATCGATTTCACCCTAGAGGGGGGGTGAATAGGGTGATGGTATAAATTATAAAAATTAATCGCGGAAGCTTATAAATTATTTTCAACACAGATCACAGAACAATAGCAGCACAGATAATAGCAGAATAATAAATGCGAAAATAGAACGACACAGAATTTACCCAGCTTCGGCAAAACCCTTCCTACGTGCTGCCCCCAAGGTTTCTACTAGAAATTAGATGGTCCCTCTTTTACACACGTCAACTCGCGACACCCGCTATCGACTAAATCTAACTATACGCTCAAAACCCTGCCACAACTCAGCCACTGAGCTGCGAATTCTCAAGCTACGCCACGTAGCTTGTCCCCTAGTCACACGACTAGAAATTTAAACGGTTTAAAAAAGAAAATACAAATTAAAAGCAAATTTAAAATACAAAACCCTAAAATACTATAACTCCTAAAAATAAAAAGGCCGGCCCTCTTTGTAATTTATCTTGATCGTCTCCATTTATTTCTTCGGCCCAATTCTTTTGTGAGATAATGGCGGCTCCGTGTTCGATCAAAATTAGGGCTTGCTTCTGAAGTCGCCGACCTTTGATTTCTCAATCGAAAATGATTTTCAGTTTGTTGCTTTCGTCGATTGCTTGGCTCTTTGAATTGTCTTCGGCTTCTACAATTTGGTCGAGTTAATTGTTAAAAACGGTATGCGATTATTCCTTTTTCGATGTTTATTTTTGCTCGACCTTTGATTCGAGTTATTGATATTTCTCTGTTGTTACTTGAACTCGAATCTTGCAATTGCCGATGATGATTTGTGGGTTTTTATAGGACTCGAATTCCTATTTTTGCGTTCGTACAAAATCATTTGAATTTGTCATATTATTCACCTCGGCCACTTGATTTTGTTTTGATGATTGAGATGTTTTCTGACTTGTTCAAAAACGTATATTTGTTACTTGATGGTCACGGGGTTGATTTGAGATTGAGATGACCACGGCTTGATTTTTATGTATGAACATGGCTTTGATTCAATTCCGTGATGACCACGGCTTCGACTCTGTTCCTTTTTCTGTTGACTTATTTGAACATCGGCATTTTGACCTGACTGCATCTCTCGGCCATCACTATGTTCATCCCTGTGAGCTTCCTCTCTGCCCATCTTTTCTGGTCGGTTTTACATGAATTACGACTGTGAACTTTGGCTTCATGATACATGCATTGATGTAGGGATTTGTTGTTGTATATTATTTGAGTTTGCATTTGGTCTTGATCACTCGTCATGTTGCATGAGTCACTTGTGTATTGCCTTTGACATCCATGTTCTTCACTGTTGAGTCTTGATCTTGATTTTCTGATATTGTTTATTACTATAATACTTGTTGCACTTTGGTTGTTTATCATGTTGCATTCACTCCATTTTGCATTGGTGCATTGCTGTCATGTTGGTTCGAATTGCACTTGCTCTTTTGTACTGTTTCACCATGTCACTTGATCTGTTTCATCTTGATGTTGCTTTAACTGCCGCTGTTACATTCATTAGCTTTGGCTTCTCTTCGGTCATGTCTGATCTCTGGTTTACTATCTGCATTCACTACAGTTTGTACATGCATTTGCCACTGTTTGATACAGTTTTGAACTGTACAGTATGGTCCATGAATGCAAGATATTGAACTTGTATATATTTTCACATTTGTTACTGTCACTGCTGCAGTCGCTATGCAGTTGTTATGCCTTCGGTCATGTTGCCTTCAGTTGCTTGTACTATCCAGTCTGACCTGCACACTTGTTTATGCTTCATTTTTTTTAACTTGATGCCTTGAATTTGAGACCTCGGTTGTTTGGTTTCATTGTTTCATGCATCAATGATTTTCATTTTACATCACTTGAACTTGCTTTTGACTCGGCCTGAACCTTTGCATTACATACATATGTATATGCTCACTGTATCTTCATTCATGTTGGTTTAGTTTGTGCACTTGCTCATTTGTTCACCTGTATCATGCTTGGCTTTGTGGTTCATCCTGTTGTTGATGCTTTGATGCAGTTTTGATTTGTCAAAACTTTGCATTCTTCATGTTACCTTGTGTTGAACCCAGTTTTAAAAACTCGGGTTTGACCTTGTGCTAATGACGTGATTTTGAATATATTGCACCTGAGTTGAACCTGTCTGCATATTTGGGTTTGACCTTGTGCTCACCTGTCCCTGTAAATCAATCAAGTGTATATTGGTGTGCACGGCCTTGTGGCATATACAGTGATACACTGTGTATGTCACAAGTTGTTCGTGTATGACGAATTCAAATATGAATGATGACGAACAACCCAAATAACTGAGGCAAATATTATTTTCAAAATTCACGTTTTATTTTATATTGCGAAAATATTTCTTTTTCAATTTTACTGCGTTAGTGAATAATTTTACAGATTGCTCAGATGCTGGATTCAACCTGGAATGAAGATGAAGATGAAATATGAGTGAATAAGTGATATGTAGTGAGGACATTTGTAAATGTGAAATTGTGATGTAATTGAATTTGTATCAAAGTTGTATAGTGTATAGTGAGAGCTTGAATTTGTACTTTTCAAAATTGTAATAAATATTTGTTTGAATAAAATATTCGTTTGAATTCAAATCCTGTGTAATTTATTTTATTCAACAAATATTTGTTTAATCTATGGAAAACAAAAAGTACATTACCAAATGCATTTAAATGAATGTATATATGTTTATTATCATCAAACAAAAATCATATAAGCGCATATTCAACAATGAAATCCATTTATACTTCATTTTAACACTTACAAAAAATCGTTTTATAATTCCAATATTTTAATTTATAAATATCAATTTTATAAATCTTTTATATAAACCGTTTATAATGATTCAAAAATCCAAATTTTAAACCATATTACAAATTAATCAACTACTTATTTCAAAAATCACATTTTGGTTATGTTTCACAAAAATCATAATTTTTATAACATAAAAATTATAATGTTTATTTATTTAAAATGAATCAATTCCAAAATTCATTAAAATGTATACTTTAAAAAATCAATTCCAAAATTCATTAAAATTCACAGCACCAATACATCAACGACGGCATCCAAACATCATATATCAATATGACAACAGAATATATTTCAAATATCTATAAATAAATCAATACTGTTGAGGAATCCAGTTGGATCCCTCTAACCTGTTTCCATGCATCCACAGATGTTAGCACAATAACAATCCCGTTTCAAGACGGAATATCGTGGTACATGGGTTTACATAAAATATCATCCGCTATTATGTGGCGCAATAGGGTCTCATCCGCTATATAATGCATGAAAATCAACTCCAAGTACATATATAATACCAATTCCACATCAGGGTGGAATATCACGGTATATGTGTTTAATATATTAACCTCCGCTTAATATGCGGCGTATAGGGTCTATTTCAATACAACAGATAGCATTTTATCATTCAATCACGAAATCAAGAAATTTTAAATCTAACTATTTAAAATTTAAATCGAAACAAATTCGATTGAGTGAGAAGTTCTCACCTTGCTTCAAATAACAGTTACAGTGTTCTATTCCGAATAAAATTAAACGCGCGTTTATTTTACCAAAAATTATCGCTAGCTCCAGTCAATCCCAATCCAGCTCCATCGCGTAGTGTTCGTCAATACGAACCCGACGTAACTCGTTTCGTGCGAAACAGACCTCGTATGAACAAGTTATAGCATTTTAAAGATTGTACGATTTATTAAATATAATTATTTCAATTTTTGTTTAAATTTTTAAACCTACACTCAATCGTGGCCGCTCATTCAAGCTTGATGAAATTAGGGCCGATCCTTCTTTCTTCTTCCTCCCATAGTTTTCACGTACGCTTAAACCCATCGGCCGCCCATCTATGTTGAATTTTCGCCACCACTACGAGCAAAATGAAGATGATCGACGACCATCACTTCGTAGCCCTCATGCATATGCACCAACGGCCAGAGCACCATGAAGCTCCGCTATGCACGTGCCTTGAAAACCATGTGTAAACGTACGACCTTTGAACTCGATTTGTCGTTGATCGGCTACCATTTCCGATCACCACCGTTGAATGTATAGTTCTCTCGATGTTCTACAAGATTGTAGTCGTAGCTTTCTGATAATCGTTAACGGATTTAAAGAAAATAGAAGAGAAAGAGTTGAAATTTTCGGCCATTGATAGTGAAACTGGCGGTTGAAGCTTCGAACATGGGTTTGGTGAAAAATGAAATGATAGATGTGCTTTTACAAAAAATATCGAAACACTATTCATCCCGAAATTTTTCGAACTCCAAACGAAGCATGCCACCTGGCGTTCATAATGTTTTACCCCTATTTCGAACGCAATGGAATATATATCGAGAGCCAATTCGATCGTATTTGGAAGATAGGTTTTCAAATCGACTATTTTAAATTTAAAATTCACTTAAACCGATTTCAGTGCTTTTTAGCTTGCCACAGGCAAACCGTAAATCCGATTGACACGAAATTTGAAATCTTACAATAATATAACATTACAGATCCGATGAAACTTGTTTCGTCGAAATCCGAGACTGTTTGAAAAATGACTATTTTTACTCGTTAATTAAATATTAAAATATTCAATTTCCATAAATTAACTTTTAATTCGATTTTAAAAGTTCTATAACATCATTCTAACTCCAATATGATTTAATACAACTTTACAGATCAATTTTAATCATATTAAACCCAATTTCCAATTATTTCTATAATTTCAAATATTAAATTATCGATTTAATTATCCAATAAATCTAGATATTCGAAATAAAATTTATTCGCCTTACAAATTTTACTTGTAAATATTAAAAATCAATGAAATATACGAATTTCAAATGACAGAAATTCTGGGTCATTACAATTATTTTATTTAATCCAATTGAGTTCCCTTCCTCTTCTTAGCACACTCAATATTGAAACGGTTCTTATTTCTTCAAATTTTCCTATCTTAATTTCTTCTCTCTCCTTAAAAAATTGTGTTTTTTTCTATATTCCCGGCTTCATTGTAAACCATAACTGTTTTTTAGATATTTCATATAATTTATTTATTTATCTCATAATTTTAATACACGATTATAATTTGATTGAATTCACCGATAGTTTTTTACCATTTATATTTACCAATTTTTTTTGTATTATTCATATTATGTAGTGGTTGTATTTCTATATGTTTACCATAGGTTAGCATTCCAATCGAAAATCATCTTAATGAAGTCCAAAATGCTTCGACTTACTAGTTCAAAAATCTTTAAAAAAAGGTCAGATCATTTGTTTATTGCTTGTCTTTTCTTTTAAATTAAGCCCGAATGAGGTTTTTATCCTAAATTTATGATTTGTATAACTGATTCAAAATTTGGGTTTTAAATTTTAGTATTTCTCCGATTTTGTATCAAGTAGTATGGTTATCAACTTTTTTCATCGTTTATTTCGTAGGAGCTTATTAGATTTATTAATTCACAAAAACAATAGACACTTCAATTATTCTATAAAATCTTGCAACGACCTACCCTTTTACCATCGAAAGTCGACAACGAATACTAATACTATGTTTAAATGTCGAGTATCCAAGCGTCAAAAGGGATGATTGTTAGGGTAAATAAAAAAACCGAGAATGGAGCAAACAGAATCACACAGAGGAATCGAAAATATATAATATAACAAGGATAGTAAAAACTGTCACCTTAAAAATACATAGTATATCAGAGTTGAAAACAAGCCTTACCAACTAGACAGTATAAAATCGTGACCTTACAATTGCCCATGTGGATACTATATAATATAGTAGAAAATAAAAAACTATGGTAGTTGAACCTCCAACTCCTCTCCAAGATCTCTATAACACCAAAGCCAACCTATAAAATACTCGGTTTGACCCGAGCATTATAATAAATAACACCCAGATCAGTCCAGAAAACTAGCAAGTGAAAACTCAAAAAGTGGGGAATACATAAAAGTTTTGTAAGACTATGCCGCTAACGCGAAATTGGTTTTTACATCACAAGAATAACATCAATATAGGAAAGAGTAGAGATAAACACTAAGAAACAAATCCAAATAAGAATGGAAAAAAATAGTATTAAAAACCAGATTTGAAAAACTAGAAATAGTTTGAAATAAATACAAACGAGTTAGAACTGATAAAACGAGGTAACAGTCCGAACATGATAGAATGGACAAAAACGATAATTAATTATCGTGAAGAGTGGTTGACTCTTCCCATTGCAATTTCAAAAAATAACTCGAAGGTTCGAATCAAATATGGAAAGGAAAGTTTCCAACAAATGACAAGGAAGGTGAACCCTTTGAAGTATAACTCTAGTAATATAATTCTTAGAAGCTCATTTACTCTGTAAAATTTCTCAAAACCCTTCAAGCCGGACCCCACCAAACCTTATCGAGTATCCAAATATTTCCACATCTAAGTGCCCAGCTGAATCCAAACTAGATGAGATATGGAACTATCCTCATAGAAGCAATCCCACATGGCTTGGCCTCCTCTTGCGCTTTGGATTCAGTCATTCGACAAAGGATAACAAAAGAGCAGCAAATCGTTTTTAAGGCGACGATACACCACGAAGAAAGCTGAATTCGATAATCAATAATCTACTGTTGGGGATAATTAAAATGTTCGTATATGGTAGTTAAATATCTTATATTTAACATTACTCGTCTATTACAAAAAAGTAATATCTCTTGGTTGAAAATAAAGCCGGAAAAGTGAGCTAGTGTTACCCTAGGTGTAACGATCCTGAATTTTTGAACAATTTAAATTGAAAATATTTAATTAATTTTAAATAGTTGAATGATGATTTAGATTGAATTCCCAATGCTATATAAAACATTTCCTTTCATTTTCCCAAGACATAACCGATTTATTTAATAATATATTCACTGTCCAAAATTGTGAATAAAATTCCCATTTAACTTTTTATTATCACAATATTCAACTTAAAGGATAATTCGCTGTCCAAAATCATAGATATAACTCCTTTAATAAGTTATAACAATTTACTTATCAAAATAAGTCGTTCGTGGAATTTATAAACGATCTTTACAAATTCCTTCTATTCACAAAACTTCGATTTATAATCTCCTTTTATCACTTCAATTCAATTTATATAACTCAGTTATATACCAAGAGTCCATATTATAAGTTAAATACTTATAATCCATTTATTTACTAAATCGTTCTTCACAACGTTTGAAATCAATTTTTCAAAAGAATTCAGAATTAAATTTCCAAGTTATAGTTCAATGACCCCCTTGGCTATAACCAAATTAACATGTCCTTTTATTTTCCAATTATTTCGAAGATATTCAAAATATTTGGTTTAAACCAATTTAAACCAACTCATTAATTCACTTAACTTATATTTCACTTTTCGTAAATCTCAACAATTCGATAACGAGTTTCCGAACAATCGAAACTCAAATCTAAGGAGACCTCACCGAATAGAAACTATCGCAAACCTAAATTTAGAGAGGGGAATTTTCAAAAATAATTCTAATTTTCAAAATACTTTTTATTTTAAAGAAAACAATTTTAAGCTTCTTTAGATTTGAAAACACTTTCTTTAAAGTGATTCTAGTAACTATTCATATTAAACGCCATAAACTAAGCTTTGTGTAAACCAAAGCTCTGATACCACTTTTGTAACGACCCGCCGCTCTGACCGCCTCTAGTCGGTAATTTAACCAACTAGAAACGTTCAAATGACGGATTGTTATTTAGTTTATAACATTTAAACAGAATCAGTCACAGAATCACAGAAACAATAATATATTTTACAAATGAACTTTTCTTTTATATACAAATATCAGAGTTATACAATGAATTACATTTTATATAGCGGAACAAACATATATCTTTTTAAAGTACAAGAATTTTCTGAAAATCTTTAGTGAAGTGCTTTCCCCTCTCTCTCTAACTTCGCTACGAGAAAATCTTCAAGCTGTAAAAATACTCGGTCTGACCCGAGCGTTTTTGTGTTTTGCCACCACCATTATTTTCTTTTTTTTAGTTTAGGGTTTTCGAAATGAAGAAGGAAAAGGGATCGGGCCGAATTGAGGTAAAAAGGAAACGACATTCAAAGGTAAATGGGCCGAGATTCATAATTTCAAAGCTCAACAACACTTAACCAAATTTTTTTTTATTTTTTTTTTTCATTTTGAATTTCAATTAATTTTGTTATTTCTTTGCTTTGTTTTGTTGAACTATGTTGTTATAACTTTTCCAATGTAGTCACTTCATATTTTACGAAGTTTATAAATATGTTGTTTTAAATTTTAACTATGTGCATTTATTTTATTTATTTTTGTATTGATAAAATTTATTCCATTTTAAACATCATTATCTCTTATTTATTTATTTATTTTATAAATACCAATTCAATACAAATTCAATATTCAATTTCAACTCCAAAGTCAAATTTAAATTTTTATTTAACTTTGTATAGATTAAATTCTAAAATTTAATCGCCAAATCATAGAAATGTTTTATAGCATTGGGATTTATATATCTATCTTAAATTCGAATCTCTATACTAGTGATTTTGGGTCGTCGTAACAATGTTTTACGCAACATTCGTTTTGAACCAAATAAATGTGTTTAAAAGAATGATTTCCTTAAAGAGTGAAATATATACTTGATTATGATTTAAGTATATTGAATGTTTTCAAAGTGTTGGAAATAAATGGATTTGTGAATTACTTATTATTAAATAAGTATGGAAATATTTTCCAATATGAAATGAAAGGTTTGAAATTTTATCTTTTAAAGATAAAGTGAAAAGTGAATGTTTTGAGATTTATCTTTTAAAGATAAATTGAAAATGAATATGTGAAATCGATTTGAAAGTCGTATATTCATAGATATTTTGGAAATGTAAATTCATTATGGAATATATAAAAGAAAGTGAAATTTGTCAAAAGTAAATATTGATTTATTTTTGAAATGTGGAAATAAATTTACGGATTTGGAACGTAAGTTTAAAATAAATCGGTAAGGATTTATTTGATTAATTTAAATGAACCATTTTAAGTTTAAAATGGATAAATATTTGGAAATGTTTCCGTTTAAGGAAATTGCTTTGAAATTTGTTTTCAAAGATTGAAAGGTGAAAAAATTGATTTGAAATTTGTTTTCAAATGGTTGAAGTGTGAAAAATATATCTTGTAGAGATATTTTTGGGAAATTTGAACAATTAGTTCAACTTGGAAATTTTCAAAGGATTGAATTTTGAGTTAAATTGAGTTTAACTTCGACACCCAAAACAATATAAGTTGAACTTTGAATTTTGAATGGTCGATTTGGATTGTATGTCTAACATTGTGAATTGACGACATAGCAGTTGATCTCTATTAAATATATATCTGTTGGTGTCGGAGAATTGATTCTCTTAGCTTAACACCCTTCTCTGAGACATACGAGCTCAGAGGTTATATATCGATAGACATCAATTATGTGTTGAGAATTGATGATGTAACATGAAATCCAAATCGAGTGTGAAGTCGATAATAAATTGGATTATGAATGTGAATTAGGTTTGAGATAACCTTAAATTTCCAAATCGACTTAGAGGAAAATTTTAAATGGATAATGAAATGGAAAATTTGTGAATCCTCTATTTGTTATGGGTATGAGATATTGAGGTTTTCAGAACGTATATATGAGAATACGATAAATTCGAAAACCATTAGTTTGGAAAGAAATTGTTGTGGAAAACTTATGTAAGTACATGAGTATGATATGTACGAATTGTGAAATGAAATATTATATATGTATGTATGATATTATGTTTTTCAAATTGAGGATATGGAAAAGTACCTTCCATTTAAAATTTGTGAAGGTTGTTGGAACTCGAGATGAGTGTCCATTTGAAGATCGTAGCTACGTAGAATTCCATTAGTTGGATTGACCATTTGTATTCCATTAGTTGGATTGACCATTTGTTTTCCATTAGTTGGATTGGCCTTTTGTTTTCCATTAGTTGGATTGGCCATTTGTTTTCCATTAGTTGGAGTGACTAGCGTAATTTGAGGGGCGTGATGCCAACAGTTACAAGCGATTCCACTGGGATAGTGGCGTAACCGCCGTGTAAACTGCAATCTAGAAGCCAAAGCGAAATTCGAGGGGCGAGATGCCTATGGTCACAAGCGATTCTACTGGAATAGTAGCGTAACCGCCGTGTGGACCGCGATCTTTGGCAACAACCATGGCGAAATTCAAGAGATGAGAAATCTATAGTTTACAAGCGATTCTACTGGGATAGTAGCGAAACCGTCGGGTAAACTGTGATCCATGGGGGAATGTGCTTTCCATATCCATTTTTAAAAAGATTTTTAAAGTATTTTCACTGGGAATTGAAGCAAGTATATTTAGTACTTGGAGATTTTTAGACTTGCGCCTGGCTAGCGTATGCCTAATGTCTTTAAGAACGACAATAGACTTGTTAAATTTCGAGTTAGCAAGTATTTTCAAACTTTAAATAGAAAATCAATAATTCGAAATTAAAGCAACATAATTCCAACCTAATGAACTAAGGAAGAGGATTTCTGAAATGTTTTGAAAGTTCACAGTTTTGGAAAAGTTATACTATGTAAATTTCTTAAATGAAGAATTGCAAATTTAAAATTTGGGTTTTGTAAGTTGAAAACTTTAGTAAAAGACTTTTGCGTCTTGATTGTAGAAAATGATGAGGAAATGAGTTAAATAACAAAGTTAGCGAGATAAAACAAATAGAATGAATCCTATACTTATGTATTTATTTTTGATAAGTTTCAAACTTGATAAAATTGAGTAGGGTATAAATATTAGTGAAATTTTAACAATCATTTTTCCTTACTTGTAATTTCGGGACGAAATTCTTTTAAGGAGGGGAGATTGTAACGATCCTGAATTTTTGAACAATTTAAATTGAAAATATTTAATTAATTTTAAATAGTTGAATGATGATTTAGATTAAATTCCCAATGCTATATAAAACATTTCCTTTCATTTTCCCAAGACATAACCGATTTATTTAATAATATATTCACTGTCCAAAATTGTGAATAAAATTCCCATTTAACTTTTTATTATCACAATATTCAACTTAAAGGATAATTCGCTGTCCAAAATCATAGATATAACTCCTTTAATAAGTTATAACAATTTACTTATCAAAATAAGTCGTTCGCGGAATTTATAAATGATCTTTCCAAATTCCATTTCTATTCACAAAACTTCGATTTATAATCTCCTTTTATCACTTCAATTCAATTTATATAACTCAGTTATACACCAAGAGTCCATATTATAAGTTAAATACTTATAATCCATTTATTTACTAAATCGTTCTTCACAACGTTTGAAATCAATTTTTCAAAAGAATTCAGAATCAAATTTCCAAGTTATAGTTCAATGACCCCCTTGGCTATAACCAAATTAACATGTCCTTTTATTTTCCAATTATTTCGAAGATATTCAAAATATTTGGTTTAAACCAATTTAAACCAACTCATTAATTCACTTAACTTATATTTCACTTTCCGTAAATCTCAACAATTCGATAACGAGTTTTCGAACAATCGAAACTCAAATCTAAGGAGACCTCACCGAATAGAAACTATCGCAAACCTAAATTTAGAGAGGGGAATTTTCAAAAATAATTCTAATTTTCAAAATACTTTTTATTTTAAAGAAAACAATTTTAAGCTTCTTTAGATTTGAAAACACTTTCTTTAAAGTGATTCTAGTAACTATTCATATTAAACGCCATAAACTAAGCTTTGTGTAAACCAAAGCTCTGATACCACTTTTGTAACGACCCACCGCTCTGACCGCCTCTAGTCGGTAATTTAACCAACTAGAAACGTTCAAATGACGGATTGTTATTTAGTTTATAACATTTAAACAGAATCAGTCACAGAATCACAGAAACAATAATATATTTTATAAATGAACTTTTCTTTTATATACAAATATCATAGTTATACAATGAATTACATTTTATATAGCGGAACAAACATATATCTTTTTAAAGTACAAGAATTTTTTTTTGAAAAGCTTTCTTGAAGTGCTTTCCCCTCTCTCTCTAACTTCGCTGCGAGAAAATCTTCAAGCTGTAAAAATACTCGGTCTGACTCAAGTGTTTTTGTGTTTTGCATAAAACGCTCGGGTCAGACCGAGTAATTTTACAGCTTGAAGATTTTCTCGCAGCGAGGTTAGAGAGAGAGGGGAAAGCACTTCACTAAAGCTTTTCAGAAAATTTTTCTTGTACTTTAAAAAGATATATGTTTGTTCCGCTATATAAAATGTAATTCATTGTATAACTCTGATATTTGTATATAAAAGAAAAGTTCATTTATAAAATATATTATTGTTTCTGTGATTGATTCTGTTTAAATGTTATAAACTAAATAACAATCCATCATTTGAACGTTTCTAGTTGGTTAAATTACCGACTAGAGGCGGTCAGAGCGGCGGGTCGTTACACTAGGCATCGCCTTGATGGCATGTTTAATGATTAAGGTAGTAATGAGTCCAAGCCATGGCGTTTAGCGTTAACAATATGACTAGATCCTTTCCATGTAAGCGATGTCATTTACGGAATTACTTTTCCATAAGCGAATCGAAATTTACTTTTTAAAAATGAACTTTTGCTTGATTTTCATATTACAATATTAGTAAAGCACTTTAGGAATACACTTTAAAAAATTTCTTTTATAATATTTTTTTTTATAAAACTAAGTGTATTGAAACAAGGATAAAAAACAAATGTAATTAAAACATTTTTTACTATAACTCATACAATTTAGGTTTAGCTTTATATACAAATAATACAGTTTGTAGGATTTTTTTTTCATTTCAAACTACCATTTGTTAATTTAAAATAATATTTATTATTCCAAAAGAAAATAAAACAATTTAAACTCCTTTATAATTTAAAACAACACTAATTATCCCAAAAATAATTAATCACATTTATAATTTCTTGTAAACATACAACTTCGTTATCTTTAATAAAATAGTTAACTATTTTCAAAAACTTTTATATCCTTAGTCTTTCAAATAATTATTAAATTAGTTAATTAATTATAAAACACTAAATTGGTTAATTAACTTTAAAACACTTTAATTATATTAGTTAATTTAGTCACTTTTATTAAATCAATTAATTGATTTTAAATATTATTAATTAAATAGATTAGTAAATTTCAAAACATCATTAATTATAGTAATTACTTAATTCCAAAATCATTAGTTATCATGAATAGTTAACTTTAAACATCATTAGTTAAAATAGTTAATTAATTTAGATAACCCTTAATTAAAATGGTTAGTTAATTTTAAATACCATTAATCAATATAATTGATGAATTTAAAAATTCTATTTAGTGAAAACACAAGCTCAAGTTCGAAACGTACATTTCAGGGTTTTGGGGATGATAATTAATCAACGACGGTATATCGAAAGTCGCTACAACAACAGTAAATTTATTAAATGGAATATCGAGATTTATTTCAGTAAAACATCAATATAATAGCACAAGGATGTAAATAAATAATTATTGACAAGAAACCCTATAGGATCTCTTTATAAATTCTCCCTGTGTAACAATAGTTAAAAACATTTTATATAATCATATGGTTTCATAACAACCAAGTTAATATCTCATCCATTTTCCAAATGGAAATTCAACCAAACAATTTAACTAATATCCAAGCAATCACTAGTAGTTTAAAACAACATTGATTTGACATAGCAAAATTCAATGTGAGTTAAACTCACTTTGCATCCAATTTTCGCCTAAGTATTCCGGTCTGAACTAAAACCGATTATGAATTCTATTTTAGCTAAAATTTGGACTAGCTCCTAATCTAACCAACCTAATTCGGCCGAGCCATCGTCGCTACGAGTCCAATGCAAAAGACAGTGTTCAAATCCGACCTCATACACAAAAGTTACACGATTTATACGATTTTAATTTAACCGAATGATTAAACAACACTAATTACTTTAATTAAACGAATTAATTACCATCTTTAGCCCTAATTCTTTTTCTCCCTTACCTAAACACTTCTATATACATGTCCACCGCTGCTTGGTATACACTTGCAAAAAATCTAACGTCCCTCCACTAAATCAGCCATCATTCACTCCGACGAACTTCTCTTCGAACGAGCATTGCAACACACACCACCACATCATCTTTGCCTCGCCCTATAAAAACGTGACTCACCCATCACCATATCGATAATACAAAAGTCACTCAATGCTAGGCTTAGCCGCCCCTCATGAAAATCCATCCCCAGATTCTGAATGATGCTATAAACCCATATCTGTACTTAGTTTTGTCTAATTCCTATCAAAACAAGGACAGATCAAAACCCTAGCTTACCCAAGCATCTAATCCTGCACTATAAAAATATTACCAATCATCAAATGTCACCGTAAACCTGCAAACCACCATAGAATCAAAACTAATCACTGTATGAGCTCGACGAATTAGGAATCGTGATTTTTTATTGCGTATGTTCCAAAAAATTTATTTAGAAATTTCCAAGGAGGAAGCTCCATTTGTGTTTACAATGAAGAATGTAAAGTGAGAGGTGGGGCATGGTTTGAAAACATGGGGTTAATGCATGAATAGAGGTAGGGGAGGTATGTGTATGGTGCTATGATGAACTCCATATTATTATATTTTGTAATATGTGGCTTAAAACATCCCAAAAATTTTAAACTTCAGTTGAGGTGTGTAGACTACCGTCCTATACCAAATAACCCTATTCCGAATTCAATGAAACTATTTCAAAACCTAATTCCAAATTACACGGAAGGTAGCTTTCCAAATCAAGTTATTTTTAAGATTAACTGCAATGCCTGTTGAGCTTGCAGGACCAAACAGTTGGTCGACTTGTTGCAAAACTCGATAACGTACAATAATTTATTATTCTTGGTCCACTGGCACTGGTATTGTCAACCCTATGGGGTGGAAAACCCTTCTAGCCACGCCTCTTATATCTGGTTTTAGTCATTTCCATTGATGAGGCTAAGTCCAACATTCCAGCCTATGCACCACCATCAAAACAAATCAATATACCATGGATTCCCATACCCCAATGGGTTTCGGAACCACACATGGATTCCAACATCTCAATATACCACAAAAATCCTTCATAGAATAGTCTATGGTTTTTGGAGTGGTTATGGGTCCTAGTCATCTCTTATGAGTGTACACTCTTCTACTTCCTAGGTGCACCGTAAGCCAAACTCCGAATTTCGGAATGCTTAATACTGATTCTTTATGTAACGCCCCACCCCGAGACCCACATTAACAAAGAGCATTACTGGGTAATACTGTCTGCTAATGCAGAGAATAGGGCTGGATAGGAGCGACCATCTATAGCCTTGTCTTAAATATTTTTTGAATACGTCGATAAGGCCATTTTTTTCCTCTTATCTCAGTGAATCGACATATCCAATAAATACTTAATACAAAGGCATAGGTGGCTATAGGATCTATCGGAGCAAAATACAATATCTCAAATGTAAAACACATTACAGAACAATAGATAATTCCATAGATACACACATACACAGATACATCACAAAGTATACAAAATGATACATCACATATGTGGTATGACGACCACAGGACAAACACGAGTCAAAAGAAAATACATATCAGAGTAGAAAATCAAAAATAACTACACAAAAAGCTATAACAAAAAGAGCTAGCAGAATAGTCCATGCAGAAGCAGAATATGCTAAGTCCTAAAGTTCCTAACCTGAAACACCTCGGTCTGACCCGAGTATAAAATACACGGGTCAGTCTAGCTAAACGAATCAGTAAAAGGTGATAGTAGAATAATAGAGCATAAGAGCGTGGTGATATTCTTCTTAAACAAGAAGAAACCATAAGAAAGCAGACTATAGTCATATGGAGGATATAGAACAAGTATGGCATATATGGTTATACTAGGAGATAAAACAGTATTGCTTCAACAAGCATAAAACACAAAATCTCATCAATTGCTAAAATGTAGCATGCCTCATATAATCGGCAATCATAAATCAATAAGAATGGTTTAGGGAATAGGAAAATGTTAACTCCTAAAAGAGTAATTCCCAAACCCGCCATATCGGCAACTCCAAGGAAAACATAAGCAAAAGCCATCTCGACATAAGCCATTAGGCAAATGTCGACAAAGAGATAAAAATCTCATACAACGTCAGAAGGCAAATCTCAAAAATAGTGCCAATAGGCAATCTCAATATATATACACGCCAAAAGGCAAATCTCAACACGCCAGTGTAGGAAATGAAAATCTCAAAAGAACTCCCAAGAGTCCAAAAATCCCAAAGTAATCGCCACCGAATGGTTCAAAGGACCGATTCCAAAATGACGACACGCAAGGGCAAAAATCATCTCAAAAAGGTTTTGCACGTGCTATTTTTGCCGAGTACCGTTTCACATAATAGGTACCTCGCCCAAAGGCAAACGTCAAAAGACAAATACGCCGCAATGGCAAATACGCCGCAATGGCAAATTTCCGAAGACAAATACGCCGCAATGACAGACATCCGAAGACAAAGTACTGGCACGCCAACAGGCAAATGTGTCACAAACTCTCGGAAAGGAACCCGAAAAGTGTTAACGTGTGTCCCATACCACCTGCTCGCACTAAACGGCTTATTAACCGCTAGAAAATTTCACACTCAAAGCAGTAAAAGGTTCACCTCATATCATCGGCAAACTAGACCCGTAGGCCGAAACGATCAAACGGACAAGTTAGGAATTAACCGAAAGGATAAACGCACGTATCCCATACTACGCGTTTTACCCAAGCGTTTAACTCTCCTTCTCATTCGCTCGATAGTGCAAAAACGTGTAATTTTTATAAAAAATAATTTACCTTGAAAATAAGCATTTAAAACCGATTTCGAAAACCATTTGGAAACTATATTTGAAAATTTCCCTTATTATGAAGAATAAATAGATTTTATACCTGAAACTACTTTAAAATATTATATAATAATTATTTTTAAATCCCCTAAAATTTTAAAATCATTTCAAAAATAATTGGAGAAAATCGTGCTCGAAAACGACTAAAAACAAGCAAAACTCCACTTAAACCGAAGTTCAAATTTAAATTCAAATTAAATTCAAATAATTCAAAATTTGAATTTTGAATTCATCAAAACTGAAAACTAACCTATTGTTAGGCATCATAGCCCACAAATACTTCAAAAATATCACAAAAACAGAAGTAAATGTCAAAAATCGGACGGAAAAAGGACATAAAAACACCTGGCCAAAATAGTACCCGGGTCTAAAATCTCCTCTGGGTTCAACTTTCAGACATAAAACAGGTGGCCGAACGATGTTTGATTCATATGAAAATGAGTGTGCATAAAGTAGAAAACTTAATCTTCCATAAAAAAAAGAATCAATTAATTCCAAAAGAAAATGAAAAAGTTATGGTGCTACAAAAATGGGCTTAGACCATGTTTGTAACAGTTCAACAAGGTTGTGCCCAGACTTAAAATCCACTCTGGGTTCAACTTCCAGGCATAAAGCAGAGAATAAATTGACATCGGATTAAGTTCAAAATTGGTACACACATAGTGGAAAACTTCATATCTCAAACAAAATAAAAATCATGTAATTTGGATAAAACAGGAGAAAGTTATGATGTGTAAAAGATGAACCAAGACAGTGTTTTCACTGTAAAATTCTAGGCAAAAACATGGTACAGGTCAATGTTTAGCAGCATATTTCTACAAGCTATCTAAGTCAAAATGACCTGAAATTTGGTATGAAAATAGAAGAAAACAACATCTTTCAAAAAAAAAAAAGAATCACGCAATTTCAGTTAGAAACGGAAATGTTATGCCATCGCAAACATGGACTCAAGCCATGTTTGCAGCAACAAAACACAGTTTCTACAGGCAGAAAAACTGTGTTTTATCGATTTTGCAACAACGGTTTGAACACTCAAATGACAACATTTTTTATCCAAACTTTGTAGAAATGAATTTAAACATGCAAGCTACCAAATACAAGAAATCAGGCAGTATTTCGTTGTCGAAATCAAAAGTTACAGGGGTCCAAAGTAGCAACAGAAACTAGATTATGAACAAGCTAAATCAACCACAGAAAATTTGTACGGCAGCAGATTTCGCATTTTTGAGCGATTTAAGCTTTGCTTAGCTAGTATTTATGAGTTTTAGGAACTCACCTTGCTGATACAATGGATAGACTTGGATTTGAGTTGAAAGACGGAAGCTTTTTGCAAGTTTTGGCTTCAAACACTTGTAAAAGTGAGAAGTAGATGCATGCAAAAGGAAGAAAAGCCATTAAAAGACAATTCATTTCATAAATTAAGATTTTCGATGAAAAGATTGTGTTTTGGTAGCGATTACATGTTGTATTTTCCTTTAGATTGATTAAAATACCAATTTGTTGAAGAAAATTGGGGATTAAAAGATTTAGATTTGAAAACTTGGTGGAGTTTGTTTCTTGCTCACTGTTTTGGTTTCTGGCAATTTGGAGAAGATGAAGTACGTACAGTTTTTTTTTCTCACTGCTTACTCATTTCTGACTTTAGTGCACTAATGGGCTTTTGGACCCAAATTGGAGTTAGAGAAAATAAATTAGGCTAAATAAATAACTAACATATGAACTTATGTACATATACAACATACAAAATGCATTTTCTCCATATTTACACATAAGAAAAATATGAAAACTTGTATACGTACAAAATAAGACATTTTCTATCATATAAAAATATTAATTTTTATTTTTAAAATAATTATTATTATTAAATTCCTTTATTTAACAAAAATGCAGTATTTACTCAAATAAATGAATAAAACAATGTTTTTATCTCCTAAAATTCCACAAAATTTATTTTAACACTTGTAAAATATTTAAAACCATTTTAAAACATTATTTATAGCCAAAACTTATTTTTAACCCAATTTCCATCTTTTATTTCAGTAAACAACCTTTAAAAATCAAATACTTCCTTTAAAAATTATTAAAAGAAGTAATTGGCAATAATTAATAAAATTATTGCAATTTCTCTAAATAAAAACAATTTTCTCATTTATTATTAACCCAAACAAATAAAATAAAGTTTCAAACTTTATTTTCTCATTATTTTCCAAAACTCATTGTTTATTCCACATAAACAATTTAATTTCTCCAATTTTATTTTAATTCACAATATTAAATTATAACTACCATTATAATTAAATATTTACAGGTAATCTCCAAAACCAGGGTTGTTACAGACTCCCCTCCTTAAAAAAATTGCGTCCGCCCAATTTCTATAATGAAAGTTATCTATAACATCTATTTCATTACAGTAAGATTCCAATCAAAAGATAGGATCATGGACATTCTCCCTCAACAGAGAATGAAAGGATCAGGACAAGTTTGCTCGGCAAATCCTGTGATTTTTCAAGTGCAATACTTAGGGTTAGCGGACCGTAGAATTTCATGAGCAGAACATTCTTATTTTGAAGGTGTTTAATCTTCAAAACAACTACACAAATAGAATTCGGCACATACACAAGTCGGTGAGACTTGTGATCATGCAACATAAGTGAATTAACAATCGAGATTAAATCTCGAAGATACAAAGAAATTGGGTTACCTGGAACATATCATGAATAACCAAAACTGAACAGAAAACAGTGCATGAAAGCAATCGAACCAAAGCATCAAGTGATAGTAGATGGCCCTATATAACTAGGAGCCAACTTTTCGAATATACTGAAACACACTTAACTCCTTTAAAGGAGTAACACAAATAAGCACAATCATCAAAAAAGAATTAAACAAAAGATAGGTGGGATTTCAAGCTACCACCAATACACATGACTGCATGAATGCAAGTCATCACAAGAATCTCACTAAGGCAAGACACACAAGAACGGATTACAAGAAATTTTCTTAACAATTTGTTGTAAGGGTCTTCACTCAAATCCATTTTCATTAATACACAAAAATCAAACTTCAATACTTCTAATTTTTTAAAGTCTCTTACTTAAATTTTCAATTCAATCATCATTACTTCAAATTTAAAGTAAATTAAATTAGAGTTGTTACATACTCTAATTCCAAAAATAGATAGACTACAATAAGTAATATAAATTTTTTCCACTAAATTTGTCAAATTTTAAACCATTTTACTTTATGATTAAAGAGGACACTTATTAGACCCTTCATCAATGGCTCTAAATATTCACAATCACATGATATTTTCATCCAATTAAGGTATTTCCTTAATTTAAATTATTTGCCATATAAATGAATTAGCATAAGGTAATATTTTCCAAAATACTTTACCTAAAAGCTTACTTAAGCATTTCAAATTTTCCATGTATGTAAACTTTCACAAACATGTAACATAACCAATAATTAATACAATTTATTTAAATGAAACCATATTCAAAATTTCCAATTACCAATTTAAAAAATGATAACATCTAACTGATACATTTGTAGTGAATGACATTTCAAGGACTGCAAAGTTGACCAAGATCAACATTGCCTCTCCATTGCCCTCAATGTCACACTATTTCCATAAGTCCTTAAGTATGTATATGAAATACTTATCTTAAATGGCAATTTATAATTTTCAAAATCTTTGCAATATCTATATATATTTGCATTCAACATCCATACTAGTAAATATTATTTATTGCCATTTGAAAAGCATGTATCACATCGCCTCGTAAGCATTTAGGAATCCCTATCGATAACGCTGATCAGACGCATCGACCAGAATTCTTAAAATACTTATTAGCCAATTGACACAAGAAATTATAAAACCTGTTTTGATTTTGTTGGGCGGATTCTCACCCAGAAGATCTCGAGACCGAGAAGTCACAGTTTCACCCGGGCTCGCAACCTCCACCTCGTTCGACAAACACAAGGCTCAATATAAGCATAGAAGTCCATCTGGCATTCCCAATATACAAGTCCATTCGGCAGAGGATCCATTCGGCATCTCCAATTCATGCCGAACCAAAGGCCATTCGGTCAGCCCCCCATCCGGTCCAACCATAACCGAACCAAAGTCCAAGCAACTACCGAACCAAACCTATTTCCTTCAGTACCGGACCAGTCACTACCGGTCCACCCCTATGCCGGACCAAAAGACCTACCGAACCAACCCCACAACCGGTCCAAACAAGCACCGAACCACCGGTCCACACTCACAACCGGTCCACACCTACCACCGGTCCAAGCTCCATGCCGAATGAGACCTCGCCGAACCAAACAGTTGCTAGTCCAGATTACTTCAGCCCGGGCCCACCAGCAGCTATATACATCCAAGACCCCTGCCCTCTACCTCATTCTATAAATAGAGGGGCAGGGGTACAACAATGGCAGACAAGTTTGAGAGCTCAAGCACAGAAGGAACTTTCAAACCACTTTCATATACTTGCATACAAAGCATTGTACTTGTAATCTGAAACAAAGAAGATAATAACATATAAAGTGGACGTAGGCACGTTCTGGCCGAACCACTATAAATCTGTGTGTCTTTTACATTTCAGCCCCTACTTTTTTCATATTTACATAACTCATCTGAATCATTAAGAATCACATAAAATCAACTAAATCACACGACATGGAGGTGTTTGCCCATTTTTTGCGCAAACATTTTTGGTGCTTTCATTGAGAGCTTCGAACTCGAAGCTTCAGCTTCCCTCATTCAACCTTCTTTCCCAATAGCACCCTTCATTGCCTAGGAAACATGACTTCCAGGCTAAGAAAAGACGCCAACAAGGGAAAAAACGCTGCAACTAACAGCGCTCCAAATCCAGTGAATCCAGATCAAGAGAACCATCCCACTACAGCAGCAGTGCCACATGTAGATCAGGCAATTCCAACAGCCCCTGCCGCGGAACAACCGGCAGTAATCACTAGAGCAGACCTAGACAAAGTTGTGGTGGAAGTGACTAACCGCTTCGCATCCCAACAAGAAGCTTTGGTGAACCAACTCATGTCACGCTTGAGGGATGTCGAAGAATCCAACCGCAACACTGAATCATGGGATGAATCTCAATATGGAGGATCTCGGAGACAGCAAAGGTCTTCCCTCTTCGAGGAATCCATCAACAGGAACAACAATGATAGGGGCCGCGCCCGGACTCAGCCCGTACTCCGACTCGAGGAAGCGCTTGGAACCGAACCCAGTGAGGGAGGCGCCAGGCGAGGGTCGGATGTAGCTGAGCCAGTCATGCCACTTAATCATAGAAACCCCGCTGAACGGAGCCGAGCTAGAACCCAGCCCGAAGTTGACCCCATGGAAATGCTCGAAACAGAACTTCACAGGGGAAGATCAAGGCAGGGGGCAACTGTAGCTGGTCCTAGCATGCATCCGAGCAGCCAGAGGCAACCACTGGATAACGTCAGAAGTGATAGACTATACCATCCCTACAGGTCATCTGGACGAGATCGATCCCGTAGGGAAGAACCAAGTTCATTTCTATCCGCTCCAAATTCTGATGAAAGAATGGCACGATTATTCAGAGAATGCGTCCAACGGGAGCAAAGGGACCGAGGAATAGGCGCTAGGGTCACCAGCCCCTTCACCCGCAATATCGAAACTGCCATCACCCCCCGGGAATGGAAAATGCCAACCATGGAACCTTACAAGGGAACTTCCGACCCCATCGTGCACTTACAAAGATACACCCAGCATATGCTCATGAGCGGAGCAACAGAAGGGGTGCTGTGTAAATGCTTTCCGCTATTCCTAGCAGATCTAGCTACCTCCTGGTTCTGCCATCTACCCCAAGGATCTATCAGCTCATGGGAGATGTTGAAAGAAAGGTTCATTAGCCAGTTCCGCATCCATGTAGAACAACCCAAGGATGCTTATTCTCTATCCAATGTCAAACAGAAATCCGGAGAGACACTGCAACAATATCTAACCCGGTTCAACGCCGCAGCGGCCGCAGTCCAAGATGCCGATGAGAAGCTCACCCTAATGGCCCTCTGTAGTGGTGTACACCTAGATACCAAGTTCCCTAGAAGACTAACTAAGGAGAAACCAGCTACTTTACCTGATTTCTTCCATGAAGCTGGAAAGTATATGAGACTTGAAGACGCTGCCACTGAGAGGCAGTCAGGGTAACAAGGTAAGACAACTTCGGACAAGATTCCCGCTGCAGCTAAGGACACTCGAAGAAATGAATCCAGAGACAATGCTGGGGGCAGGAAGGTTAAAAAACGCCAATATCGACCAGGACCAAGATTTGACTCCTACACTCCTTTGAATGAAACAATCGAAAACATATTTCTAGCCACTCAGGGCGAACTCGGATACAAGCGCCCCCCGCACAAGAAAGAATCTGATAACGCACTCAAGTCTGGAAAGTTCTGCCTCTTCCACGAATCCCACGGACATGACACCAATGAATGCCACCATCTCCGGGACTTGATCGAAGAACACATTAGAAGAAGAAGGCTGGAACGCTATGAGAAAGGTCAGAACAGGACTCCAACTCCTGCCAATGAGAACTCAAAGCGACCCGTCCCAGAAGTAGGCGGAGGGAATCGCAACACCAGTGACTCTAGTCAAGAGAAGATAGTGGTCCATACCGTCTCGGGAGGACCACACATCGTCGACAGAAGCTGGGCAGAGATGGAAAAATACGGCAAGTCACTTAGAAATGCTGAAGGCTATGTTAACTCCATTATGGAAGAACATCACCCGAAACGGAAAGAGAGTGACGACATCGTATTCAATAGGCGTGATTTAGAAGGAAGACAGTATCCGCATATGGATCCCATGGTCATCTCTGCCTGGTTCGGTCCAGCCAAAGTTTTTCGAATTCTAATAGACACAGGAAGCTCCGTAAATATCCTATTCAAGCATGCTTTCGACAAAATGAAGCTGTCAATGAATGATGTGTCTCCCTACAACAAACCCCTGCACGGTTTCACTGGAGATGCGAAAATGCCACTCGGGCAACTTGACCTCTTCGTCGAAATAGGAAGTCATTCCCGCTCCGTTGTGCGAAAACAAACGTTCGTACTAATAGAAAACCACTCGGCCTACAACGCCTTCTTGGGAAGACCAGCCTTGTCTGACTTCCAAATTGTCCTAGCCCCGTGGTGCCTAAAGATGAAATTCCCAACAGATAACGGAATAGGAGTAGTTGAAGGAGATCAAGACGCCGCTCGAGATTGCTATGTAACTGAACTTCACAATAACCGTAGAAAGAATAAAGGGAAAGATGCAGAGACTACTCTCTGCATGAAAATCTTGGAAGCATAGCAACTAAAGAAAGCCCCTCCTCTTCGATATACCAGCGATCCTTTCAATGAACTAGACCCCAGGGATAAGGAGGAGGAGGCTACCGCTGAGCCTGCGGAGGCCATGGAATTCGTATCTGTAGACAAACATGATTCAAGTAGAGTATTAAAAATAGGATCTCAGCTAAAAACAGAATTGAAGGATCAACTCATTGACTTTCTCCGCCACAACTTAGATGTATTTGCATGGACACATGCCGATATGACAGAAATCTCCCCAGACATAGCATGCCACATGCTGAACGTCGATCCCACCAAGGTACCGATAAAGCAGAAAAAGAGAAGCATGTGAGCAGAACAATCAGCAGCCCTCGATGAGGAAGTAAAGAACCTACTTTCTAATGACTTCATACGAGAAGCCATCTACCCAGAATGGATCGCTAACCCAGTACTAGTAAAGAAAGCTAATGGGAAGTGGCGAACATGCATTGATTTCTCCAACTTAAATGACGCTTCCCCGAAAGACTGCTTCCCGCTCCCCCGAATCGATCAGCTTGTGGACAGCACTGCCGGGCACGAACTTTTATCTTTTATGGATGCATACTCCGGATACAACCAGATTCCCATGCACGCTCCCGATCAAGACCACACTAGCTTCATCACTGACCGGGGATTATATTGTTACAAAGTCATGCCTTTTGGACTCAAAAATGCCGGAGCTACCTATCAGCGCCTCGTCAACAAGATGTTCGCGGAATTAATAGGACGAACTATGGAAGTATATGTGGATGACATGTTGGTAAAGTCCAGGAGAGCCGACGATCATGTAAGCCACCTGAGCGAGATGTTTCAGGTTCTTCGCCGATATGGAATGAAGCTGAATCCTCTAAAGTGCTCCTTCGGAGTGTCATCGGGAAAATTCTTAGGATTCATTGTCCATGCCAGAGGAATTGAAGCAAACCCTGAACAAATCCGGGCTCTAAAAGAAATAAGGATACCTTCCACTCGAAAAGAAATGCAGAGCCTAAACGGAAAGGTGGCCGCCCTAAGCAGATTCATTACCAAAGCAACTGACAAGTGCGTCCCTTTCTTCGAAGCTCTCAAGAAAGACAAAGGAAAGTTCGAGTGGACCGATGAATGCTTAAAAGCCTTCCTTAACCTGATCGAACACCTTCAGAAACCACCAGTACTCTCAACTCCAAACGAAGGCGAAGAGCTATACCTATACCTCGCTGTATCATCTCATGCTCTAAGCGCTGCCCTGGTAAGAGAAGAAGACCACACACAACGCCCGGTGTACTTTATAAGTAAGAGATTTACAGGGGCAGAAGCCAGATATCCTAAACTTGAGAAATTGGCATATTGTTTATTGATCGCGTCACGAAAACTGCGACACTACTTCCAATCTCACTCCATCAGAGTTCTAACCGATCAACCACTAAGACAGGTGCTCCATCGTCCCGACACTTCTGGACGACTCCTCAAATGGTGCATTGAACTAAGTTAGTATGACGTCACCTACCATCCTCGCACCGCTATCAAGGGGCAAGCCATGGCTGATTTCATTGCCGAATTCACTACCAACGAAGGCAAGGATCAGTTTGAAATAGCAAAAAACATCAAGTGGAACCTCTTTGTAGATGGAGCATCGAACGAACAAGGCTCGGGGGCAGGTATTGTGATAATCACCCCCAGGGGAAGAAAGATGTACTATGCATTAAGGTTAGAATTCGCGGCCACTAACAACAATGCGGAGTATGAGGCAGTAATAGCGGGATTGGAGCTTGCCTTAGAAATTGGAGTCAATTCTTTATGTCTTCATAGTGATTCTCAACTTATCGTAAACCAAGTACTAGGAGAATTCCATACATGAGGAGAACGACTCACAGCATATCTAAAGAAAACCAAACTGCTGCTCGATCAATTGGACCATTATCTAATCAAACTCATTCCTCGAGAAGATAACCAAGAGGCCGATGAACTAGCAAAGCAAGCTAGTATGAAGAATAGCACCATTTCCGGAGCACTAGCCATCTTAAGGCAGCTAGCCCCAAGTTTCGAACAAGTGAATCTGATAACTGCAATCGAAGAAGGAACTTGGATGACCCCTATCCGGAAATATTTGCAGGACGGCACACTACCAGACAAACGTGATGAAGTAAGGAGAATTTTGAGAAAAGCTCCCCACTACACTATACAAGAAGGCATCCTCTATCGGCGTGGCTTCTCTAGCCCCTTATTCAGATGCGTCGCTGGAAGGGAAACCAAGGAAATCTTATTCAACATCCACCAAGGAAGTTGCGGAGATCACACTGGAGGGCAGACTCTGGCGAAAAAGATACTCCGATATGGATATTACTGGCCCACACTAAACAAAGACGCCTTAGACTTCGTCAAGAGATGCGACAGATGTCAGAAATTTGCCAAGATTCCTCGACTACCCACAAATGAGATTACTCAAATGACCAGCCCTTGGCCCTTTGCTGTATGGGGAATTGATTTAATTGGCGAACTGCCAACGGGCCGAGGCGGAGCCAAATATGCTATAGTGGCAGTCGATTATTTCACCAAATGGGTGGAAGCGGAACCCCTAAATAAAATATCTTCAGCAAAAGTTATCAACTTTTTTATCAAAAATATTCTGTGCAGGTACGGAGTACCACTCAAGATCATATCAGACAACGGACTCCAATTTGACAGCGAAGAATTCGCCGACTGGTGCCAAGAGCATGGAATTCATAAAAGCTTCTCATCAGTAGCTTATCCTCAGGCAAACGGACAAGTCGAAGCTGTGAACAAAATTCTCAAAACCCTAATCAAGAAGAAACTTGAAAAGTCAAAAGGCGCTTGGGTGGACGAACTTCCTACGGCACTTTGGGCCTACCGCACATCTTTCAGAACATCAACGGGACATACTCCTTTCTCTTTGGCATACGGATCGGAGGCAATGCTCCCTGTTGAGACTATTGTTCCTTCCCACCGTAGGATCCACTACAATCCAGAAGAAAACGAAGAACTCCTCCTCATGTCTTTGGATCTGATTGAGGAAAGGAGAAACGATGCAGCACTGAAAGCAGCAGCTCACAAACAAAAAGTGGCAGCACTATACAACTCCAAAGTCAAACATCGCATCTTACAAGAAGGAGATCTTGTCGTCAGGCGAATCTTTCCGCGCCCCGGGGCACTGGACCCCATCTGGGACGGACCATATGTAATTCATAAAGATCTCCACAACGGAGCTTATATTTTGTCAACAGTGGACGGAGAGGTGTTCCAGAGGGCATGGAACATCTGACATCTCCGTCGATACTTTTCTTAACTTGTACTGCCCATATGAAGTGAATTAACAAAGAGAATCAGTGGACGTAGGCGTTTTCATGCCGAACCACTTTAAAAATCTTGTCTCTTTTTAACTTGTTCCTTTATATCTTGGCTGCTTGTTAAGCTTTATCCTTTTCTGTTGAACAAAATCTTATGGCATCTCCACTCAAGACGCACCACGGCCTCATCTGGACAAGGCCTAGCAGGTACGCTACGATTCTATGCACTCGCCAATGAGACTCTTTTGCTCCAGCATCCCTCTGCTGCGGTTAACTCATTGCTCGCGCCTGCCCTCAAAGCCAACTGTAATGAGCCGATTATGAGTCATCATAAAGGCCGACTATAGCCGATGGCAGCTCATTACGGCGTTCGGCTCGCCGGCAACTGTGAACCTACTTTAAGCCCCAACATAAGGTGTGGCCAGCCAGGGGTAGTTCACGGCCAACGGCACCCGCGCTAGCCGGCCACGGTAAATCGAATAATACCCACGATTACGGACCATAATCGTTCGGGTAGTTACCGTGCGCGATCTCGGCTCCGATGTGTCTTAAGTGCAGCTGTGGTAAAAAAGAAAACTCCCCGCGGAGGCGTAAGATGGGTGACAAATGTCTCCAAGACCCACAGCTAGGGAAAGTGACTACAAAACCCGTTTGCCACGAACTTAAGCACATCGACGGCCTTCCGTGACTGGAAGTTTTACTTTTTCTATATTTCCATTTCATTTAAATACTTTTCTCCTATCCTGTATAACAAACTCTAAGGTACAGGAAATCAAATAGGGAGCATTCACTCATGAGAATCTAAGCCTGCGTACTGGGTGGCAAGGTACTCAGATATATCCATGATCAGTTACACAAGAAGCTCGAAGCCACCGCCTGCAAATAAAACATGAAGGGCGGTACTCTCTTCTCTTGTACATAAATACATAACTATAGCTTATTCATATGTCACACTAACATTGCAAAACATGAAATTATATTTCAAGCAAAGGCTTAACGTCAAACACAACTAAAATCATAGGCATATACATAGTTATACTTCTCACGCAGCACATCAAAATGACAACAACGTTTAAACATAACAAAATCAGCTTATATTATAAAATCACACCTAGTTATTCTCTGCAAATAATATTATTACAGTCACATCAATGTTTTGGACTAACGTAAACAACAGTAAAAAGAAATAAAAAGCGGCCGAATCCGGACAAGTAACCAGCTGCGTCCACACTCCATCACCAACTTCCCAAGCCTACTTGGCCGCAGGGCCGGAACCCCCAGCATGTTGATCGGAAGTTCCACCTGTCCAATTCAGAAGAGGAATCCATTAAACAAACGATAAACGATCAAGTTATGGAAACCCAGAAAGAAAAGGAAAAGAGAAGAATAACTCACCAGCGTCCGCCGCTTGATCCTCATCCTCCAGTTGCACACCCGCTTCCTCCGCAGCAAGCAACCGCATCCCCTCCTTCACCGCCGCTTGCTCCTCTTTCGAGAACTGAGCAGTGACCACATCCAGGCTAAAAGCCACTCCACCTTCCTTACCCGCATTGACCCTGGCCTCCTCTAAAGCCCGAAGATATATCTTGGCCATGACCCGGGGATAGTCATCATCCAAGACAAGCTGCCCTCCTTCCAAGTGCGGAAGTACATGTCCTGCAGCATTTCGTCCATCATCCCCTCATTCTCCTCGAACTCCCTCACCCGGGCCTCGGAAGCCTGCAACTTGGCGACAGCGACATCCCTCCCTGATCGGTATCTCAAGCAGTCTTCCAGGAGAGACCTCCTCATCTCCTCCATCTCCTCCTTTAGCTTGACTTGAGCCATCTCCGCGGCCTCAAGCCTTCCAGACAACTCCTCTACCTGCTCGAGATCCGCATTTCGAACCTCATCCACTGTCGCAATGGCCATGTCGATCCGCTCCTTACAGGCGGCCTCCATCTTCCGTAATTCCGCCCTACTAGCCTTTTCCATGGTCTCTTTCAGCCGCCTGGAGGCTTCCTCGTGCTGAGAAATCTGAACGGCTTGACCGGCAAGCTGTTCGGCATGATCAGCAACCTTCAGCCGCAACCGAATATTAGCACTCCCAATCTCCTCCCTGGCCTTGACCAATTGAGCATGATACTTCATTTACTTCTTGGTCTCTTCAGCCACCCGATCGATATTAGCTTTGGCCTCGTCTCCCATGGTAACTACTCGAGTGGTAAGCAGATCAAGATCTAGGGACTTAGCCTCGTCTAACACTCGTACCATGGGGTTGCGGGGAAGGAGGTGTTCACCCGTGGCCTCATCAAATGAAATATCCCGAGAGCTTGGATCTAAATCAGGATGACCGGCAAAGGGGTCACGAGGCACGTTAGGACGCCTTATACGGATAACAGTGGGATTCTTAGAAGGAGGAGGAAGGGGGATAAACTCCATGCTCTCCTCCGTGGTATCACGAGGAGGTTGAACAGGAAGCTGCGGACCAGGGGAAGGCTCAAATAAGGAACGGCTCCTCTTCTTTTTCTGAATGCTCTCTTCAATGACCCCAAGAAGAGGACGGTATTTGACCACGTCCCCAAGACGACCAGTAAGAGGCTTCGGCTTATCAGAAGCTCTCATCGACTTAAATTGTTCAAGGCGGTGTCGAACGTCTGACGTTTTAACCACCTGGCCTGCCCCTGGAATAAAAGATAAGTGTTACGAACATACAATGGTCCACAATTCAAGAAACATGTTAAGTTAAAAAGAAAGAAAAGTGAGAAGGCACGTCTATTATACAAACCCTGTGGAGGAGTGGGATACTGCAATAAGTCCTGAATCTCATTCCAGGACGGAAGTGAACCATAAAATATTCCTAAGTCCTTATCGAAAATGGAATCGGCGGAAGTCAAAAGTTTACCTTGCACCGCCGAAGTTACCCTAGCTGAGGAGCCTTTAGGGGATGGATCGGCACCAGCCACAGCATTGCCCGCCTCCTTTGCCTTTTCCGCTTCCGATTCTTCCTCCGTCCCCGAAGGCCTGACGGAGAGCCTCATCCAGTTCAGGATCTTGCCCAGAGGTTAAGGCACCAGCATCGCCATCACCATCTCCATCGCCATCTCCTCTGCCTCCTGACTCTCCCCCCATATCGCCTCCTTCGCCCTCTTCCACACCTTCCTCCTCCGGGATGATCGGGCGAGTACTAGGAGAGGGGCCATCAGACTCCTTAAGCTTCTTACCTCCCACGACTGGGTGTTGTGCAAAGGGCTTCCTCTTGCCACTCTTCACCGTGGCCCCCTCCTTAGCTTTAGCGGCCTTCTCCTCAACCGTGTCCCTCTGCTTAACCACGGACTGGTGCGGCAGGATCAAGTTGTACTCCAGGAGGGTAGCGTTCCTGATCAGGAAAGAAGCCAACCTGTCCCGTGCCGGAATGGACTTTATTTCAGCAGCCAACCGCGTCAAAGGATCATCTTCCACGACTGCAATACCACCTGTCGCTAGCAAGAAACAAAAGCGTGTCAGAAGAAGCACTACAGTTAGAACATGGAAAATATAAATGAAATTCATCTTACAGCCGGAAGTGAAAAGGCGGAAAGAGACAGAATCGTCCTTGATAAAAAACCATTCTTTCTTGAATATGGTAAACTTTGAATATAGGTCCAAGACCGGTTTGAAGGGCACGACCGCCTCTAGACTAATATACGGAGACCCCTTCTTATAGCCTCTCAGGTTATACAAATATTGAATTTCCCGGATAGAAGGAGGGCGCCCGTACCTCCTCTGGAAGATAACGAAAAGGCTCACCAGAATGGCATAAGAGTTCGGCTGGAGCTGGAATGGAGCCACCTTCAAATATGTGGTAAAACTAACTATCCAGGCATTGATAGGAGGGATAGCACCACACATGCAATGATATCTGCTGTAAGCAAGGTAGCCTTCGGGGGGATTATACGGCATCACTCCATCTCCCGGCAACAGCATGCGAGCCCTGTCTATCCCGAAGGAGCGGGATATAACATCAAGTTTCTCCTCTTTTAGGGAGCTAGAAAAGCAATCGGGAGGGGAAACCAGAAGTTCCTGGGGACCGTACCCGTCCACTAACGACCTCGGAACAGGTCGATGTTGCCCGGATCCTGGTTGGGCCGGGGGCACGGAAGAAGACTCCCCTCCATCCTTGGATTTCCGTCTGTCTGATCGTGTTTCCGCCTTGTGAGACATTTGTTTGCATACACAAAGGTGAAAAGACAGGTTGTTAGAACAAAGAATACAGAGATGTAAGCAAAAAAGAATGCATAAGTCCGGAATTCTGCTAAAATATCAAGTTCATTCGGCAGTGCAAGTGAGTTCATTCGGCAGGGAGATAATAAGTTCATTCGGCACTAAGAGTTCATCCGGTATACGTGTCATTCGACACTAAGGCCTTAAGCTCATTCGGCAAACTAAGACACCTCGCGTGCATTCGGCATAATTCCATTCGGTAATAAAAATCATTCGGCAGAAGAACATATACCTGGTTCGGCACGAAGTGATTCGGTATAGGCTTGGCAGAAGGTTGGATCGGCTAAGAATTATCTAGGCTATCTCTGGTTCGGTAAGAAGAAACTAAGGTAGGTGAAGCCTCTATATATAGGCGAGCTCAGGATTGCCGAACCAACTGGTTCGGCCCACCGGACCAGAATACCGGACCAACACTCATATACCGGACCAACCAGAAGCCGAATGAGAACATACCGGACCAACCAAAAGCCGAACGAAACTTCTTCTACCAACAAGAACAAAAAACAGGGGGCACGCAAAGCACCTCACTCAGATAAGTACCGAACTCTAGGACCTAATAATAAAGTAGAGAATATGATAACAATGAATGAGTCGTAAATCTCTTACCAACGTGGGTTAATCATTTTCACGTGTACGCGACCACGAACGGTCCATAGGCACGCTCTGATGGCTATTAACCCTATCGTCGTGAAAATTTGCACTTTGACATCCTTTTTTAAGCTCATCGGTTAAACGGATATTTGATTCTGATGATTATGAAATGGCTAAGCTACTTACACATGTACGGGGTCGCGAACAATCCTTAGGCATGCTCTGAGCTGGCGATAAACCACCTTCACAAACGATCCAGGGGTCCACTCTAACGTGAACCTGGCATCGATAATGCTAAGCCTCTTCGGGGCACACTCTCTCGCCCCGAACGGCACCATTCACTTCATCTCAAATATTTTGATCCTGAACGATCGTCATTTGAAATCACACTAAAACTATAAGTTCCTTTGCAGGACACCAACAGGATATGAACGTCCAGCCCAAGGCATTGCAAAACAAGCCTCCCTACAACAGGGAAACAAAGCGCGACACATACGAGCACGTGCCACACTTTGGGGGGCAAATGTTGGGCGGATTCTCACCCAGAAGATCTCGAGACCGAGAAGTCACAGTTTCACCCGGGCTCGCAACCTCCACCTCGTTCGACAAACACAAGGCTCAATATAAGCATAGAAGTCCATCTGGCATTCTCAATATACAAGTCCATTCGGCAGAGGATCCATTCGGCATCTCCAATTCATGCCGAACCAAAGGCCATTCGGTCAGCCCCCCATCCGGTCCAACCATAACCGAACCAAAGTCCAAGCAACTACCGAACCAAACCTATTTCCATCAGTACCGGACCGGTCACTACCGGTCCACCCTTATGCCGGACCAAAAGACCTACCGAACCAACCCCACAACCGGTCCAAACAAGCACCGAACCACCGGTCCACACTCACAACCGGTCGACACCTACCACCGGTCCAAGCTCCATGCCGAATGAGACCTCGCCGAACCAAACAGTTGCCAGTCCAGATTGCTTCAGCCCGGGCCCACCAGCAGCTATATACATCCAAGACCCCTGCCCTCTACCTCATTCTATAAATAGAGGGGCAGGGGTACAACAATGGCAGACAAGTTTGAGAGCTCAAGCACGGAAGGAACTTTCAAACCACTTTCATATACTTGCATACAAAGCATTGTACTTGTAATTTGAAACAAAGAAGATAATAACATATAAAGTAGATGTAGGCACGTTCTGGCCGAACCACTATAAATCTGTATGTCTTTTACATTTCAGCCCCTACTTTTTTCATATTTACATAACTCATCTGAATCATTAAGAATCACATAAAATCAACTAAATCACACGACTTGGAGTTGTTTGCCCATTTTTTGCGCAAACAAATTTCTTAAGAAATCTTAAACTTGGTTACAACAATGTTTATTTTCAAAACATAAAACATTTTCTTATTATACAACCATACAATCAATTGATAAAACAATCAAGTTATATACGTAAGTATATTTCTTGTTAGAAAGATTTTCCATTCATATGGATGCTTTCTTTCTCAAAAATTCTTTTAGTAGTTTTACTTCTTTAAAATGCATCCATGAAATTCTTAAACATTAAATTTTTATTTCATTTTAACCTTTGGTTAAATACCACTTATGTATTAAATTTCATTTTCAAAATTTAATCCTTCTAATAATTCTTGCGGTAGCTACAACTTGACGATACCGCAAGTTTTTATCGTTTGCATTGAGTAGGTTTCTAACTCTCAATTATATCACCTACTCAATATTATTTCAACAATTACTATGCTAACACACATTCATGCAATTATCAACCAAACAAGCATTTACTAAAAACAAAGCACTAAATGTGCCCAGCGAAAACGGTCACACCATTTTCGCTTCGAACACTAATCACTAAGGATCAAAACACATAACTTAAATCTAAGCCATCCGAGGTCTAATTTCTACTATTTTAAAAAATAGTGATATTTAAACCCTTATAATGTTTTCAAACTTATTACCCAATCTAAGGAAATGAAAAGACTAAAGGCACGATTGAAAAACTATGTTATCACTTGTATTATACTTGGATGTACTATAATATGTGTTTCTATTCCGTGTTTATCATATTTTGTTCTGAGCTCTGCTCTGATACCAAGCTGTAACGCCCCACCCTGAGACCCACATTAACAAAGAGCATTACTGGGTAATATTGTCTGCTAATGCAGAGAATAGGGCTGGATTGGAGCGACCATCTATAGCCTTGTCTTAAATATCTATTGAATACGTCGACAAGGCCATTTTATTCCTCTAATCTCAATGGATCGACATATCCAATAAATACTTAATACAAAGCCATAGGTGGCTACAGGATCTATCAGAAAAAAATACAATATCTCAAATGTAAAACACATCACAGAACAATAGATAATTCCATAGATACACACATACACAGATACATCACAAAGTATACAAAATGATACATCACATATGTGGTATGACGACCACAGTACAAACACGAGTCAAAAGAATATACATATCAGAGTAGAAAATAAAAAAGAACTACACAAAAAGCTATAACAAAAAGAGCTAGCAGAATAGTCCATGCAGAAGCAGAATATGCTAAGTCCAAAAGTTCCTAACCTGAAACACCTCGGTCTGACCCGAGTATAAAATACACGGGTCAGTCTAGCTAAACGAATCAGTAAAAGGTGATAGTAGAATAATAGAGCATAAGAGCATAGTGATATTCTTCTTAAACTAGAAGAAACCATAAGAAAGCAGACTATAGTCATATGGAGGATACGGAACAAGTATGGCATATATGGTTATACTAGGTGATAAAACACTATTGCTTCAATAAGCATAAAACACAAAATCTCATCAATTGCTAAAATGTAGCATGCCTCATATAATCGGCAATCATAAATCAGTAAGAATGGTTTAGGGAATAGCAAAATGTTAACTCCTAAAAGAGTAATTCCCAAACCCGCCATATCGACAACTCCAAGGAAAACATAAGCAGAAGCCATCTCGACATAAGCCATAAGGCATGTCGACAAAGAGATAAAAAACTCATACAACGCCAAAAGGAAAATCTCAAAAATAGCGCCAATAGGCAATCTCATTATATATATACGCCAAAAGGCAAATCTCAACACGCCAGTGTAGGCAATGAAAATCTCAAAAGAACTCCCAAGAGTCCAAAAATCCCAAAATAATCGCCACCGAATGGTTCAAAGGACCGATTCCAAAATGACGACACGCGAGGGTAAAAATCATCTCAAAAAGGTTTTGCACGTGCTATTTTTGCCGAGTACTGTTTCACATAATAGGTACCTCGCCCAAAGGCAAACGTCAAAAGACAAATACGTCGCAATGGCAAATACACCGTAATGGCAAACGTCCGAAGACAAATACGCCGCAATGGCAAACGTCCAAAGAAAAAGTACTGGCACGCCAACAGGCAAATGTGTCACAAACTCTCGGAAACGAACCCGAAAAGTGTTAACGTGTATCCCATACCACCTGCTCGCACTAAACGGCTTACTAACCGCTAGAAAATTTCACACTCAAAGCAGTAAAAGGTTCACCTCATATCATCGGTAAATTAGACCCGTAGGCCAAAACGATCAAACGGACAAGTTAGGAATTAACCGAAAGGATAAACGCACGTATCCCATACTACGCGTTTTACCCATGCGTTTAACTCTCCTTCTCATTCGCTCGACAGTGCAAAAATGTGTAATTTTTATAAAGAATAATTTACCTTCAAAATGAGCTTCTAAAACCGATTTCGAAAACTATTTGGAAATCGTATTTGAAAATTTCCCTTATTATGAAGAATAAATAGATTTTATACTTGAAAATAATTTAAAATATTATATAATAATTATTTTTAAATCCCCTAAATTTTTAAAATCATTTCAAAAAGAATTGGAGAAAATCATGCTCGAAAATGACCAAAAACAAGCAAAACCCCACTTAAACTGAAGTTCAAATTTAAATTCAAATTAAATTCAAATAATTCAAAATTTGAATTTTGAATTCATCAAAACTGAGCTAACCTATTGTTAGGCATCATAGCCCTAAAATACTTCAAAAATATCACAAAAACAGAAGTAAATGTCAAAAATCGGACGGAAAAAGGACATAAAAACACCTGGCCAAAATAGTACTCGGGTCTAAAATCTCCTCTGGGTTCAACTTTCAGACATAAAACAGGTGGCCGAACGATGTTTGATTCATATGAAAATGAGTGTGCATAAAGTAGAAAACTTAATCTTCCATAAAAAAAAGAATCAATTAATTCCAAAAGAAAATGAAAAAGTTATGGTGCCACAAAAATGGGCTGAGACCATGTTTGTAACAGTTCAACAAGGATGTGCCCAGACTTAAAATCCACTCTGGGTTCAACTTCCAGGCATAAAGCGGAGGATCAATTGACATCGGATTAAGCTCAAAATTGGTACGCGTATAGTGGAAAACTTCAACTCTTAAAAAAAAAGAATCATGTAATTCGGATAAAACAGGAGAAAGTTATGATGTGTAAAAGATGAACCCAGACAGTGTTTTCACTGTAAAATTCTGGCCAAAAACATGGTCCGGGTCAATGTTTAGCAGCATATTTCTATAAGCTATCTAAGTCTAAATGACCTGAAATTCGGTATGAATATAGGAGAAAACAACATCTTTCAGAAAAAAAGAATCACGCAATTTCAGTTAGAAACGAAAATGTTATGCCATCGCAAACATGGACTCAGGCCATGTTTGCAGCAACAAAACACAGTTTCTACAGGCAGAAAAACTGTGTTTTGTTGATTTTGCAACAACGGTTTGAAAACTGAAATGACAACATTTTTTATCCAAACTTTGCAGAAATGAATCTAAACATGCAAGCTACCAAATACAAGAAATCAGGCAGTATTTCGTTGCCGAAATCAAAAGTTACAGGGGTCCAAAGTAGCAACAGAAACTAGATTATGAACAAGCTAAATCAACCACAGAAAATTTGTACAGCAGCAGATTTCGCATTTTTGAGCGATTTAAGCTTTTCTCAGCTAGTATTTATGAGTTTTAGGAACTCACCTTGCTGATACAATGGATAGACATGGATTTGAGTTGAAAGACGGAAGCTTTTTGCAAGTTTTGGCTTCAAACACCTGTAAAAGTGAGAAGTAGATGCATGCAAAAGGAAGAAAAGCCATTAAAAGACAATTCATTTCATAAATTAAGGTTTTCGATGAAATTATTAAAAGAAGTAATTGGCAATAATTAATAAAATTATTGCAATTTCTCTAAATAAAAACTATTTTCTCATTTATTATTAACCCAAACAAATAAAATAAATTTTCAAATTTTATTTTCTCATTATATTCCAAAACTCACTGTTTATTCCAAATAAATAATTTAATTTCTCCAATTTTATTTTAATTCACAATATTAAATTATAACTACCATTATAATTAAATATTTACAGGTAATCTCCAAAACCAGGGTTGTTACACTTTAGGAAATAATCAAACAATATACAAGAGCAAGGATCACCCCTAACAGTTTAAGTGGACGGATTTCCTTAACATTTTTCTAGAAGAACAAAATGAGCTAATACTTACAATATAGTACCACCGATGGTAACTGTACCATATGATCCCTATGTTTCCTCTAGATATTCCTAGAGTTAAAATCCTTCGGGGTTATGTAGGCAATAATTTCCTACCATCAAAATTAAGAAGGATTACATATTTCGACCAAGATATGATAGTCAATTATTTAACTATCAAACCAACAAACGTTCAAAAAAAAGATTTCATTTCCAAGTGAAATCACTAATCCTCTTAAATTAACCTTTCATTAATTTAAATTCACATTTCAAATAACTGGACATCGAACTTTCATATACTTATCTCAACAGAATAAGTATATTCACAAAACATTATATGTTGATACTTAGATAATATAACCATAAACTTGTCTCAATGATATAAGTATATTCACAAACCATTTCATTTTCAAAACATAAAAACAGGAAAACCCATAAAAATAGATTTTGGAAAACATCTTTCAATATCAATCATCGATTGCACTTTAATCAATGGTTACATCGCTATCCCCACGAATCTATAGTAAAGTATAGGCAATCCCTGCCTCTCGAATTACGCCTTGTAAATCAACAATTTCTTTCCAAGTCTCTATATCTTATAAATATCACCAAATCAATTTATAAACTTTCTTTATAAATCAATAATCTATTTACAACCATTCTTTATAAAACTCAAAAATCCATTTATAAACTTCCCTTTTCAAATCTTTAAACTCATTTAAAATCAAATTATAAATATCCCAAACCATTTATAAAATTCTTTCCATATTTAAACAAGCTTTTTGAATGGACTGTTAAAATCAAAAGGGTTCCTTTAATAAATCATAAATTATTTAAAATAAATTTAAATAAATTTAAATAATAAATTATTATTTAAACATCATTTTGTTTCATTTAAATTAAATCTCATTTAAAATAATAACTTAAAATCCCATTAATAATATCCTAAATTAATTTTAAACGCTATTATTGTACTATTAAGTTAATTTCAAAATAAAATTAATATAATATTAATTAACCCTATAACTTTATTTAAACAATAATTAATTAACTTTAACCTATTATTAACAAATAATTAATTAACTTATAGATATAACTAAAACTTAAAAAAATTAACTTTAAGAAATGAGTTTTATGAATCACATTAATAAATAATAAACTTTAAATCATTATTAAAAAAATTTATTTATTATCTTTAAAACCTTTTAATACATAATAGTTATTCTCAAAACAACTTTCAAATCAATAATTAACTTTTCACATTTAAGAAAGGCTCAGCGTTTACAATGGTACTTAAGCAAAATATTATGTCATTTAACTTTCCATGTTAATAACAGATATTTACATAATCAACGACTATGTAAGTAAATTCAATACTTGACCATCTTTGGTAAACATATCACTTATTCAAAGAGACATCAATTAACGATATATATTTAAATGTCTAAAACCATAAGAGAGCAGAACTGGAGATTTATCCTGCTATTTAAATGTCAAACTAATTTAATTGGCGAAATGGTGTTTTATCACACCAACAGATGTCTAATTATCATATTCAATCCAATTTAACTCAACAATATTATAATTGGCCAATTAAACATCACTAATAAAGGTATATAAATTTAATTGACGTTATTATTAAAATAACATAATTTAAATTTAATCTGTTTCCATATGTCATAATGAACATCGAATCATCCATAGAAATATTTTTATCCTGAAATATTTTCAAATACTACTATTATCTCTTAAAGTTCACCTTTCATTTACAAGACACATTTTTTAAATCGATTCATATGAAATTGGCCCTTAGTATAAATAATTTTCCAAGTATTTATCTTAAACATATTTTAGCTTTCTTTTAATAAATTCTTTTATAAAATCTCAATTAAATACAACCAATTCAATCATTTCCAAAATATTTATTTCAAAATATTCCAAATTCCTTTTAATAGAAATCATTTATTAAAAATTAATTTTTATCAACTCAATCTTTGTATAAAATCGTTTCTAAATATTCATTCCTAAATATTCAAATTTTCTTTTAAATAAACAAACCTTAAAAATCAAATTTTAAGTACAGATTATCATTGAACGCCCTATAGTCAAACTGCGAAACTTAATTTAGAAGGTATTTTTTTCAATGCTCCCGAAATTCATATCTATCAAACTAGGTTATAAAAAGGAAGTGTCTACATAGATTAACTGATAGTAGTCAATGCTCAGAAATGGGTGAGCATAACTGATTAAATTCCGGATGATAATGACGGAATATTATCATTTCTATCAACCAAGCACATTCAAGAATAGCTATATTAAAATTTTTAAAAATTTCTCTTTTATGTATATTAAATATAATCTTATGTAAAATTATTTCATCTACCCAAATTATTAAGTCGATATTGTATTAATTTGGTCATGTTTGGGTGTTTAGGAAATCCCTATCGATAACGAAGGCTAGACGCATCGACCAAAATTCTTAAGCCACTCAATAAATCAAACAACTCAATATAAAACATATTTATATCACTAAAAAATATGCGCTCTTATATATATACACACTCTCAAACTTATCCTAGGGTCTTACTTAGCCTATCTCAAATGAGTCAACCCCACCAAACCTTGGTGTTCGTTCAACCTAAGCTCTGTTACCAACTGTAATGACCCGCTTTTCCATACAGTTTAAGAGGCCAATAAACCACATATGACACACTCAAATTAACGGAAAGGTGGATATTAGGGGAAAGAAATATGACAAGAAGAAACTAAACAACACAGAATCTCACAGCGAAACGAATAATCTATAATATACGAAAACCATTAAACAAAAACATAACTATAATATATGAATATGGAGATACCAATAAGAGTATACTAACTTATTTCAAGCTGGACATTTCGAACTTGATGATAAATACAATAGTGAATGCAACATAAAATAACCATGTACTCAAATACGTCTTTGGGCCTCTAGCTCGTCTCGTGAAGCACCAAACACGTCCAACTAAACCTAAAAATATGCTCGGTCTGACCCGAGCATTATAAGAAAACAACGCCCGAGTCAGTTTGGTAAAACCAACATAAGAAATTCAAATCACAAGGAATTTTGTTTATTATAACTTGTAAAATCCTTTAAAAATCGAATGTGTCTCGTAAGAACAAGCCATACATAAATACATATGGATTTTTACCTTATGATAACAAAAACCATTTTATATCATAAAATCTAGTGATATTATAGTAATGTCTAAGGGTAAAAATAACAAAAATAATCAAATAGCTTTGATGCACGTGAGTGTACATCACAACAATACTAAGTATAAAATCGAAATCTGATAAGTCGCATTCGCTAATTGTGCAGGATTTCCATGGAGGTGCCCAAAGTACTTCGAGAATGGTCCTCCTGCATAATGATTAGAGATATCCTTCTGGAGCAGCATACATCCTTAGTGATGTAATAGGAAAAACATGGCTAGTCTCACTAAGACCGAATGCATCCCCCCATGCATGCATAACAATTGTAAGTAACGTCTAGGAGGAGCCGACTACACCCTATGGGTTTACCAATCCTACTGGTTATGCCTCCTATCTCTAGTTTTAGCCATTTCCACAGCTAAGGCTACGTCCGGTATTCTAACTTACGTACTGCCATCAAAACAGATCATGGAATCCCACATGGATTCTAATACCCCAACGTGTCTTCGAATTACACACAAATTCCTATATCTCGGTTTTATCTTGGAATAACACCCTTATTCCCATACCCAAGGGGTTTCACAACTGCACATGGATTCCAATACCTCAATATATCACAAAACTCCTCTATAGAACAATAAAAGGTTTTGGGAGTGGTTATAGGTCTGATTCATCTCTTACGAGTACACTCATCCGCTTCTTGGGTGCTCCATAAACCAAATACCGATTTCCACAATGCTCAATACCAGTTCTTTAGAAAATAATCAGACAATGCACAAGAGCGATGATTAACCCTAACCATTTAAGTGGATGGATCTCCTTGTCATTTGTCCTAGAAGAACAAAATGAGTTTATACGTAAATTATAGCACCACTGATGGTAACTATACCATATGATCCCCATGTTTTCCCTAGATATTTGTAGAGTTAAAATCCTTTAGTGTTAAGTGGGGAATATTACCCTACCACCAAAATTATAATGGATTACATATATAGGCCAATATTTGATATTCGGTGATTTTATTTCCAAGTGAAACCACTAAGCCGCTTAAATTTGTCTTTTATTGAATTAAATTCATATTTCAAATACTTGAAATCCCTTCCATACACTTATCTCATAATGATAAGTATATTCACAAAACATTATATTTTGATACTAAGAAATATAACCATATACTTACCTCAATGATATAAGTATATTCATAAACCATTTCACTCTCAAAACGTAGAAACTTTAAAACTCTTAAAAACGGATTTTGGAAAATATCATTCAACATCAATCATGGATCATAATATACACAATGGTTTCATTGCTATCCCATCAAATCCATAATAAAATATAGGCAACCCCTAATCCTTGAATTACGCTATGTAAATCAACCATTTCTCAAATCTCTTTATCATATTTAAATATCACCAAATTAGTTTATTAAGATTCTTTATAAATCTCCACTATTTGTAAAAATGCTTTATAAATCTCAAAACTTGCTTTAAAAAATTTCCTTTTCAGATGTTTGAACTCATTTAAAATTGTTTTATAAATATTCAGAACCACTTATAAAATTCGTTCCATATCTAAACAAAATTGTTAAATGTCTCTTAAAATCAACAAGATTCATTTGATTAATCATAAATTATCTAAAATAACTTTAAATAATTTTAAATAATAAATTATTATGCAAACATTCTTCTATTTCATTTAAATTAAATCCCATTAAAAATAATAACTTAAAACCCCATTAATAATAATTTAATTAATTTTAAACACTATTATTGTATAAATAAGTTAATTTCAAAACAATATTAACACAATAATTAATTAACACTAAAGCGTTATTAAAACAATAGTTAATTAACGTTAAACTAATATTAATATGATAATTAATTAACTATAAGTATAATTAGAACTTAAATATAATAATTGAGTAACTTTAAGAAATAACTTTTAAGAATCACATTAATAAAATAGTTAACCTTAAATCACTATAAAAACACTTATTGATTGTCTTTAAAACCATGCAATACATAATAATTATTCTCAAAACAGCTTTCAATTCAATAACTAACTTTTCAAATTTGAGAATGGCTCAGTGATCACAATGGTACTTAAGCAAACTACCGTGTTATTTATATTTCCAAGTTAATAGCATATATTTACATAATCAATGACTATGCAAATCAATTCAATACTTCTCTGCCATTGGTCAACATATCACTTATTCAATGATAAATATTATTTAACGATATACACTTAAATGTCCAAAACTATAAGATTGTAGAACGTGGATTTATTCTACAGTTAAATGTCAAATTATCTAAATTAGTGGTAAAGTGTTTTATCCTTCCAATAGATGTCCAATTATCATATGCAATCCAATTTAACACAACAATATTATATTTGGCCAAATAAACATCAGTCATTAAGGTATATAAATTTAGTCGATATTATTAATTAAAATAAGTAATTTAAATTTAATCTGTTTCAATATGTCACAATTTTTAAATACCCAAACCTACCAACAAATTGCACCAAAATGTTGTATTCGCTAATACGAGTCTAACATAAAAATTTGTTTGTCAAACTGATTTCATATGAATGAACTACATCATTTAAAAGTTAACCCTTTTTTTTTCTTAATTTATAAAAATTAACAAAAAAATGTTCCTCGCCCTACTTAAAACCAAGCCCATCCAGCTTCATTAAAAGCCCACCTGCCATCTACAGTATCATCTTTTTTCCACATAACCATTTCGATTTCAAATAAACATTTGCACATGTGCACGTGCACACACCAACCACCACCCCATTGTCCAATCCAACTTCAAAAACAAGCTCGACTTTCCTTCCTCTGCCGAATACACCCCTTCGTTCCAAGCTCCGATGCCTCCCAACAAAATAGTTAGCTATGGCCGAAGGAAAAATCGCATGTAGGCATATCCCGATCCCTACCAAATTTTTACCATTCCAAGCTCTCTCATCCATGAACACAGCGCCAATCTCCATTCGAGCTCTCTCTGCCTCAAATTCCAGTTAACCATAGTCCTATTTCTCCTTCATCGATGATCATCGTCATGGAAAGAAGCCGAAACTTCCACAAAAATACTACGATTTCAAACTACCTCAATGGTAAAAACCATGATGATTAATTCAACTTGGATTGAGAGAATTTGATTTTGCCGAACTATGAAAATTTTTATCCACTTTCATATTTTCGATGATAACTCGATCAATACTCGATGAAATCAAGTGCGGTTAATTTCTCAAAGTCCTATGGATCGACCCGAACAACTATCATTTCGGGCACTCGAGCTAATATGCAATGGTTTTGTAGCAGGTGATTTTTATTAGTGACTAGAAGACTAGTTTAATTAAACAGTGAGGGTTGTATTCACAATCCTTGATTTCCATAGCATACATATAACCACTATCTGTTTTCAAGAAAGTATACATAAAAAGTTTAACATTGTTCAACATAATTTCATTGCATAATTTTATAAATGAAAAAATGACATATGATTTCTAACCAAAACAGCTATCTCACCTTCACTTTTCTCCTACCAAGTGCAAAACGGGCTCAAGTTTTAAATTTTTTATTTTCTTCTTCTTTTAATACTAGAATGTTGAAAAAAATATAACTACTTGGGCAAGAGTTTTTAATATGAATAAAATGATAGCTATATATATATATATATATATATATATAGGCTAGGAGAAAGAGAGCAAGAATGGACAGTTATATTTATTATTATTATTATTTCCAATACCCTTAATTCCTTAGCCACCAAATTACACTCTTGCAACAAAATGTTGGCTGATGAGTGAGTTTTACGTGCTTAAGCAACCATTTTGTCTACCCTTTTAATTATGGCCATTTCTAACTATTTTTAATATATATGTGTGTGTGTGTGTGTGTTTTTACTATTTGTCATTTATATTCTTCTGTTACCCTTCATTTTCAAAATGAAATATTCCACTAAAATAAAATATAAATATTGGTTTTTAAAATACATACAAGAGTATTTTGGTTCTTTTTTTAAAAAATTCCGTTTAATAAAAACTAAAGAACTGGAAAATGGGTTTCGATCACGTTTTTAATTTTTCTTCGGACTAATTTTTTTTCTTGTAAACAGATTTTAAAACTATTTCATTATCATTACTTATCATCTAAAAAAGTTATTTCGATTATGAACTCTATTATCCGAATATTCATATTAAATATTCACAACTCAAGGCAGTAAAATTCTGGGTCGTTACAACAGGGAGATTGTTATTCAACCTAAATTTATCATCAGTGTTTGATCATTACAACGAAGGTACCACTTATAGTTAATATTATTGCCCAAAGAATTGATATTAGCATTGTACTAGGTATCTTAAGAAGTGACTTACCAATTATTTGAATTTACTATGGTTGATATTTAGATACAAGCATTTATGTTCAATCTTTATTTTTGTTCAATTTTCAGCTATTTGACTAAAGTGTTTGCCAATTTTGATAATATTCTCATCTGGTTTGGGACAAACTCTAAAGGTTAGTAAGAGAACATGTTGTTTGATCTTGACTTCATAGATCTTGCTCTTACAATTATGATGGCCACAACCACCTCTGTTATAGTTGAATGTTCTTTTAATATCATGAAGAACATTGAGAAGTTTGATAATTCGAACAACAAGAGTCAAAGAATCATAAAGTAAAATATTCCAAAAGCTTTCGAGGATGTGGTATCTGTAGGGACAAACAATTATAACGAGTTATTTACTAAGAATTAAAAGCATTTTGTCAAAACGATAAGTGGAAACATGCTTTAGCGTGCTTGATTATAAAAAGTCAAAATAAAGGAAATATAAATGAGTGCTATATGAAAAATATAGCTCAAAATGTTAATTGCACTAAAGTTATTGATAATTTTTTTGTACTCTCTTTATTCATAGTATAAACATTTTAAGATTATTATTAATCATTATTTTAAAGAATAAAATGACCTCTTATGGAGGTCTTTAGCATTGTGGTAAGAAGAAGAGAGGTTAAAGCATGTAATATTCAAAGTCATCATTTTACATACATTGTAAATAAATGCATAAATAAGGATAAAGAAGTTAATAAGGATGTATAAGATAAGAAATAACATATAAATATATTTATAGTTGTTCCTAGAATGAGATATACAGATATAAAGTAAAGTACAGTGGATATTTTTAAGTTATTATTGAGATTTCAGTTATATTATTTGGATTTATTTGATATTTTTGTTATGCTTCCATTTAGATAGATTTCGGTTTTCTATTTCCAATATGAATAAGGTTATTATTGCTCATTTAGAAACAATAAAGTGGATTTACAAAGAAATTTAAAAATTGTTGGAATTAAAGCTTTTAATGTTTAAAATATAGCTTACATATATCTACTTATGCAAAATACCTTTTATAATGAAGTCTTAAATTTTGATTTGGTAATTTATATGATTTTTTGTTTCACCTTACTAAATAATTATAGAATTAGGCATTACAGATAGAAAATACTTTATTGATATTCTAAGTGATTTAAAAGCTACAAGTTAGCTACAAGTTTATAAGTACACACTATGGAAAAAAATTAAGACAGTACTTTTGAGGATGTTGTGTTTGAGCGGAGAAATAAAGCATGGATCATTGTCTTTAAAGACAATTATTATCTTCGATCCAACTACATGAACTTTTTAGGATAAAATATATGATTTGTTTCTTTCAATAAGAAGAAGCAAATTCAAAACCATAGTATGACAATGTTTCAAGAAAAGCAAATTCATTAAACTCAAAGTGCGAGGTCACTAAGGAAATACACTTGAAAAGGAAGAAATACTATTTTGGATAACTATATAGTATTTCTTCATAAAGATAAATAATGGATTGGTGAAGATGAGGGTAAATTGTGATTATTAAATGATATTTTATAGATTAAAAGAAATTTATACTTATGAGAGCAAGATTAAAATAGCTGAAATTATGTTTTGGATGGGGTTTTATAAATAAGAAGGATTTATAAAGGAATAGAGGTATAAATGGGTTCATAAATAAATGAATTTTTATGAAGGAAAGTTTTATAAAATAGGAAGATATTTATAAACATGATTTATAAATATGGAAATGATTATGTTTGTGATGATCCGCAAATCTGCACCCTTGGAATCGACAATAAACCAAACATGTCCGACCCAAAAAGCACAAACTGATGGAAAGTCAAGAGAAAGAAAAGATGAGAGAAGAAGAGAAGAATGAAAGAATATAGAATGAAACAGAACAATGCAGAATCTCACATTGCAGTGGAAAATATATAGTATCATATCAATGATCTTTACAAAACAGAAATTGTAAGTACATACATCAACCATTGCTTAATAATCAACAACAGTTATCAGCCTGGGCAGTTATAATAACCAAGGTTTTAAATCTCCTATATCTCGCCCGAGATCTTGCTCGAGATCTCATTTTCACACTTAAACGAGACGAGACATCAAATCTCCTCCATATCTCTCTCGACACTCATCTCGTCCGAGATATTCAAATTTCACCCGATATATTGATCAAAATGTCAATCCGAAATCTCACCCGAAGTTATACATTTTTCCTATTTTCCATAATAATTTTTATTTTCATATTGATTCAAACGAAACTACTCAATCCAATTATAATTTACCAACTTCTTGAACATATTATTTACTTTTTATCTTAATGAGTCATAGCAAAAGGTTTCACTTCTTTATTACGTTCAAAAAAAAGGATATTATTTCAATCATTAACAAATCAATTAAGCTAATCAAGCAACTACTCTTCTAAAAATATTTCTTTTTCCATGTAAATCAAGTATGTTACCATTTTTATTTTTACTAAAAAGTTATAATTGTTAAATAAATTTTTGACACATCAATTTTAAACACATAAGTACATCCGAGATATTTCCGAGATGCATTATAAGACCCGAGATGTCAATCCGAGATGTACACCCGATACATACTCATCTCCTCCGAGATCTCTCCCGATACGAGATAACTGGTGTAAAAATTCCAAGACGAAATGTGACCGAAATCCGATATTTAAAACCTTGATAATAAACATGTACTCACAATTGTTAATAATATAAACAACTAAGCACAATGGATAATCAATAATCAAAACATATACATGTTTACAAAAATGAAGATCGCCGGCTCGCCTGATGAAGGTCCACAAGCACCAAATCTGATCCTGTAAATATACTCGGTCTAACCCGAGCATTGAAAGAGAAGAATGCCCAGATCAGTATGGTAAACTAGTGTGAGAAACACACTCAACTGAATTTACTAAATTACCAAACTTTTCCTTTATCAAAATAAAAGTATCACGTAAGACAAGTCCACACATAAACACCGACATGTTTTTACCTTACGATAACTAAAACATTTCATATCAAATCATCTGGTATTATACTAATGTCTAGTATACAAATAATATTAATCATAGCCGAAATTGTTGATTAAATTCCAGCATTTAGCCCAAAATGGGTAATACAATCAAAATGGCAGGTACGTAGTGGAGTTTGGATTTCCGTACAAATGACGAGGTGAAGGGACTATCTTCAGAATGGGTAGACCTCTAGATGGATGTCCTGAGGCATAGAACGTCTGCCCTCTACCAACACAAGACCACTCTATAACTAGATGGTACCGAATATGTCATCCTCCAGTGGTTACTGACCTTACCGAGGGCCTCAAAGCATACAAACCACAGAAATCGGATACAGGACGTCATTGTAACGAACCAAAAATTCTCGAAAATTCCAAATAGTTAAGAAAAGAAGAAAAGGATAGAAGAAGAAGAAACAGAAAACCAAACTCAGAATCTCACATTCGCAGCGGATAAAACATAATAACAAATAACAACAGATATTCAAAGGAAAACTGTACTTGTTAAATTACACTTTAATACATCAGAGCTACAACATATATACAACATTGGATAGATTCAATCAACATGTCTCAGATATACCACAATATATCACTACGGAAACACTCCATACGTTTCTGCCATCCAGCTCATCTCCTGAGCTCCAGAACGTCCTTACCTGAAAATCTGTAATACTCGGTCTGACACGAGCATTACATCAAAGTAACACCCAGGTTAGGCTTGAAACCAGCGTGAGTAAACCCATCTAACATGGAATACAAAGGCACTTAAATAAAAACCTAGGTAACCTATATCAGTTTACAAATTTACAATTTGATATAGACATCACTAATTTTGCACATCAATATATAAGTACCAAACTTAGATTAAATGGTCCAATTCACTTAAATCATTCCATACTAGCCTATTGATTTCACATATCAATCTTTAAAGAATCAAAGTGGTTTCGGGTATTTACTAATACCCGACTCCGGTCTCTTCGAATTCAACACCATCTTATCTAAATTATTCAAATGAAACACAATTCAAACTTCAAATACAGGTTGTCATCCATACACATTAACTCATCATCGACAGATAAGCACATTGTCCCAGTTTAAACCCAACATATCATAGCATCACAAATCGCATATCCGAGATATCACTCAATCTAAGGCATGCGATATTATTCAATTATAAGCAAGATAAATTAGTCATACCATCTCTAATTAATTTAAACAAATTAAATTAATTTCTTCAATCACCCTTAATCCTGTTTACTTAACATTAATTTATTATAAATTAATTAATTAATCATCCTTCAATTATCTATTTTAAATAATCATCCTTGATTAATTATCCTTAATTACATAAAGTAATTATCCTTTAATTAATTACACCAAGTAATTAATCCTTAATTACTTCTACCGGTTGATTAACCATTTGATTAATCCTTAATTAACAGTTAACCCACCCTTAAATTAATAGTTAATCGATCCTCAATTACCGTTTGATTAATCCTTAATCATCATTGGTTAATCAATGAACTACCATTTAACAACTTCTTAATTAATCTTTAATTACGGATTAATTAACCTTTAATTATCAATTGATAAACTTAATTATTAATTAATAAAACTTAATCACAAATTAATCTCTTCTAAATTTATTAGTCAAGTAACCTTTAATTACTTAATTAACTACTCATTAATCACTTAATTAATCAATCTTAATTACTTTATTAATTAAGTCTTAGTTACACTTACTTACTTAATTAATTTATCTCTAATCATCAATAAATAATCTAATTAATGATCTTTAATTACAAATTAATTAACCTTTAAATTAATTAACCTTTACTCCTTAATCGTTTATTAACCAAGTAAATTAGTTACCCTTAATTAATTTCTTTCTTTATCCTTTATAATTAGTTATACATAATTTCCTTAAATTATTTTCACTAATACCAAGACATTAAACCTTAATTAAGATAAAAAAATTTATCTTGTTAATATCTTTATTACCATTAACATAATTACCCATTTATCCTTAAAATTATCTTTACTTAATTAAATCATTAATTAAGTTTTAATATAAATAATCATTTATCTTTAAAATTTGAAGTTATCAAAACATAATTTTAAATAGCTTAAAAGTTTATCAATTAATAGTTTTTTTAAAAAAAACTATTTTCAATTTGAATTTAAAAACTAGTCTTCTCTATAAACTTTCAAAATTACATTCATAACTCAACTTTAAATATCACTTTAAATTTTCTTAACAAAGTTTAAATTTATCAAACTTCAAAACTTCTTAAATCAAAATGTTTAAGAAAACATTTATTAAACATCAAGTAAAAAGTTTTAAACCAATTTAAATTTTTAAATTTCAAAAAAACAAAGTTTTAAAACTTTTAAAACCTTTAAAGCAGTTTAACATTCTCTGCTTGGGATCGAACCCGAAACTTACTCGAGTCAAACTCGAGTTTTCTCTTCTTCCCATTTTTTCTTAAAACTTTGATTAAATTTAAAGTTTAAAATCCTACAGGTTAATCACTTCTAATATACTCAAGAACGAACTCAAGCTATCCATCCAAATACTCGAACAAGACTTCGAGACCTTCACAGCGCCAACCCTCTGAAATGCACCCACCATCATGTGCATATGCAACACCACCTGAGGCTATTCTGACCATCGACATTCTATCCGGCACTTCACCCTACATCACAACAATACATATCGACCATCAGCCGATACTCACAAGCCCGCGAACAAGTTCGAGTTACCCAGTCGAAAACTGAACTGTGACGATACGAATTTTTCGCGCTCGAAAATTGACATCCATACTTTACATCATACTCGAATACAACAAATTCCAGCATTCAAATCCGAGTCTTCGGGGCTTATAACAACATTAAGTAAACTACAATGTGACGACCCGACTTTCCACTCCCGGAAAATCGCATCATCTTTAAGAAAGAAAGGGATAGAAAAGAGAAAAGATAGAGAAGAAGAAAGAAACAACACATCAGAATCTAAACAGCGGAACGAATAAATTATATTAATCACATAGTACTTTACATAGTATCATATACATCAGAGTTACACAGCATAATCAACTCATACTAGACAGTTATAAACACCTGTCTAGTTATACAACTCAATACAACTCAAAAACATCAACATTTCAGAGAACACACAGCGGAATACTCTATAGCTATACGCAGAAGCCTCCTGCTCCATTGCTCCTTCAGAATTCGTCCAGCCAGCTTAAAAACCTAACCTGAATCCCTTGGCTACTCGTAAAAATTTGAGTACCCAAGAGTTTAAGAAAAACAGAATAAACTCCGGGTCAGACATGGTACAATATCTGGTACATCAAAGTGATACAATGAACACCAATATACATCAGAGATATGATACAAGAAAAATAGCAGCGGAAAAAGAAAATAGATAACACCAGCAGCGGTACAATAACTCAAGAATAGTCTTCAAAGAAGAACTCCAAAACTGAAACTCCATCTCCAAGAACCAATCAAGAAATAGATCGAACTCCCAATAATGATGCACAAGATAAGCATGTGCAGTCTGATCTAAGGACTGAACTAACTCTAGATAATCCACTAAACCTGACTATCTGAAAAACCCAACTCTAGACTGCTCGTATGGAAAAATTTTGAGCATCCAAAGTTTAGGAAAGTAACAATAAACTCTGGATCAGTCATGCGACTGGTGTGAGCAACAAAAACAGTTTATCTTTAAAAAAAACAACGAAATATTTTAAAATCAATTCGCAATTCTTTTTAGAAATGAGACTACCATAAGGCCTCCTACACATACACACACAATGCAAACGCAGAATCGGTGGAGATTTCTCCTTATGATAATCATAGATGCTTGATACGCATTAAAAAGAAATATTTGATACTATTACTAGTGCATAGTGTAGGAAAAATCATTTCGAAAGTAAATATATAAATCTTAGCCAACATACGACCATTATCGTATGCCTATTATAGCTACCATGTTCAATAGCAGGTTACCGCCACATTCCATGGCAGGTTATACAAATAAAACCGTACAAGGCTCATATTGGATAAATGGATTTCCAACAAATGGTCAGGCCAAGGAACTTCGTATTGCCACATGGGAACACCTCTGGCGGGACGCCCCAAGAACCAAACCGGATCTCTGCCAAACAAGGCCGGCTACCCCCCTTCCCGGGGAATATACAAAACCTCAGATATGACACCTCCGGTCCTTTGGGACCTTTAAACGAGAGCTCTCTAACCAACAACATCACAGAGTAAATAATATAGTGTGTCCACATGAGTAAGTATCTGGGCTCCATACCATGATACTACCCTTTTCCAGAAGGAATGGTCATACCCTAGGGAAGCTACCCCTGAAGCCTTGCCGCATATTTCCTGTTTCGACCATTACCGGTTTGTGAGGCTCGAAGAAGTCTCGTCCACAAAGCTACATTTTTTTACCAAAGCCATGCTTTGATCAACAAATGATCAGCAACACTCAGCATGCCACATTACCAAGTTGGGAATATATCGCTGATAACCCTCAACTACATAACCTCTAAGGGTGTTAAGCTAAGAGAATAAATTCTCCGACACTAATGGACATGTATTTGAAAGAAATCTACTTTATATCTCAAAATGTAATGTCAGACATACAATCCATACAAGTCTATTCTGGATTTAGAACAGAACCGAAGGCACTTCCAAAGAAGCCCTTGCAAATCCGGATAATCCCTAATCAAGTCCGGATTTCCCATCACACATGGAGTCTCTATACCGGGGACTAGTCGATGCAAAGACATTCGACGAGTTGTCCTTCCGTTTTCGAAAATATCCGGTCTTCACCAACGGTCTTCAATTGCTATCCATAACGACGTATTACATATTCAAAATGGGATATATGACACAAGGTCCTCTCCCGGCTAAACCGATAAATGAGCGTAATATTTTAAAACATATGGATATTGGATTTCAATTAAGTCACAACTTATTACCCAAAACTTTCTTTAAATGGTTAAACAAATTACCATTTCAAATCTTTAAACAAAAGATTTTAATTCACAAAGTTCACCCAATTTCACAAAGATTCATTCACGGATTTCAAAACAATTTCCATTTAATTAGATTAACTCGTTAAATCTTTAAATCAAAGATTTAACTTGTAGCTTTCAAACCATTTTTATAACTTGGAAAAGTCATTTCATTTTTAACTTGAAATCCCTTTAACACAAATCAGAAGTTTATTTCTTATGTGAAAGCTTTAATTATTTGAAAACAAACAGTTTTCGTTTCAGAAAGATCCAAATTTATTTTCACGAGTTAAAGCCTTTGAATTTAAATTTTCCCAAAATAGTACCTTTAAAATAGTTTAACCCATATAAATTGGTATAACATCTTTAGTCCCTAGTTTCCAGATTATAGGATTCAATTTCAAATATTGAATTCAAATTTAAATCAAAATATTTAAATTTCAAAACTCAGTCAAGTTATTCAAAATAAATGTTATCTTTGAAATTCCATTTCAACAGCTTTTTCACTTTAAACCCAATCCCTTTCCAAAACATTTTAATTTAAATATTCAATTTTATAAATCATTTCAAATTTTTTGACTTAATCGATTTCCTCGTGAAATCCGTATTGATGTGTGTATAAGTGTGGTACAGGGGTTTAACACAATAGTGCAACATCATTCAATCATCACAGATCAAACACAGAAAAATAGTTGATAAGCGATATAACTATAACGTTTATCGCTCATTCACAGATTCACGGATAATATACAAATGTATCATCAATAAATGAATAAATTATATACAGCTCAATCCATAGAACAAAATATCACAGATCAAATAGGACAATCAATTCAAGGCATCTCATACAATACAATCATTCATAAGTAAGGTCAAGTATTCAATAGTCATTTATAAGTGGGATTAGTTAATCGTTTAATCCTAATCAATTCAATTTATTTCCAAGTAAATTTATTACTTATGAATTAATTATCTAACAATAATTTATTAATTACAAATCATTTGATATAAATTTATTTATCAAACACTTTAATAAATTAAATTATTCTTAATTAATCGTATTAATTAAATCAACCTTTTAACCCAATTACATAATTAATTAACTTTAATAAATTAAAATATCCAAAATTAATTTCAATAAGTGATTAATCCTTAATTACTCTTATTAAGTAATTAAATTTAAAACAATTTATAATTTATTATCTAAATTAATTAATCTAATTAATTGTCAAAATTAATCACATTAATTTAATTACTTAATAATCTCTAGTTAATTTATCTTCATTAACTAATAACATTTCCTTAATTACTTTCTTAAGAAATTATCTTAGATTAATTATTATTAATCATCCCTAATTATAAATAAATCTAAATTATAAATTTAAAATCAAATAAACCATTCTTTAATTACCATATTAATTAAATTAACCTTTTAAACCAATTTCATAATTAATCATTCTAATTAACTTAATAATTTATGAATTTCAAATCAATATGTTTCATTAACTATATGGATAATTTATTCTTATTGATGATTTTATTTATTACTTTCTTTTGTTTGAAAATATTAATTTCAAATTTACTTTTAAGATTTCATGTTAAAGTAATATTAATCATCTGATAGAAATTCAAAATTGTTTTCATTTATTTCCAAAACATTTTATAGAATATACTTGAACATTTTTAAAGTTTAAACAGAAAAAGGTTTTGAAACCTGTACCACATCTTATACCCGAGCCCCTTCATGATTTCCCCGAGCTAAACCCTCACAAACTCGAGCTCTGCTTCGAGTTTTCCCAAATCTTTACCCAGGTACCCTAAAATTTCGATCCAAGTGTTTTTACTTCTCATTAAAAGCTCGCTTCGAGTCACATACTTAATCGCTTCAAGCTTGATGCAGCTCAGACTAGGGTCGAAGAATTGCGAGTTAACGCCATGAGTTGTTCACGACTTAGCGGGGGTTTAAGTCGTTCGCGACTTAACAGATCCGAAGGCAAAGACATGAGTCGCATACGACGGAAGGAAGAAGGGTTAGGTCGGTCACGACCTAACAGGCTAGGGGAAGAGGACTTACGGCCTAACAAACCGTTGAGTCGTTCGAGAAGTATAAGTCGCTCACGACTTAACAAAGGTTGTTCACGACCTAACGAAGAAGTCCTAAGTCATTCATGACTTAACAAGGAGCCAGAGAGGGAAGTGGCATTAAGTTTACGACCTAACAGGAACGAGCTACGACTTTATGGTTATACGACATAATGAAGGAATGGAATTAAGTCACCTGGAGATGAGTCGTTCGAAGTTAAGTCGCCTGGAGATGAGTCGTTAAGCTTTTGTGCTGAAGGGTTAAGTCGTGACTATCTTAAGTCGTAAGTCGTCCAGGGTCAGTGTGTCTTAAGTCGTAGAAATGTTAAGTCGTATCATTTAAGTCGTAATTGCCTTGAGTCGTATGACGTGTACTATGTTCTGATGCATGTATGTGTTGTAATGCTCCTAAGTCGTGAGGTGTGAGTCTGTTGAGTCGTGGATTCATTGAGTCGATATATTGTGTTGTAATATGAGTCGTGAGTCGCTGAATGCTTGAGTCGTGAGTCGTAGGGTGATGAGTCGACAACGACTTAAGGCTCAGGTTGAGACACGCTATAAATACGCGTGAGTTGTACATTTTTTGGGGTTGATTTTTGGAATAAAATTTCTTGTTGATTGCTGTGTGCTTTCATCTTAAATTGGTAGTTGAGTGTATTCTCCTATCTCCTCTTTCAGTTAATCGAGTGCGCTCGATTCAACGATCGTAGAAGCCGATTCACGGTATCTCGTGCGCTAGATCAACGTACGAAGAATCGTCAATCTTTGAACACGGTATAGTGCGCTATCAACGTGTTTGAGATAGCTAGAATTCGGTATCTTCTGATCAACGAATTTGGGCATTTTGGTATTCATCAATCCATCGATTGCTACTTTCACCGATTGAAGTTTAATTTTGATTAATCCGCTGCGTCAGTTTGGTATCAGAGCCATACTTAGCCAATCATAGCTAAGTTGATTCTTGGAGCCAATTTTTTTGAAGTTTGAAGTTGGAGTTTATCGTGTTCATCTTGAAGTTGCAACGAGTTTGAAGGTTTTGATCCATTTCATTTTGGATCTAGAGTTGGAGAAGTGTTTGAATTTGAAGTTGCTTGGAGACCTTGAGCCGAGCCAAGTTAAGCCGTGAAGTGTTTGAAGGCCGAACATAGTTTGTATAGAAGTATATTTTGTTGAAGTGGAGGCCGAGTTAAGTTGTTGCCGAGTTAAGGACTTAAACCGTGTAGAGCTATTGCCGAGTCAAGGTTGAGGCCGTGACTTGTTGTTGTGTTGAAGCTTTGTTGAAGAATTTTGAAGTATTTGTTGAAGTGTTGTGAAATTTAATCATGCCACCAAGGAGAGCTAATCGTCATCAAAATGTTGAAGCGTTGTATAGAAGAAAAGAAGCCGAGCTTATGGAACAACGTATTAATGAGAAATTTGATGAAGGCATTGGAAAGTTAGAAAAGTTGATGAATGATTTGAATCAAACTCAAAGGAGGAGATCACCAAACTCGAACCATGGAGGAAACCGAGTTTCGCCATCGGTTATGGAAGCGAGGAGGGTATCATCACATTCTTTTAGAGATAGAAGAGAAACATCAATTTCATCACGGAGAGATCACCATGACTATGGACATGAAGAGAGAAGAAGTCAACACGAATTTGACAATAAGGCGTATAGAGATGAAGAGAGACATAGTCGAAGAAGCATGCATGAACGAAGGGATGATAATGGTCGAGATCGATGTAGGCGTACTTTTGATTTTGACGAAGAGGGTGATAGAGCTTGCATTCATTATCGAGATCGAGACCAAGTTCGAAATTCTTATCGAAATGTTGAAGAAGATCGTCGATGGGAATCGGGTATGAAGGTGGAAATCCAGAGTTCAAGGGTGGAATGGTAGCTGAAGAATTTCTTGATTGGTTGTCTAATGTTGAAGAGATCTTTGATTTCAAGGAAGTTCCGGAGAATTGTCGAGTGAAGTTGGTTGCTACTAGGTTGAGGGGGAGAGCTTTGGCATGGTGGCAGCAAACTAAACTTACAAGGGAGAGAATGGGAAAGTCAAAGATTGAATCTTGGGATAAGATGAAGAAGTTGATGAGAGCTACTTTCTTACCTTACAACTATCAATCACTTATGTACCAGAGGTTGCAGAATCTGAGGCAAGGGACGAAGTCTGTTAGTGATTATGCTGATGAATTTTACCAACTCATTGCCAGGAATGATATTATGGAAACGGAAGAACAGCTAACCGCTAGATTCATTGGGGGATTGAGAATGCAGATCCAGGATATGGTTAATATGTTCGATCCGAGATCTGTTGCAGAGGCACATCAGAAAGCGTTGGCTTGGGAGAAGTAAGGAAGACGTGGAGGTGGTGTGTTTACTAATTCCAATAATCAAGCGAAGGGTGTTAGTGGAAGTTCTAATGTTCCTAAACCTGTTACAAAACCAGTGGTTAAGGAGGCTGAGAAGGCGAAGGTTAGCAGTGGTTTCAAATGTTATAATTGTCAGGAGTTGGGTCACAAAAGCAATGAATTTCCGAAGCCGAAGAAGAGAGCAATGGTTGCTGAGATTGAGGATGATGGTGAGGAGGCAGAATGTTTTAATTCATTATCAGTTGAGGAGGAAGACTTATTGTCTGAAGATGAAGGTTGTAATCTTATGATGAGGAGGTCATGTCTTACACCAAAGCAAGAAGCGGATTCTAGTTGGTTGAGAAGCAATATTTTTCAGTCGACATGCACTATTCTAGGGAAAGTTTTCAAGTTCGTTATTGATGCTGGAAGCTGTGACAACTTTATTTCTACAGAAGCAGTAAGGAAGTTGAACTTGAAAACTGAGAAGCATCCTAAATCGTACAAGTTAGCTGGTTAAGGAAGGGTGGTGAAGTGAAGGTGTGTCGAAGAGCTTGTGTGAATTTTTCTATTGGGAAGAAGTACAAAGATGAAATTTGGTGTGACGTTGTAGACATGGATGTGTGTCATCTGTTGTTGCGCAGACCATGGCAGTTTGATAGAGCAGTGCAACATGATGGTCGTGCTAATAGTTACAGTTTCATGTTCGAAGGTACTAAAATCACTTTAGTTCCTAAGAAACAACAACAGAAGGAAAGCAAGTTGGAGGAGATTGAAGAGCTGAAAACTTTGCTATCTTTGAAGGAGTTTGTTAAGGAAGTTGAAGATGAGCCTGAAGTCTTTTTGTTGATTGGGCGAGAGTGTAGTGAAGAGGTTGAAATTCCAGAAGAAGCGAAGCCAGTTTTGAAAGAATTTGAAGATGTATTTCCAGAAGAGTTGCCTAAAGAATTACCGCCACTGAGAGACATTCAACATCAAATCGATCTTGTTCCGGGAGCAGTATTACCGCATAGACCACATTATCGAATAAGTCCGAAGGAACTTGAGGAGTTACGAAGGCAAGTGGAAGAGTTGTTAGAGCAAGGACGTGTTCAGGAAAGCTTGAGTCCTTGTGCAGTACCAGCCTTGTTGGTGCCGAAGAAGGATGGAATATGGAGAATGTGTACCGATAGTAGAGCTTTGAACAAGATTACTGTTCGTTACAGGTTTCCTATGCCAAGGTTGGATGACCTGCTAGATCAGTTGAGTGGGGCTACTATCTTTTCGAAGATTGATTTGAAGAGTGGTTATCATCAGATTTGAATTAGACCGGGAGACGAATGGAAGACCGCATTCAAGACAAGGGAAGGTTTGTATGAATGGTTGGTTATGCCGTTTGGACTATCAAATGCACCTAGTACATTTATGAGGGTGATGAATCAAATTTTCAGACCGTACATTGGAAAGTTTGTTGCGTTTATTTCGATGATATTCTGATATATAGCAGGAGCACAGAGGAGCATGTAAAGCATTTGCGGAAGGTGTTGATTATTCTTCGTGAGGAAAAATTTTATGCAGCAACAAAGAAATGTGTGTTTATGGCGCGAAGTGTATTATTTTTGGGATATGTTGTATCTGAGAAGGGAATTCAGGTGGACCAGAGTAAAGTTGAAGCTATTAGAAATTGGCCACAGCCGAGAACTATCACTGAAGTTAGAAGTTTTCATGGATTGGCATCATTCTACCGAAGATTCATTCCACACTTCAGTAGCGTGATGGCACCAGTTACTGATTGTATGAAAGGAAAACAGTTTTATTGGTCGGAGGGAGCAGGGGTTGCTTTCGAACGAATCAAAGAACTTTTGACGACAGCACCAATTCTTGTATTACCAGATTTTCAGTTGTTGTTTGAGCTACACACTGATGCATCAAAGGTTGGGATTGGAGGAGTGTTGAGTCAGAGTGGAAGACCTATTGCATATTTCAGTGAGAAGTTATCAGGGGCAAAGATGAGATACAGTACATACGATATTGAGTTTTATGCTGTTGTGCAAGCTATTAAACATTGGAGGCATTATCTATTTCAGAAAGAGTTTGTTCTTTACACTGATCATGAGGCCTTGAAGCATTTGCAGGGGCAGGATAAGATTTTAGCGAGACATGCATCATGGATTGCTTATTTACAACGGTTTACTTTTGTCGTGAAACATAAATCCGGGGTAACGAATCGTGTAGCTGATGCTTTGAGTAGGAGGAGTCATTTGTTGACTACAATGAAAGTTGAGGTGATAGGGTTTGAATTATTGCCAGAGTTGATTGACGAAGATTCTTACTTTGCAAAGTTCGTTGAGAAAGTTAAGGATGGAGATACTGATGAATTTATGTTGGTTGATGGATTCTTGTTTATAGGAAATCGATTATGCATTCCAGAGAGCAGCTTGAGATTGAAGATTATCAAAGAGTTGCACGAGGAAGGACATGTGGGCCGTGATCGTACATTACAGTTGATTTCTCAATCTTACTTTTGGTCGTCGATGAGGAAAGAGGTAGAGAGGTTTGTGGAGAGATGTCATATATGTCAGGTTTCGAAGGGAACAGCGACAAATGCAGGATTATATATGCCGTTACATGTACCATCTAAACTATGGGTTGATATCAACATGGATTTCGTTTTGTGTTTGCCTAGAACTCAAAGGGGGAATGATTCTATTTTTGTTGTGGTGGACAGATTTTCGAAGATGGCACATTTTATTGCCTGCAAAAATACAGCGGATGCAGTTCGTGTTGCTCAGTTGTTCTTTAAAGAAATCTATCGTTTACATGGGTTGCCAGAGTCTATTGTTTCGGACAGGGATACCAGATTTTTAAGCCATTTTTGGTTAAGTTTGTGGAAGATGGTGGGAACAAAGCTGAAATTTAGTAGTGCTTATCATCCACAAACTGATGGGCAGACAGAAGTTGTTAACAGATCATTGGGAAATTTGTTGCGATGTCTTGTGCAGGATAATCTGAAAAGTTGGGACATGAAGTTATGCCAGGCAGAGTTTGCTCATAATCACGCAGTGAATCGTAGTACGGGATTCAGTCCATTTCAGATTGTATATTCAAATTTACCAAGGGGACCGTTGGACCTAACGGTAGTGCCACAACCAAAGGGGACGGTTAAACGAGCTGTTGATTTTGTTGATGAATTAACTGAATGTCATAAAATCGTTCAGGAACGACTGGAGAGAGAAAATGAGAAATATAAGCAGGCTGCAGACTTGAAGTGACGAAATGTTGAATTTAACGAAGGAGATTTGGTGTATGCTGTGTTAACGAAGGATCGTTTCCCAGTAGGCGCTTATAACAAGTTGAAAGCCAGAAAATTTGGTCCTGTCGAAGTTGTGAAACGAATTAATGAAAATGCTTATAAGTTGAAGCTGCCGGAGGATGTGTACACTTCTGACGTATTCAATGTTAAGCATCTTTTGCCATATTATGGAGATGAACAATCTGATGTAGAAGAGCTTACAAATTCGAGGACGAATTTTTCTCAACCAGGGAAGGATGATGCAGCTCAGACCAGGGTCGAAGAATTGCGAGTTAACGCCATGAGTCGTTCACAACTTAGCGGGGGTTTAAGTCATTCGCGACTTAACAGATCCGAAGGCAAAGACATGAGTCGCGTACGACCGAAGGAAGAAGGGTTAGGTCGGTTACGACCTAACAGGCTAGGGGAAGAGGACTTACGACCTAACAAACCGTTGATTCGTTCGAGAAGTATAAGTCGCTAACGACTTAACAAAGGTTGTTCACGACCTAACGAAGAAGTCCTAAGTCGTTCACGACTTAACAAGGAGCCAGAGAGGGAAGTGGCATTAAGTTTACGACCTAACAGGAACGAGCTACGACCTATGGTTATACGACATAATGAAGGAACGGAGTTAAGTCACCTGGAGATGAGTCGTTCGGAGTTAAGTTGCCTGGAGATGAGTCGTTAAGCTTTTGTGCTGAAGGGTTAAGTCGTGACTAGCTTAAGTCGTAAGTCGTCCAGGGTCAGTGTGTCTTAAGTCGTAGCAATGTTAAGTCGTATCATTTAAGTCGTAATTGCCTTGAGTCGTATGTCGTATACTATGTTCTTATGCATGTATGTGTTGTAATGCTCCTAAGTCGTGAGGTGTGAGTCTGTTGAGTCGTGATTCATTGAGTCGATATATTGTGTTGTAATATGAGTCGTGAGTCGCTGAATGCCTGAGTCGTGAGTCGTCGGGTGATGAGTCGGCAACGACTTAAGGCTCAGGTTGAGACACACTATAAATACGCGTGAGTTGTACATTTTTTGGGGTTGATTTTTGGAATAAAATTTCTTGTTGATTGCTGTGTGCTTTCATCTTAAATTGGTAGTTGAGTGTAATCTCCTATCTCCTCTTTCGGTTAATCGAGTGCGCTCGATTCAACGATCGTAGAAGCCGATTCACGGTATCTAGTGCGCTAGATCAACGTACGAAGAATCGTAGATCTTTGAACACGGTATAGTGCGCTATCAACGTGTTTGAGATAGCTAGAACTCGGTATCTTCGGATCAACGAATTTGGGGATTTTGGTATTCATCAATCCACCGATTGCTACTTTCACCGATTGAAGTTTAATTTTGATTAATCCGCTGCGTCAGAGCTTCTTCCCGAGACACACACGAAAACACCGGCTCCAACTTAAAATAAAACGCCCAGATCCAACAAACGTGCTCGTGCACGTGTACAGCAACGCCGATCGCTGGCGAACTCCCCTCCGCCCTCTGACAAGTTAGCATCCACCCTGACAACCCACCACGATCGTTGATTCAAGTCCAACACCCAAAAATCAAAATCGAGGGCAAATTCAAATACCTGGAACAAAAGAAACATCACCAACCCCAAAACCTGTCACGGCGTCGTTCTCTCCACCACGATCGTCAGAAAACTCGAAAATTTGGCCATCTATTCGACGTCACCCCTTCTACCATCACCCCAAACCTCATCGCACTCAATCAATCCTACAAGCCGTAGTGATCGATTTAACCTAGCCTAGTTAAACTGTGGTTCTGTTCTTCAAATGCTTGCCGCCTTCACCACGACCGACTGCACCTCGTCACCATATTTTTCCTCGAATCCCCGTACGTCCCTCTGTCACCAACCAAAACTTTAACCTCTACAAATCAGTGAATCCCGGTGGATCGCTAGAACTATGAAATTCATACAAACCCAAAATTCTCTTTTATCTTTGATCTAAAAATTATGATTTTCGCTTTAAAAATCATGTTATAGCATGCGAATTCAAGTTACAAACCTGAACTTGTAAATTAAGAAACCTGAATTTTTGACAAATTTATGTTTTACTCAGTATCTTGGTTTTCCAGAAACATTAACTAGTTGTTTTAACTTAAATATAATTTTAAATCAAAGCTTAATGTGAAACAATCAAGTTTTGTTTAAATTATGAATTCGGATTTTTCCTAGATCAAGAGGAAATAATTTTTAAATGATAACCTGAGTTTGAAATTTTTTTTTATTTTTTTTTGAACAGAGGTCTTCTACAGGTTATACAAACATGCATTCATCATACTTCGGCAGTTCAACAATATAAATATCCAAATATACTTCACACTACAAGATGGAACACATCAATGATATGAACCAAAGTTATACTTAAGGATTTAAAGGTGAAGTTACTCACTTGTTTTTCAGGAAAGAACATAATTTTCTTTTATTTTGAAACGGGCTTGAACTTCCATTTGAAACCATCACTTAATTCTCTGGTTGCCTTGATTTATTTGTGTTGCTGTTTAAGGTTGAGATGATATTACTTCATTCATTTTTTTTTCTTTTCTTTTAGTTATAATGGATGAATTAGAATGAAATTGGTTGATATACATAAAAGAAAAGTGAGCAGAGTGATATCTTTGTTTATATAATAAGCATGGCTGAGATATTTGTATTAAATGCATGATGTATGTTGCATCAATTACTTTATGTACATGAACATTTATTTACTCTTTTTTTTCTTCTTTCCTTGTTTCCTTTGTTACTGATGAAGAAATTTTGTTTCGGCTGAGATGATCTTGTACATGCTGAGAAGATGTATTTTGTACTTGAGTATTAAATGCAAGAGTCCTATTTGTTTACAAGTCTATACTATTTAATTATTATGTAGTATGTTCAGTTTTTTTTGTTGATTCAGCCCTCTTGCATTGTTTAATGTAATATTATTTTAGTTTACATGTATTGCTTCTAATTTGTTTACAACAAATCCACTTTTGTTTTATTATTTCCTTGTTTAAATTGTTCTATTTGCCTTGTCTTAACTTTGCATCAATCTTATAGGCATATACATAAATTTGTTTGTGTTGCTTTGTATTGACTTGTTCTTGCTTGGTTTGTTTATATTTCTTTATTTGTTTCTAAGATGTTTGTATTTATTATGTTTGTTGTCTTATATCCCTTTATACAAATTTATTCTAATATCAAATTTAATCATATCAAAAATCCAAATTAAATTTAAAATAATATTTTATATTGATTTCCAATTAATTCCCAAATAAAAATAAAAAAATTATATTAAAATTTATATTAATTACCAATTACTTCACATATTTTATTCAGAAATGAAATCAATTATCAATTCATACTCAATTTAAATTCGGGATCGTTACATGAACCCAAACAGCCTCTAGGAAGACATTTAAACTCCTCGATTCAGATCACCAGAGCCATTACAACTCTGACCATACCTTGCCTTGCCTCCACGCTTCCATTCACCAAAGTTACAAGCAACTCGCATCATCAAAGAAGATGCAACGACCCCAAAACCAGCTTCAACAAAAACTAGGTTTAAAAAATTTTGCTCGACCACCGCCGACGCCTCTGCAATATATTCACCCTCCATACATTTTTCTTGGACCACCAGACCTTGCTACACCTCTAGTGAAGTTCACGACCCCTCCAGATCTTTTGATCACCATAATTCGACCAGAAACTAAATTCCAGTCATGCCCCAAATTCGCATGCATTTGAATGTTAAAAATTTTGATATTAATTTTGAAATTTCTAACTTTTATAGTAGATTCAAGTTATCATCTTGAATCAGTAAATTAAGATGACTGAATTTAGCATGTATAAAAGAAATCCTACCATTTTCTAGATTTCCAGATAAACTTTCAATTATTTTTACTTAAATTCATTTTTACAATTAAACTTATATCTAAACAAACATTTGTTATTTGAAGATCAACCCTTATAAGAAATCAGAGGAGAAGAAAATGAATTATCTCTATATTTAGACTTTGTAATATGAAACAAAGAAAGAACAAGAATAAAATCAGATATTCACACCATTACACTCTCATATACAAGATTTTCAACATATATCTACACATACTGTGACGCCCCACCTCTATACCCACGCTAGCCAAAGACACTACAGGGTAATGCCGTCAACTAACACGGAGAATAAGGCTGGTTGGGAGCGACCATCTATAGCCTTGCTTTAACTATCTATTGAATACATCGACAATAGACATACCAAGCAGGTCGACGTACCCAATGAATACTTAAAACAAAACCATAGGTGGTTGGAGGATCTATCATAACAGAATATAACAACTCAAATGTAATAAACATCACAGAACAGTAGATCATCATATACACATATATTGATACATAACAGAGTATACACAATAATACATGACAAGTGGTATAGCAAACCACAATATACAGACGATTCTAGATGAATACATATATCAGAGTTACAATAAAAAGGACTACACAAAAGGCTTTAACAAAAAGGAACATGCTGAATAGTCCATGCGGAAGCAAAATAGGATGATCTACTGTTTTTGCAAGTTTTTGCAGTTCTTTCCCTTCTTCATCTAAGCACAAATTCTTCCAAAACGCAATCGGTTGAGCAATGGACCTAAGGAGCCTTAGCCAATTGATACCCCAGCTCCATTAGCTCTCCGATTCGCCACCAAAAACATGTTCAAACATCAAAGTTAGGATCTTTAAAGAATTGAACCCAAACACTAAAAATTTGGATATTCACCAATTCAATCCAAACCAAAAGCAAGTGCATATGAACAAGTGTTAGGAATTCATACCCAACATCAATGAAATCAAGAGAAGTAGATGTGAGTTCAAAGCTCACCTTCTAATTCAAAAACAAAGAAAAAGGAGTTCAATTTGTAAGGAGAAGACCAACAAATCTCCACTTCAACTCTACTAGCTTCAATCTAAGAATAAAACAAGTATTTTCCTAAGTTAGATTTAGGAAATTTCTGAGATTGAAGAAAGAAAGAGATAGAGAAGATGAAAAGGAGCTTGCCAATGGCTTCTCTATGATTTTTGGAGCAAGAAATCAAGTTTACAAGAAGAGACTAGGGCTTGCAATTTCTATTTCCTCCTCCTTTCCACCATTTTCGGTTTTCTTAGGCTTAAGAAATGAAATGAATTAAGTGTGGAGAGGAGAGGGACTTAGTTAGGGTTAATTAGATAGTTAGTGGGCTGAACCCAACCCAAACCCAACTAGAAAAAATAGCAAAAATTCAACTTGCTCCAACCATATCAAAGCTTACACTCAAAAAGATCGCAAATGCCATTTTGGAACCAATGGAAGTGGTTTCGAGTTCCAATTCGGCCGTTTGCAAAAAGTAACATTTCGGACCAAACATCCGATTAACGATGCTATATTTAAATAAAATATTTAAGTATAAAATCGTTAAATATGCGGGTTGTTATAGATCTCCCCTCCTTACAAAATTGCGTCCCCGCAATTCCTAGAGATGATATTTGTAACAACTACATACATACAACATCCAAAAAGAAAAGAAAATAAGCTTGAGATGAAAAGATAAACTCACCATTCCTAAGCAAAGATAGAAAACCCGGATAAGATCGCTCAGTAAACTCTCTGGTTTCCTAAGTACAGTCATTGGGATAAGCGGACCATTGAACTTTAACGAGCGGCACGTCCTTATTCCGAAGGTGTCGCACCTCCGTGTCAAGTACGCGAATAGGTTGCTATACAAAAGGTAAGTCCGGCGAGACCTCAAGCTCTAACAAATCAGGAGAAGTAATAACAGAATCCGACTCCCGAAGACACTTCCGAAGTTGAGAGATGTGAAACACGTCGTGAATGCCAGATAAATGAGCTGGAAGTGAAACTCTATAAGCCACATGGCCAATACGTTCAGTAATAGAAAATGGTCCTATAAAGCGAGGAGCCAATTTCCCAGTCTTACTGAAATGCATAACCCCTTTCAAAGGAGAAACACGAATAAAAACAAGATCACCAATCGAAAACTCGAGAGGCTTCCTACGGCTGTCAGCGTAGGACTTCTGGCGACTCTGTGCCTCTTTCATTCTCAATCGGATAAGATCAATCTTCTTGGACGAATCACAAACAAAATCTGGACCAAGAATAAGCTTCTCCCCAGATTCCAACCAACAAGAAGGTGATCGACATAGCCTTCCATATAAAGCTTCGAAAGGAGCCATACCGATACTAGACTGAAAACTATTATTGTAGGAGAACTCTACAAGAGGTAGATGATCCTCCCAACTACCACTGAAATCAAAAATACAAATACGGAGAAGATCTTCCAAGATACGATTCACCCGTTTAGTCTGTCCGTCAGACTGCGGATGATAAGCTATGCTAAAATTAAGCTTTGTTCCCAAAGCTTGCTGAAGACTCTTCCAAAAATGACTCGTGAATAAAGGATCACGATCACTCACAATAGAACTAGGAACACCGTGAAGTCTCACGATTTCCCTGACATACAACTTAGCCAAATGCGAAGCAGTCCTATTAGACTTAATAGGGATAAAATGAGCAGACTTTGTGAGGCGATCAACAACAACCCAAATGCTAGAATGGCCCGATCTCGAACGAGGTAGGCCGTCAGTTAAATCCATAGAAATCTGATCCCATTTCCACAATGGAATCTCAAGAGGTTGAAGAAGATCATAAGGACGCTGATGTTCGGCTTTAACACGCTGACAAGTTATGCAATTACTCACATAACCCGCCACATCGCGCTTCATGCCTTCCCAATAATAAAGACGATGCATATCGGCATACATCTTACTACTACCAGGATGAATGGTATACTTAGAACGGTGACAGTCATCAAGAATGTCATGCCTAAGTGCAAAATCAGAAGGCACAAAAAGACGGTTCTTCTTGCGAAGACACCCATGAGAATCAATGCTGAAATCCCGCGACGCTTCATCACAGGATCCAGACTCACAAAGCTGAATAAGATGCAACAAATCAGGATCACGCCGCTGGGCATCGGCAATACGATCCAATAAAATAGGTCGAGTTCCCAAACTAAATAATAGAATAGGAGAATCAAAAGATGAACCTCTATCCCGAATTTCCCAAAAAGATAGAGTCTCAAGAATATCCCATTCGGCAAGCGTCATAGAAATAATAGCCGAATGTTTGCGACTCAGCGCATCAGCAACACGATTACCTTTACCAGGGGTATATTGGATATCAAAGTCATATGAAGCAAGAAACACGAGCCAAAGCTGTTGTCTCATATTGAGTTCCTTCTTAGTGAATAAATACTTCAAGGATTTATGATCGGTATAGAGAATGAAGCACTCGCCCAATAAATAATGTCGCCAAATCTTCAAGGTGAAGACAATGGCGGCTAACTCAAGATCATAGTGTCATAGCGAACTTCATTCGGACGCATTTGCCTAGAAGCATAAGCAACTACCCAATCCTTCTGCATAAGAACAGCACCGAGACCACTAACACAAGCATCGGTGTAGACAACACGATCATGATTCCCCTCGGGAACCACCAAAATAGGAGCATTAGTGAGAAGTTCCTTCAATGTCTGAAAGGAAGCTTCACACTTGTCAGACCAAATAAAACGAATGCCTTTTCGAGTAAGGCTGGTGAGAGGAAGCACAACATGGGAAAAATCCTTAATGAACCGACGGTAATAACCCGCCAATCCAAGGAAACTACGAATCTCATGAACATTCTTAGGCCTCTTCCAATTCTGGATGGCTTCGATCTTTAAGGGATCGACAGAAATGCCATCAGAAGATACAACATGGCCTAAGAACTTAACCCTATTCTCCCAAAAATGGCACTTGGAGAATTAGACTCCAAGCTGAGATGACGGAGGGTACTCAAGAAAATTCTCAAGTGATTAGCATGCTCAGCTTCAGACTTAGAATAAATAAGGATATCATCAATGAAGACAAGGAAAAACTTATCGAGATATTCCCGGAATACTCGATTCATGAGATTGACAAAGAAAGCAGGAGCGTTCGTTAAACCGAATGGCATAACGAGCCTCTCAAAAGAACCATCACGAGTGCGGAAAGCGGTAAGAGGAATGCTATCCTCCGTGACACGTAAATGATGAAAACCTGTGGCAAGGTCAACCTGAGAAAAGACCTTGGCACCACTCTATACATCGAACATATCATCGATCCTAGGCAATGGATACCTATTCCTAATGGTCAACTCATTAAGTTTGCGATAGTCAATGCAAAGCCAAAGAGTTCCATCAGACTTCTTCACGAAGACGACCGCGGATCCCCACGGAGAAAAACTGGACTGAATCAACTGCTTGGACTCAAGCTCTAAAAGCTGCTTCTTGAGTTCCTCATTTTCCTTTGTAGACATCCTCGTGGGTGGACGACTAACTGGCTGCGCGCCTAGAATGAGATCAATGCGGAACTCAATTTCCCGCTTGGGTGGCAAACCTGAGACAGGTTCAAAAACATCAGCAAAGTCACAAGCAATAGGAATACGAGATATATCATCATCATCTCGCGAGTCAAGAGAACATAAAGCCATTTCGGAATTATCCACATCCTGAAGAATGAGAGATAGCTGAGTAGGCGAATCCGGATGTCGAAGATATATAATTCTCTCTGAACAAATAATCCTGGCATCATATCTCACTAGCCAGTCCATTCCCAAAATCATATCAAATCCCAGACAAGAAATAACGTGCAGATTCGCACGAAAAGAAAAGCCACCTAAAACAATCTCAACATCATCACAAAGCAGGCTAAGGGTCATGGATTCCCCAATAGGATTCCAATCCTTAAAGAAGTAGCCAAACAAGAAACATCCAAAGATAAATCATCAACAAGCTTCTTCGATACAAAGGAATGTGAAGCACCCGTATCAAAAATAACTTGTATACTAAGATCATGAAATAAAATAGAACCTTCCTAAATAGATGAAGATATTCCTTTGGGCTGAGAAGGACCTTCAGAAGCCTTGGCAGCATAAAGCCTGCTAGACTTGGCACCAGCCGGAACAGTAGGGCAAGCTGAAACATGATGACCTTCCTTCTTGCAATAGCGACAGAAGAGAGGCTTAGGACAAGCTCGAATAATATGATCAGGAGAACCACAATTGAAACACTTCCGAACGAAAGGTGTTCCGAGAACTAGAACCACCAGTCTTCTTCTTCTTAGAAGGAAAAGACCTGGACTTCTGAAATGGAAACGGCCTCTTGTTGGAGTTCTTGGAAACCTCAACATCAACATCACTATCACACTCCTTCTCGACGGTCTCGAGATGAAGTGCTGAATCAACCAACTCCTCAAAAGAAAGCTTAAGCTGGAGCAACAAAGACTTCTTAAGATATTTCTTAAGACCGGAAACAAACTTCAAATTCTTCTTATAAGAAGTGCTAATGAATTCAAGACCATACTTAGATAAAGCCTCGAATGATGCAACATACTCAAAAACAGAAGATTTCCCTTGCTTCAACTCAAGGAAGCGACAGGTCAATAAAACTTTTTCAGATTCAGGAATGAACTTGAGTTCAAATCGCTCCCGAAACTGAGTCCAAGAAAGAGTAGACTCATCAATCTTGGCTACAAGAAGCTCATACCAATCAAGAGCACGCTCCTGTAATAAGCTAGAAGTTACCAGAACTCTATCATGGTCAGAAAGATCCATGCGAGAGAAGATACGCTCGCACGTGCGAAACCAAGCTTGTACTTCAAGAACGGACTCGGAGCCTTTAAATGGTTTTCCTCCAAGACGAGCTAAATCATTGCACTGGCGTGCAAAGGCAGACTTGCGAGGCGGAGAAACTCGGGGAGGAACTGGAGGCTGAGTGCTCCTAAACAACTCCAAAAACCGATCGGCAGACATATAAACGCTATCCGAATCGGAGCCACTGGATTGCCCAGCATCCGAACGTCGTCCCCTGCCTCTTCCAGCCATACGCTGAAAGTTAGATAAGAACAAGATTATTCACAAGGTAGATAATCCAAGATGGAATACTACGGAATAAAATACATTCCTATATGTATTCCCCAAATTCTATCTAACCTTTGATAGAAGAAGGAATAGAAAGGCACGATAATTCAAAGATTTGTATCACTTATACACTTTGATGTACCGTAATATGTCCATCCATTCTGTGTTTATCATATTTTGTCCTGAACTCAGCGCTGATACCACGATGTGACGCCCCACCTCCATACCCACGCTGGCCAAGGACACTACAGGGTAATGCCGTCAACTAACACGGAGAATAAGGTTGGTTGGGAGCGACCATCTATAGCCTTGTTTTAACCATCTATTGAATACATCAACAATAGACATACCAAGCAGGTCGACGTACCCAATGAATACTTAAAACAAAACCATAGGTGGTTGGAGGATCTATCAGAAAAGAATATAACAACTCAAATGTAATAAACATCACAGAACAGTAGATCATCATATACACATATATTGATACATAACAGAGTATACACAATAATACATGGCAAGTGGTATAGTAAACCACAATATACAGACGATTCCAGATGAATATATATATCAGAGTTACAATAAAAAGGACTACACAAAAGGCTTTAACAAAAAGGAACAAGCTGAATAGTCCATGCGGAAGAAAAATAGGCTAAGTCCAAAATCACCTAACCTAAAACATCTCGGTCTGACCCGAGTATATAATACACGGGTCAGTCTAGCTAAACAAATCAGTTAGATAAACTAAACAACAATAAATCTGCAAGGCTACAAATTATAACAAATATCTTTAAAGGAGATAACACAATCATCTAAAAAAAAGATGAATCATATCATAACAAGCCTCATATCATCGGCAACTCATAGAAACAAAGGATAGGAATATCCCAAAACAAGCCATAAAGGCGAATAACAAATACCAATGAAGGTAACACAAGTTCCACAAGGTAATCGCTACATATCATGTGGCTCAAAAAGACCAACATTGAAGGACGATACCTAGGGAATATACATATAAATGAAACATCAGAAAATTTGCACGTGCACAGTACTGTATAAACAAGGATCCATGAGCCTGAAGACTCCAAACCCAATATCACACATGCGGCTCATAACGACCAACATCGAAAGTGATACTATAGGGCAACAAACCCGAAGGCACATACCTGAAGGCAACAAACCTGAAGGAGACAGTCCGAAGACACTATCCCAAAGGCAATAAACCGTAGCGGTGAAGGTCCGGAGGCCCAGTACTGGACACCACTAACTGGCGGAATGTGTCATAACTCTCAAAAAGAAATCCGAAAAGTGGTAACGTGAGTCCCATAACCACTCGTTCACACTAAACGGTTTACTATCCGTTAGTTAGTTTCACACTCAAAGCAGTACAAAGTTCACCTCATCTCATCGGTAAACCAGACACAAAGGTCAAAACAATCAACCGAATAGGTCGGGGACTAATCGGAATGATAAACGCATGGATTCATGGTCTGTGTTTTACCTAACCGTTTAATCTCCCTTTCACTCCGCTCGAAGTGCGAAATCATGTGTGTGTTTAATAGAATTTATAAATCGGAGATATGAGCTTTTAATGCGACTTAGAGGGATTATTTATGAAAACCCGTGAATGAAGTCAAAAATAAGTTATCAAAGCCAAAGATGCAATGACAACCACTAAAAACCAACTTGAATCGATAAATTTTGAAAAACCAATCAAAATGAGCAAAAATAGGCAAAACAGCAAAATAAGAGCAGGTCGGTCGACCGGACTACAGGGCTCGGTCGGCTGGCCAGATGCAGAAAATAAAAAAAAGCTCGAGATAGCAGGTCGGTCGACCGGCTACAGGGCTCGGTCGGCCGAACTGCAAGTTTCTGCAGTTCTTGCCCTTCTTCATCCAAGCACAAATTCTTCCAAAACGCAATCAGTTGAGCAATGGACCTAAGGAGCCTTAGCCAATTGATTCCCCAACTCCATTAGCTCTCCGATTCGCCACCAAAAACATGTTCAAACATCAAAGTTAGGATCTTTAAAGAATTGAACCCAAACACTAAAAATTTGGATATTCACCAATTCAATCCAAACCAAAAGCAAGTGCATATGAATACGTGTTAGGAATTCATACCCAACATCAATGAAATCAAGAGAAGTAGATGTGAGTTCAAAACTCACCTTCTAATTCAAAAACAAAGAAGAAGGAGTTCAATTTGCAAGGAGAAGACCAACAAATCTCCACTTCAACTCTACCAGCTTCAATCTAAGAATAAAACAAGTATTTTCCTAAGTTAGGTTTAGGAAATTTCTGAGATTGAAGAAAGAAAGAGATAGAGAAGATGAAGAGGAGCTTACCAATGGCTTCTCTATGATTTTTGGAGCAAGAAATCAAGTTTACAAGAAGAGACTAGGGCTTGCAATTTCTATTTCCTCCTCTCTTCCACCATTTTCAGTTTTCTTAGGCTTAAGAAATGAAATGAATTAAGTGTGGAGAGGAGAGGGACTGAGTTAGGGTTAATTAGATAGTTAGTGGGCTGAACCCAACCCAAACCCAACTAGAAAAAATTGCAAAAATTCAACTTGCTCCAACCATATCAAAGCTTATACTCAAAAAGATCGCAAACGCCATTTTGGAACCAATGGAAGTGGTTTCGAGTTCCAATTCGGCCGTTTTCAAAAAGTAACATTTCGGACCAAACATCCGACTAACGATGATATATTTAAATAAAATATTTAAATATAAAATCGTTAAATATGCGGGTTGTTACACAAACAGGCATCATTGAATATTTCACATGCAATCTGATAATTATCTGCTTAACCTTCAATTTAAAAAAATAATGTTTACTCACATATTTTTAAAGAGGTAGAGGCTGGAATGCTAGAAATTTTGGAAACTGGAAGCTTTGAAGAATAATGGCCTCTTTGAAACTGGAAACTTGTAAACTTTAATTTACTTCAGTTTGCATTTGAAAATAAATCTTGTTATAGGCTTGTCATTTTGAGAAGATTCGAAGCAGAGTTGCAATGGTTACAGGATTTTGCTTTTGATTTTTATTTTAGAAATTGAATTACAGGTTGAAAATTTGATTTCTGGTTTTTAATAGTGGATTGATTTTAGAATGTTTATGAGGATTTGTTTTTGAGAATGATTTACAAGCTTGAGTCTCTAAGCTTTAGAATAGAAAAAAATGAAAAAGAACGAAGGTGAGAAAACATTTGTTGTTATAAGTTAAAATGATTTAATTTAAAAACGAAAGAAAAATAAAAAATAACATATCACACTTGTTAAAAACTTGACATTTGTCATTTCATTGTTAATTTGTTTACATATGTTATTATCAAACATTAATATGTTTACACTTGTTATTTAAGAGATTTTCATTTATTTAAATATTAATAATAAGCTTTATACTTAATTTACTATTTTATAAAGACTAAACGTGTGTGTGTGTGTGTATATATATATATATTACTTTAGAGAAAATATAAATGAATCAAATTATATACATATAAAATCTTATTCATATATATAAAATCCAAAACATTTTAAAATATTTCTCTTTTGAATTTCAATTTTAAATCCAAATTTCAATTCCAATTTAAAAGTCCAATTCAAAATCAATTCAATAATACATATATACATATATATTAAACAAACCCTAAATCCAATTTGTTACTAATAATTCTATTTATTTATCTATGTTTTTCAAAAAAAATCCATTATCATTATTGTTTGAAAATAGTTTTTTTATCAATTTAAAATAATTTATAAAGTGGATTATCACATTGATTTTTGCTTGAAATTTCCGAGATATCACATTCCTCCCCCATTTGAATCTTTTAGTCGTCGAAAAGGAACGAAGTCAGAATTCATTAAAATACTTAATATTAGTTAAATTTTATTTTGAATATTTTTTTAAAACATTTTAAAATCTATATACTATTTATAAAATAGTTTTTATAAAAATATAATTTTATAACTCGATGTTTCAACCAGTCCATCCTCGTTCTCATGTAAATTCGGTCATACGTTGATTAGGCGTAAGAGTGAAAATCTATAAGTATTTAGCTGACCCATTTCAGCACCTAGTGAAAATATTTGGAAAAATAATTTTATTGAACATGTAGGAAATATTTTGAAAATAGAGGAAATATCTTTAGTGAGAATGCTTTGGAAATCATCATCTCCATCCATACATCGTGGGTTACGTTGCCATCGTAGCAAAAGTCCACGCAATTATAGGCACTCCGTGCCCCTCGATTACGCCATGGAACCCACAACAGATCGCAATTACATTACAGGGTTACGTTGCCATCACAACAAAAGTCCATGTAACTGTAGGCATCAACGCCCTTGATTTTCGCTGCGAAAAATGAAACTTCTCCACTCCCACATAGGTCGCAGTCTACCGATGTAAAATCGAACGCAGACTGTTGGCTCTCACCAGCACTCACGACTTTTGCTATGTTACCACAGGTCGCAGTCTACCGATATAAAATCAAAGATAGACGGTTGGCTCTCACAGCACACACGACTTTCGCTATGGTTTGCAGTAGATCGTAGTGCATCGAGTTACACTGTCGTCACAGCATAACCCAAATGCCTATTTAGACCTCAGCGCCCCCGACTTTCGCTACACATTACACATAATCCTCAGGAACTAGTTTTTTCCGAACTCCTCACAGGATCAACTTTAGAACCCCCCTTAGGGTTCAAGGCATTACCACTCTAGAGAAGTTCATTTCAAAGGAGCGCCGTTTTCTCCAGAGCCATTTCAAAACATTTTATACTATACACATATAGTATCTTCCAAATCATACACCTAGTTATATCTCACATAAATCTCCTTTCTCAAAATCGATTACCCCAAAATCGATAATTCTCAAACTAGGCTTTTCAGAATCCAATATTGAGTTTACCCAAAAATCAAAAGCCTTTCCAAATCCAAAGGTTCCCAAAACCCTTGTCAAAATCATTCTCACAAGATCCTATATATATATATATATATATATATATATAACCTTGAAAAATCTTAGGATCATTTTAAACTTGTATAAAACCCTTTCTATACTTCAAATATTTTCAAAAACCCTTTAATTCTTGCTAGATTCAACAAGGGGAGATTTATCTTATAGAACAGATATCTATAACTTTACCAAATCAAATATTCAAATTGATTACTCTTTTATAAAGTTATTAACCATATTCCCTTTCTACCATAGAATTCCTTATTACATCATACATTTCACAAAACATACTTTTCAATTCAAAAACCATTTTCCAGTGCTTACCCACAAATTCCTACTATTAGTTTCATTCAAACCCATACAATGTACATATATCATCTGTACGCAATACCAATCTGATCGCTCACTCGATCACACAATTTCTCTTCCAAACTAGTATCATCCACCCGACTTCCTAGTGCGGACTCAGATCTGGTTTCTTGATCAGAAACAGTCATTCTCCTTGCATAGTCCTAACTATGATAGAGAATATCCAGAACTAATCAACAATCCATATCCAGGTTCACCGTCGAAAATCGAGTGAAAAATCCCAACTTGGATCGATAGGCAATCTCGAAATTCAATGCCAGAATCTGGATCAAATCATTGTGCGAATAGAATAATATACGTACATCCTACGTATGTAACGACCCGCTATTTTGGACTATTCGCATCTCTACATGTCGGACTTGAATAATTCAAAATACCGAATTGTTAATTTAAATTTGGTAAAACTCAGATATATAGTAAATAAATGATCACACAATCACAGAATCACAGAAACAGAGTAATAATATGCAGCGGAAGTAAAAGAGATAGTAGTTCATGAAGCTACTATATAAATATATAAGATACATCAGAGTTAAATAAGTTACAACTGAAGTCTCGAGTACAACAGTCAAATAAAAGGACCAGGATACATCACTAGAATCATCGAATATCTGAAAGCTGGATAGATAGCTGGATCTCCAGGTGAAGCTCCAACTCCAAAGTTGAGTCTCAAAAGCTGAACCACTCAGTCTGACCCGAGCGTAAAGAAAAACACAAAACACTCAAGTCAGGATTAATATTCTCATATCAATAAATCCAACTCAAGTGAAATAGCAAACGAAATACAAGTAACTCAAAGGATGTTGGAATCACCATCCTCTAAGGATCCGTTAAACTATCTACTATGTAGTAGGGTACTCTAAATAGATAATGTCTATCGGTAATATAAAGTATCAAAATAGGGTTAAGGCTTTTTCATTATCCCCCTTAACACATTTTAATATAATGTCATAGTCTATACAGCACTGTAAACTCCACCATAAACTGGTGGGATATCAGGGAGTACTCCATAGGTATAACTCAAAACAAATTCATAGCGGTCGCGTATATAGGGATACAAGTATGACAAGGCACATGAGGCAATACCCAAGGTAGTGAAACTACCGTTTGTCTGATCCGGACTGGTGAGAACGCATCGCCGCAACGATCGCAACACCGCGAAACAACACTCCTGAAATTCCGAGGGTGCACCAATCAATCACAAGTAATGAGTAGTAGTTACGAAGAAGTGTGTTCGCTCGAGGTAGCTAACCACATTTGGCCCGGCACGGCTCCTGATTTTAGTCATTTCCAATTTGACACAAGTGTCAAAGCTATCCATTATCGTTCTCTTTCTTCAGTCTTAACGTACATCATTCTAACCACTTCATTCTGGATCACAACTCCACGTATAGTTACTAAAGTGGTTTTCGGTTTACATAGAGAGTATATCCATAACCGATTCCGGTCTCTCTAATAACTTTCGTAAATATTACACCAATTGGTCATTTAATATATTTCAAACCAAATCAAATTGAATTTAAATTTCAATTCGTAAATCAACATTTCGTTTGTCCTTCAAAATCAATTTCCAAAATTTATGTTTCAAAACTTCCAAATTACCATTTCAAAATCTTATAATTCGATTTCAACTTTTATTTTAATAATTCAAATATTGATTCAAGTTCGTATATAAGTTTCGTTCTGAAATCATTTAAAATGGTTTAATTTTCATTCAAATCAATTTAAATTCATTTATCGATTTCATTCAATATTCGCTAAGTAAATTATCCTTCAAACAACTTATATTTAAATTCCAATTCATTTAAATCAATTACTTACGTTCAACTTCATTATATCAAAACATCAAATTGAAATAAATTAAATTCGTCAAATCAATTCTTTAAATTACAAGTCTTACGTTAATTTCAATAAATCACGTTTTATTTCAATAAATCACATTTTATTTCTTGTTAAAGAAATTCAATTTTCACTTATTTATTGACTTCATTACAAATTTCATGCTCAATTAATAAAGAACTAAATTTCATATATTCGAGAAGTTTAATTTCACTCATTAACTTACTTAAATTTTCCAAAGCTTAATTAGTAAATAAAGAAACTCAATTTCATTGATTACGAAGTTCAAATCCACTTATTCAAAGGTTCAATTTCTCTTATCAAAGAATTCAATTTTTATTCAATTATCAAATATTAAATCTTATTCAATTATTAAATAATTTCAATCTTAATTATTAATAATTTCAAAACTTAATAATTACAAACTTGATTATAAATTCAAACTTAATTATTAAATCATTTCCACTTAATTATGAATTCAAACTTAATTATCAAATCATTTCAACTTAATTATAGATTCAACTTAATAATTTCAAACTTAATTATAATTCTAAACTTAATTATAATTTCAAATTTAATTATTAAATGATTTCAAACTTAATAATTTCAAAACTCAATTATTACTAATTCCAAAATATTTATTAATAATTTCAAATAACGTTCTTTCATCAATTACAATGTTAATATTTGTTTCATATTTAGTCTTTAAATTTTCCTTTCATAAAATTCAAATTCCATCTTTATTTCAAAACTTATTCTTTGCTCGAATAAAATCATTATTTTATTTTTAAATCAAATTATTGACCAATCAGATTTTATTTAATTCTCTATCCTAGGTCAAATTCATTTGGGTATATATCATTTCAACCCGATTCCAATTCAATTCAAAAATCAAAGTATAGTGAAGAGAACCTGCAGTGTGATAACTGGGATTGTGTCGAAGTAAATAAACAAGCAATAACAAACAATAATAACAATCCAATAATTAATTCAAATAATCCCGAAATAATCGTATTAATTCACATTGTTGTTTGTGCAAATTAATATAATTATTTCTAGAATCTACACTATCATTTCATGTAGATTAAAGATTACTCATTATGGTTTTTTCCACTTGTCGTTCAATTTCAATTTCACTTTTAATACTACAACAATTAATCCAATATGCGTTCAAAGGTTCAAAGCGTAATTTATCAAATTCTATGTGTCATGTTGACTTAACAATTATAATGGGTCATATTATTCAAATTAACTAATCAAACTCAACACATATGTCGATTCACATTTCTAAACTACCTTACGTCAAATTCAATTGCATAATATTTATCACTTTATACATTACAATTTACATCCAATATAAACAACAATCAATCAACCAATTATCAACCAAACTGTATTATCATCGCATAAATAATTAACAGATAATGGTGTTAGAGGTCATAGGTGAACAGATATAGGTAATAGCATCTATAACAGTGTAAATATCTAACAACAGCATATTTCAATTGTCGTTTCAATTGAAATCAAATTTAATAAATAAAAGAACATTAATCATGAGTGATTGCTCACCTTTCGAGGCTAGATAGATTTGACAAGAAAATGAGCTACGAATTCCAAAGCAACGCTAGATAAACACGAATAAGCACAGATCGACAACGAAATAGCGGGGCGAGATTGAAACTATTGTCGCAAATCTGAACAGCAATGAACAAAACAATTAATAGATAGAGGTTGATGGAACAATATACATACTATAGTTAAGGAAATTAATATTTAATTTAAACACGTATAAATCAAAAATTAAAAATATCAATATGCATTTCAATTCCAAAACAACGCTTTAAGCAACATCTGTAAAGCAGCAAAAATCAGGTAGAAGCCTTTACGTTATAAACCTATGTACAACATTTATAACACTACAAGTCATATACACAATACAGACTAATACAAGCCTATGTACTATACGTTATAAACCCACAAAAAAAGAAACAATATTTAGAATCAATAATATCACACGCATGAGGAACAACAGCCAATTTTTGTAAAAAAAAAAAAACATTTTTTTTGAAAACATTTAGGTAAACGTACTAAAAAAATCAATACTGCCATAACTAACAGGTATGAATGAAACTCAACATACCAGAACACAACGTATTATATAATCTAAATTTTTTTTTTTTTACAGTCCTGTGTATAAAATGATATGTATATAGGATTATAGGAAAAACATATATTCTTACTAGTTTTGTACAGTTACATACATATAACAGCTAGTTTGATTACATTATTTTAACACCATTTTATATATACTTTTAAACACAAGATTATAAAAGCTTTTCTTCAGCAATACAAACAGGAACCGAAACAATATATTATAACAAATAAATTACCTATATATAAACTATAAAATATGTAACAAGAGAAAACAGAGCAATACATGCCGATTATCTTTATACACAAAATATATATATACCATAGCTTAAAACATCAGTTACTAAACAAGTTTATATGTGCTAACCTTCATAGAATAACATGTACAATAACTTATACATAGCCTATGTGTAAGCTTCTAAACACAGTAACCAACTAGTAAACAAAAATATAAACACTAACATTAATTTATGAAAATTTTATATCAACATAATATATATACATAAACCGTAGAATACTTAAAATATACTACATCTAAACATATATACAAATCCGATATAAACTTGAAAGCAAGCACATATATAAAATGTCATGTACGCAAACATTATATAGTATAAATTATATAAAACACTAATAAATCAAAGCTTATGAAAACTAAATGTATTCAACCCATATATACATACCCTGTAACGCATATAGATTGGACTATAAGCGACTTATAAACTTTTTTTATATAAACTATAAAACAGATACAACAAAATATATTTGTTAACATATAAAATAAATTATAAAACAAATCTGTGCGCAACATACATAATTTAAATCTTTTTCTTTCATAATATATTATAAAAGTTTCTAAAAATAAACCAGATTTATGAATGTTGACAGTAAATATCATTCAAAAGGTCCAAAAGGAAATCTAATAATTAATATTTCAATACATATATATCAAATATGGACCGCTGCACACATATTCAACAAATATAGCAGATACCTTTGAGAGAGATGAAAGAGAGAGTTGTTGCATGCAGGGAGGATGAGGACTCGGTTCCAGTTTTGGCGACGCGGAGACTCGAGTGCATGGATGTTTAGGTGGAAGCCGGTGTAGTCGGAGGGGAGGGACAGCTTGCCGAAGCATGCTATGGTGGCGGTGGGTTTCAGTAGTGAGGTGGAGAGAAGATGATGAGTCGGTGGTGGTGAAGGCGGAGGCCGGTTGTTGGATGTTGGCAAAGGCGGGCTGCTGGACGTTGAAGGGGCGGTGAATGGTGGTGTATGCACATGCGTGAGGAAGCTTCACTTCATTCAATTTTTTTTAGGGGATGGTGAGGAGAAATAAAGAAAGCAAGAGAGTGGGGAGGTGGAACATGCATGATACACACGCACGATACAGGCAGAGAGAAATAAAATATGTAAAAGTTTCACATTCAATATTGCTTCAAGTATCTTTATCTTTAAACTAAACAAAATGGTCTGGGAACAAGCAACGCCTTGATGACAGCGATAAATGGAATGGGAAAACAAATGTCACTAGCTTAATTAATAAATGTTGATAGCTGAAAACAGTGCTACAAAGCGAATGGACACGTCAAAATGCACAAGTTGGAATAAGGAACGTCAAAAGTGAGCTGACTAGAATAGTAATTATCAATCCTAAATACTGAGGAAAAAACAACGGCTATTTGATTTATACTATTGATAATGCATAGAAACAGGGAATTCAAAAGGCTCAAATGTACCGATACGGTGAACCGTTTTATCGATATCGCCGCGCACTGAAACTCAAAATACGAAAATAAATATACCATAGAGATCAATACACCATGACGATCAAAACAATATACAGATATCAGTGATGATTGAATTTTAAAAATTCAAAATTTTATAATAGCGGAAAAATGCATGAAAAACGTATAAAAATAAGATCGACGGAGCCGAAGATGTCCGAATTTGGAAAAACGACAAACTGACATATTGTTCAGAAGATGGTTTAGAATTTTCCACGTAAAAATATTTTGGTTTTGAAAACGTTTTATTTTCATCGCTTTTTAACTGATTAAATTGAAGTAAATTTACTTATGAAATAAACTTTCGTATTTTTGGACGAAAATTTACTAGTTTCTATGTTTAACTAGACGCATTCCAAATATAAAATTTAAATTTCAAAATTTTATGGTTTAAATTCCATAAAATTCAATTAGTAACGTTATTAAAACCAGTTAAATTTTCAGGTCGTTACATCCTCCCCCACTCGAAACTTTTCGTCCCCGAAAAGGAAGGAAGTAGGAGAATAGAAACAACAAAAGAAAATAGACTTGAATTACATAATAAACAATTTACTTAAACCATATAAATTTCAATTTAAATTAACTTATATTCAACAATTGACTTTAAGCTCAAGGAATTTCCTTAACTTGGTTTATTTTTAATTTATCATTGTTTATTACAAAATTTATTTCAAACAACAATTTATTTTATTAATCCATTTATTATTCAACTAACCTAGTATTCTATTTATCTCTATTAACCAATTTGTTATTAAACTTTAAGTGTTTTATACGCACTCAAGTTTTATTTATAAAGACAATTTATATCGTAGATTATCAAATTTTATTTAATTAACAATTTCAAAGATCATAAATTTGAATAATCATTATAATCATATTTTATTCGACAAATTTAATTTTTCTTTATTCCAAATTATTTAATTTATTCTACTTAATATATCCTATCACATATATGTTAAGTATATTTACATTTATTATAACTACTCAAATTTATTTAAAAATTCCTTTGATATCATTTATATCGTATAATGTTCAATTACATAGTTAACTTTTGAAAATTTAGGTAAGTTATATATAATGCAATTGAGTATTGTCCAAATAAAATTTTACAATTCGCTTATTTCAAGTTAAGTATTTAGTAAAAAAAAATTGTCTTCATTTAAAATGATCCTTAAATAAAATTTTAAGAATTAATTTTCGATTAGTTTCAAACAACTTAGAGATAAAATAAATAAGTGTATATATATATATATATATATATATATCATAATATAGCAAATCAAATTCAAAATCTTCAATATATATTATAAATCAAGTCATGTTTAGAAATTCAAATAATTTATTTTTCAAAACAAACCGTAGCAAAGCTACAGAATAGTCTCTCCACTTCGAAACTCGAAAATAAATGTCGATGATGCGGCCGTCATCACCGAAATTATTTTCCAGCGACAAAGAAAAGAGCATTGATTTTAATCGTTAAAATTCTTTGAAAACTATTTCTATATGAAAATAATTTAAATAATATACATTTTAAACTTTTAAAACCATAGATCGAAATTATCTGAAATTAAATTCTCAAATTCTAATTTAAATTTACTTCAAATTCCAAATCAAATTATAACTAAGTTTTACAAATTCATTTATTTATATTATGAAATAGTCAATGATTTATAAAACAATAAATGAAAATTAAATATTATCATTTCGTACAACAAATTCATTAACACTTTAATTTTAGAAAAATTTATACTTATAAATAATATAATCATTCAAAATTACTTTATTATCCAAATTCGAAAATACTATTGTGTCAGTTTGCTCTGTTCAAGTGTTTTGGAAATTCTATCGATAGCGTTGATCAGACGAATCGATCGAAAATCCAAATCAACATCAACAACTCAAACAACACAATATATAAAACATTTTAAATATAAATTTACAAATACACTTCTTCGTTTGACGATACAAAAATAGATTTCAAAACAAGTATAGAAATTCAAATTTTGATGAAATCAAATGAAAGAAGATTTTGATTCGATAATACGTTCGAAACAGAAGATAAGATAATTCAATTAATAGAATCGGGAGATGGATAAGCTTATTTAATTTACGGGCAACCTTAACTGGTCGACCGTTACTTCAAGAATAAGATCGACGTTGAATTCCAAGGTAAATCGACATTCAATCTCAAAAGATAGAATTCAGGTATAGCAGGGAATAGATAGCATCGTAAACCGAGGATACAGAAATCTTCGGTAAATTGATGTCTATTGTAAAGGAGATTTACCCATTTACAAATAATTCAAAGTTTGGCGAGACCACCGATTCATTGTAAAGGTCATTCGAAGGAGTTATGGGATGCTTCGGAATTGAAAGAAGATGAATAGTGAGGGACAAGAATGAATTCCGGAACCGAGGGACGTTCCGAAAATCCAAAGGAATCGAGTCAAAAGGAAGAGATTGAAACTCGAATGAGAGTGATTCTGTAAATATATTTACCCTATATGCTAAGTTTTGCCTAGAGCTACCAAATGCTTTGATACCAACTGTAATGACCCGCTATTTTGGACTATTCGCATCCGTACATGTCAGACTTGAATAATTCAAAATACGAAATTGTTAATTTAAATTTGGCAAAACTCATATATACAGTAAATAAATGATCAAAGAATCACAGACACAGAGTAATAATATGCAGTGGAAGTAAAAGAGATGGTAGTTCATGAAGCTACTATATAAATATATAAGATACATCAGAGTTAAACAAGTTACAACAGAAGTCTCGAGTACGACAGTCAAATATAAGAATTAGGATACATCACTAGAATCATCGAATATCTGAAAGCTGGATAGATAGCTAGATCTCCAAGCGAAGATCCAACTCCAAAGGTGAGTCTCAAAAGCTGAACCACTCAGTCTGATCCGAGCGTAATGCAAAAAAAAAAACACCCGAGTCAGGATTAATATTCTTATATCAATAAATCCAGCTCAAGTGAAATAGCAATCGAAATACAAGTAACTCAAAGGATGTTGGAATCACCATCCTCTAAGGATCCGTTAAACTATCTACTATGTAGTAGTGTACTCTAAATAGATAATGTCTATCGGTAATATAAAGTATCAAAATAGTGTTAAGGCGTTACCATTATCCCCCTTAACATATTTTAACATAATGTCATAGTCTATACAGCACTGTAAACTCCACCGTAAACTGGTGGGATATCAGGGAGTACTCCATAGATATAACACAAAACAAATTCGTAGTGGTCGCGTATGTAGGGATACAAGTATGACAAGGCACATGAGGCAATACCCAAGGTAGTGAAACTACCGTTTGCCTGATCCGGACTAGTGAGAACGCATCGCCGCAATGATCGCAACACCGTGAAACAACACTCCTGAAATTCCGAGGGTGCACCAATCAATCACAAGTAATGAGTAGTAGTTACGAACAAGTGTGTTTGCTCGAGGTAGCTAACCCCATTTGGCCCGGCACGGCTCCTGATTTTAGTCATTTTCAATTTGACACAAGTGTCAAGGCTATCCATTATCGTTCTCTTTCTTCAATCTTCACGTACATCATTCCAACCACTTCATTCTGGATCACAACTCTGCGTATAGTTATTAAAGTGGTATTCGGTTTAGATAGAGAGTATATCCAGAACCGATTCCGGTCTCTTTAACAACTTTCTTAATTATTACACCGATTAGTCATTTAATATATTTCAAACCAAATCAAATTGAATTTCAATTTCAATTCGTAAATCAACATTCCGTTTGTCCTTCAAAATCATTTTCCAAAATTTACGTTTCAAAAATTCCAAATTACCATTTCAAAATCTTATAATTCGATTTCAACTATTATTTTAATAATTCAAATATTGATTCAAGTTCGTATATAAGTTTCATTCCGAAATCATTTAAAATGGTTTAATTTTCATTTAAATCAATTTAAATTCATTTATCGATTTCATTCAATATTCGCTAAGTAAATTTATCCTTCAAACAACTTATATTTAAATTCCAATTCATTTAAATCAATTACTTACGTACAACTTCATTATATCAAAACATCAAATTGAAATAAATTAAATTCATCAAATCAATTATTTAAATTACAAGTCTTACGTAAATTTCAATAAATCACGTTTTATTTCAATAAATCACATTTTATTTCTTGTTAAAGAAATTCAATTTTCACTTATTTATTGACTTCGTTACAAATTTCAAGCTCAATTAATAAAGAACTAAATTTCATATATTCGAGAAGTTTAATTTCACTTATTAACTTACTTAAATTTTCCAAATCTTAATTAATAAATAAGGAAACTCAATTTCATTTGTTACGAAGTTCAAATCCACTTATTCAAAGGTTTAATTTCTCTTATCAAAGAATTCAATTTTTATTCAATTATCAAATAATTAAATATTATTCAATTATTAAATAATTTCAATCTTAGTTATTAATAATTTCAAAACTTAATAATTACAAACTTGATTATAAATTCAAACTTAATTATTAAATCATTTCCACTTAGTTATGAATTCAAACTTAATTATCAAATCATTTCAACTTAATTATAGATTCAACTTAATAATTTCGAACTTAATTATAATTCCAAACTTAATTATAATTTCAAATTTAATTATTAAATGATTTCAAACTTAATAATTTCAAAACTCAATTATTACTAATTCTAAATTATTTATTAATAATTCCAAATTTAATTATTAAATAATTAAATTTCAAACAACTTTCTTTCATCAATTACTATGTTAATATTTGTTTCAGATTTCAATCTTTCATAAAATTCAAATTCCAACTTTATTTCAAACTTATTCTTTGCTCGAATAAAATCATTATTTTATTTTTAAATCAAATTATCGACCAATCGGAATTTATTTAATTCTCTATCCTAGGTCAAATTCATTTGGGTATATATCATTTCAACCCGATTCCAATTCAATTCAAAAATCAAAGCATAATGAAGGGAACCTGAAGTGTGATAATTGGGATTGTGTCGAAGTAAATAAACAAGCAATAACAAAGAATAATAACAATCCAATAATTAATTCAAATAATCCCGAAATAATCGTATGAATTCGCATTGTTGTTTGTGCAAATTAATATAATTATTTCTAGAATCTAAACTATCATTTCATGTAGATTAAAGATTATCCATTACGGTTTTTTCCACATATCGTTCAATTTCAATTTCACTTTTAATACTGTAACAATTAATCCAATACGCATTCAAAGGTTCAAAGCGTAATTTATCAAATTCTACGTGTCAAGTTAACTTAACAATTATAAGGGGTCTTATTATTCAAATTAACTAATCAAATTCAACACATATGTCGATTCACATTTTTAAACTACCCTACGTCAAATTCAATTGCATAATATTTATCACTTTATACATTACAATTTACATCCAATATAAACAACAATCAATCAATCAATTATCAACCAAACTATATTATCATCGCACAAATATTCAACAGATAATGGTGTTAGAGGTCATAGGTGAACAGATATAGGTAATAGCATCTATAACAGTGTAAATAACTAACAGCAGCATATTTCAATTGTCGTTTAAATTGAAATCAAATTTAATAAATAAAAGAACATTAATCGTGAGTGATTTCTCATCTTTCGAGGCTAGATAGATTTGACAAGGAAATGAGCTACGAATTCCAAAGCAACGCTAGACAAACACGAATAAGAACAGATCGACAACGAAATAGTGGGGCGAGATTGAAACTACTGTCACAAATCTGAACAGCAATGAACACAATAATTAATAGCTAGAGGTTGATGGAACAATATACATACTATAGTTAAAAAAAGTAATATTTAATTTAAACACGTATAAATCAAAAATTAAAAATATCAATATGCTTTTCAATTCCAAAACAACACTTTAAGCAACATTTGTAAAACAACAAAAATCAGGTAGAAGTCTTTACGTTATAAACCTATGTACAACATTTATAACACTACAAGTCATATACACAATACAGCCTAATACAAACCTATATACTATACGTTATAAACCAACAAAAAAAGAAACAATATTTAGAATCAACATTATCAGACGCTTGAGGCACAACAACCAATTTTTGTAAAAAAAAATACTTTTTTTTTGAAACATTTAGGTAAACGTACTAAAAAAATCAATACTGCCATAACTAACAGGTATGAATAAAACTCAACATACCAGAACACAACATAATATATAATCTAATTTTTTTATTTTTTTAAAGTCCAGTATATAAAATGATATGTATATAGGCTTATAGGAAAAACATATATTCTTACTAGTTTTGTATAGTCACATACATATAACAGCTAGTTTGATTTCATTATTTTAACACCATTTTATATATACTATTAAACACAAGATTATAAAAGCTTTTCTTCAGCAATACAAGCAGGAACCAAAACAATATGTTATAACAAATAAATTACCTATATATAAACTATAAAATATGAAACAAGAGAAAACATAGCAATACATGCCGATTATGTTTATAAACAAAATATATATCTACTATAGCTTAAAACATCAGTTACTAAACAAGTTTAAATGTGCTAACCTTCATAGAATAACATGTACACTAACTTATACATAGCCTATGATGTAAGCTTCTAAATACTGTAACCAACTAGTAAACAAAAATATAAACACAAACATTAATTTATGAAAAATTTATATCTACATAATATATATACATAAACCATAGAATACTTAAAATATACTACATTTAAACATATATACAAATCTGATATAAACTTGAAAGCAAGCACATATATAAAATGTCATGTACGCAAACATTATATAGTATAAATTATATATAGTATAAATTATATAAAACACTAATAAATTAAAGCTTATGAAAACTAAATGTATTCAACCCATATATACATACGCTGTAACGCATATAGATTAGACTATAAGGAACTTATAAACTTTTTTTATATAAACTATAAAACAGATACAACAAAATATATTTGTTAACATATAAAATAAACTGTAAAACAAATCTGTGTGCAACGTACATAATTTAAATCTTTTTCTTTCATAATATATTATAAAAGTTTGTAAAAATAAACCAGATTTATGAACGTTAACAGTAAATATCATTCAAAAGGTCCAAACGGAAATCTAATAATTAATATTTCAATACATATATATCAAATATGGACCGATGCACACATATTCAACAAATATAGCAGATACCTTCGATAGAGATGAAAGAGAGAGTTGCTGCATGCAGGGAGGATGAGGACTTGGTTCCAATTTTGGCTACGCGGAGACTCGAGTGCTTGGATGTTTGGGTGGAAGCCGGTGTAGTCGGAGGGGAGGGACAGCTCGCTGAAGCATGTTATGGTGGCGGTGGGTTTCAGCGGTGAGGTGGAGAGAAGATGATGAGTCGGTGGTGGTGAATGCGGAGGCCGGTTGCGGGATGTTGGCAAAGGCGGGTTGCCGGACGTTGAAGTGGCGGTGAATGGTGGTGTATGCGCATCCTTGAGGGAGCTTCACTTCATTCATTTTTTTTAGGGGACGGTGAGGAGAAATAAAGAAAGCAAGAGAGCGGGGAGGTGGAACGTGCATGATACACACGCATGATACGGGCAGAGAGAAGGTAAAATATGTAAACGTTTCATATTCAATATTGCTTCAAGTGTCTTTATCTTTAAACTAAACAAAATGGTCTGGGAAGAAGCAACACCTTGATGACAGCGATAAATGGAATGGGAAAAAAAACAAATGTCACTAGCTTAATTAATAAATGTTGATAGAGGCTACAAAGCGAATGGACTGTCAAAATGCACAGGTTGGAATAAGGAACGTCAAAAGTGAGCTGACGAGAATAGTAATTATCAATCCTAAATTCTGAGGAAAAAACAACAGCCATTTGATTTATACTGTAGATAATGCATAGACACAGGGAATTCAAAAGGCTCAAACGTACCGATATGGTGAACCGTTTTATCGATATCACCCCGCACTGAAATTCAAAATACGAAAATAAATATACCATAGAGATCAATACTCCATGACGATCAAAATGATATACAAATATCAGTGGTATAATTGAATTTTAAAAATTCGAAATTTTATAATAGCAAAAAAATGCATGAAAAACGTAGAAAAATAAGATCGACGGAGCCAAAGATGTCCGAATTTGGAAAAAAGACAAACTAACATCTTGTTCAGAAGATGGTTTAGAATTTTTCTATGTAAAAATATTTAGGTTTTGAAAACGTTTTATTTTCATCGCTTTTTAACCGATGAAATTGAAGTAAATTTACGCACGAAATAAACTTTCGTATTTTTGGATGAAAATTTACCAGTTGCTATGTTTAACTAGACGCATTCCAAATATAAAATTTATATTTCAAAATTTTATCGTTTAAAATTCCATAAAATTCAATTAGTAACGTTATTAAAACCGGTTAAATTTACGGGTCGTTACAACGTATTTATCTTCATTGATTATTCGCCAAATCAGTCACCTTTTCTATTCACGTTAACTTTAATTTCTATCCACTTATTCACATTTTCTTCCAATATCCCTTTTGATTAACACTTCAATTCTTATCTCAAATGGATATTTAATCATAAACAGTTTGCCCTCTCACCGGCTTATATTTAAAAAAAATAGCTTGAAATGCTAAAAATAGATAAATAGTTGAAAATAATAATTATTAGTTTCTAAAATAGTTGTAAAATAGTTAAGTAATTGTAAAATAGTTGGAAAATATGTAAAATAATTATAGTAATTTTAAATAATTGCAAAATAGTTGTGAAATAGTAATTTGTTATAAAGTCATTGAAAAAAAGTAATTAGTTTATAAACAGTTGAAAAATTGTTAAATAGTTCCAAAAAAAAATCATAAAATAAGTGTAAGATAGTTTTGGGTTTAATAAGAAAGGTTGTATATATAATAAATAGCTTGGAAAAATAGATTTGTACTAAAACAATTTATTCTGAAAATAGTCAAGAGTCAAATTGTTCAATTCCCAATCTCCATTCAAGTTGAATTAATCCTCAAATTTTTCCTAAATTCTAATCAATTCCATTTGAATTTACTTATTCAGCTTTAATCACACTTTTAATTAATTCAAATAAATTTTAGATTAAACCAATTTCAATTCGTATCAATTCCAGTTTGAATTAATCCCAATTTCCATTTGATTTTGAACTCATTCGACTTCAATTTCATTTCAAATTAATTCAATTCAAATTTTCCGTTTGAATTTTTAAACTTATACATCAATCACAATTCTAGTTAATTCAAATCAAATCCAATTTGAACTAATTCAATTCAAGTTTCAAATCTAAACCATCCCTAGTTATATAAATTCGAGTTAGAATTTTAAATGTTGATTTAATCCAATCAACTTATCTCTTTAAACCATTTAATTCAGAATCCAAATTCCATTTTAACCTATTTCAATGTTCAAATAATAATTCAAATCCTCTTTAAACAACTAAATCTTTGAAATTCAATTTATCACAAGTTTCAATTTTGAAACCATACCTTTGAAGTTTTATCTTAAACATTCAAATCTTAAGTCTAAAATGATTCCATTTTATCTTAATAATGGATATATTACAACACCTCGTTTCTTCATTCATTTAAACAAATCCAATTCACGGTTTAAAGATTACTAATAGGATAATATTATCCAAATTATTTTAAAACATCCATCCACTTCCAATTTTCAGATCTCAAATCCATTTTGAGATCGCACAAACTCCCAATTCAAATTAACCATTTAACTTCCCAAGTTAAATCCCAATTTCATCTTGAAATTTCCAAATAAATTTGTCACTCAAACTTATTTAACTTCCTCTAAGTTAATTTCAATTTAAATCCTGTTAACCTTACTCAAATTTGAATTCCCACTTCAAATTTCAAAATTGTTTCCCACTTATAAGTTCAAAACTTATATTGGGTTTTACATCACATTCCAAGGAAAATTCAAAACTCAACCTTAAAGCTTATTTCAAACCATCTTTGATATTATGTATATCCCTCATATATACATATTTATTTCTTGGACCACCAAGCCAAATTTTAAAATTTAAACCACCTTTGGTTTTAATTCAAAACAAATTCTCTTTAAAATTTTCAAACATTTCTTATTTTAAAATAAGATCATATTTAAAATAATCTGAATAATATCATTTCTTTTAACACTTTTGAAACAACTACGGATGTTTCTAAACTTAGGATTCAAAACTTCACAATTCCAAACCCACTTTTATTTAGAAGTTATACTCATTTTAAAAGTTTACTCCATTTTGTTTACTCACTAATACACATTTTAGTATTAAACATAACAATCATTTATGATAATAACCAAGATTATCATATCTGGAAACTAATGTATCTTATTCTTACTTCTACAAATTCAGGATTTAGTTCCAGTGTGGATCTATTTCCTAACTTATCTTCATTTAATTTCAATTTGGTTGTATTTCTATTACCACTTAATTTAATTCCAATAATTTAACAAATAATTACCTTAATATTTATTAGAAAGAAATATTGCTTTATATATCAAAATATATTCTTATATAAAATCATTTAAACTCTTTATACAATAAAATAACAAGTACGCTCTTATATATACACACTCAACTCATTCTAGGGTACCATTGACCCTATCCTAAATGAGTAATCCCACCAGAGCCAAGGTTCTCTCTTAATCTTCAGCTCTGCTACCAAATGTAACGACCCATAAATTTCGATCTCGAAAATTCTAGATGGTTAGGAAACGAAGAAAAAGATAGAAGAAGAAACAGAAAACTAAACTCAAAATCTCACATTCACAGCGGATAAAATATAATATCAAATAACAATAGATATTTAAAGGAAAACTGTACTTGTCAAATTACACTTTAATACAATCAGAGTTACAACATATATACAACACTAGACAGATTCAATCAACATGTCTCAAATATACTATAACGACCCGAATTTCGATGCCCGAAAAACCAAACCGTTAGGATAAAAGAAAGAAGGAGATAGAAGAAGAAATAGAAATAATATCAGAATCTTACCAATGCGGTGGAATAAAATATAACAGATGATAACAGATCTTTACATAAAAGAAATTATATCTATTTTGTACATACATCATCAGAGTACAGATCAGAGTTCAATAAAATCACAACACAACTTAGGACGGTTATAATTATCTCGTCCTTCCAAAACTGAATACACAATGGAATTTACATCATATACGTCGGTTACGTCTCGCCATCCAGCTCGTCTCCTAAGCTCCACAGCAGTCCATCTAGAATCCGTACTCTATGATACTCGGTCTGACCCGAGCATCATAGTTAAATAATCCTGAGTCAGTCTGGAAACCAGCATGAAAAATCACACTCAATTGGATTATTAAAGTTCTCAAAAGTCCTTTGAAAATCAAAAGCATCTCGTAAGATCACCCAACAAATAAACATGTCGGGTTTTTACCTTACGATAGCCAAAACATTTCTTATAATATCCTCTGATATTATAATAGGGTCTATATACAAATACTTATTCAAATAGCTGAAATTGTTACATGATTAAATTCCAGCATACTAGCCACAAAGTGGGTTCTACAAACAAAAAACGTAAAAGGCACGCAGGGAGAATGGATTTCCAACTAATCACTAGGCACCGGGGTACCACCTATCACAGTACGTGGCCTAGATCACCGTACCGAGGATTACTCCCAATCCCCTGCAACACAAGACTGCGACTACTCCTTATTGTATAATCTCGAGTAAGATCTGTAACAACCCTAGATTTTTCATATGTTTTAATATTTGACTTTATTTTATTTTGAAATTATTTTTAAACTTGTTTTATTTCAAACATTTCACATTTTTAAATATAAGTGTTGATTATTATGTGAATTATAATTTCAAACAGGCATAAATTGGATATTTTACTAAAAGATGAATTTCTGTTCAAACTGGTCAAACTTTGACTTTCAAATTTCAAATTTAAATATTTAAACTCCTAAATTTTATCTTTTATTATGGAAATAGATTTAACAACTGGAATACTGCTTTTTGTTTCGTTGAAGACGGACTTAAACTGTGAAAGTTATGCACATTTCAATTTTGAGTATAATTTGTTTTATTTTGCAATTTTGTCTATTTTAGATTATATAAATCATATTTATTTGTTATATTTTATTTTAATATGTGTAATATGTTATTTTATGTATATTTTTGTCTTTCAATATTTTTAAAGTGATAATATAATTTTTCCAAAATTTATTGCATATATTTTCTATTTTTAAAGGCTAGTTTCCATTTTTTTGCTATTTTCTTCATTTAAATTATATTTAATTAAAATCTATTTATTTATTTTTATGCATGCATTTTATTTTTATGTCTTTATATTTATTTATAAATATTTTTCAAGTACACAAATTTTTTCCAAAGTTCATTACATTTATTTTCAAATTTTCTAGCCTAGTTTACATTTTCTTTGCTATTTTCTTAACTTAATTATACATAATTAATATTTATTTATTTATTTTGTTTATTTACTAAATTTTAGTGTTTTTATCTGAATTTATACTTATTTTTCAGTTATTTAAAATTGCAAAAGAAATGGCGGAAATTTGAAGAGTTTTGTGACCTTTGATTTGCTTAAGGGTTTTTGTCTTCTTGTCTTTTCACATTTCAACCATCACCTTTTCATTATTTGCTGCCATAACTCATTCCCTTCAGCCGACCACTTCTCCACTTCATTTTTCATGAATTTTTTTCTTCTCAAACTCTAAAAAATTCGCCCATCTCCTTTGTGAAAAGCTTTGGTAAATTTTTAATTCTTTTTCTCTTTTTCTTCTTGTTTCTTATGATTTTGTGCACTTGCCTTCACCTTTGTAGCTCAGCCCTAGATCCTCCATCACCTTGGCCCCCTCCACCACCATCACATCAGGTTGCCACCACTTCCAGCCCTCTGCCCAAGACTGGCCATGCACCAATACTTGATCAAACTCCACCAAAACTGGCACAAACTCCACTTGAATTGCCATAGCTAATCACCTATGCTATCACCACCTCTCTCTTCCACCTAGACCGACCAAACACCACCTCCACCAGCCAAATTATGACCTGGAACACCTCTGCACACCACTACCTGACCCCACTTGAAATAGCCATGCCCCCTTGGCCTTGGTCGAGCCATAAGATGCTTTGAAATCTATGCTTTGCCTTTGAACATTACATCTTGCTTCACAAATATTTGCACCAATTTCTCTAGGTTAGGCCGACCCCTATAGGACCATAACCAGACCTTAGAACATGCCATAGTCGTGTATTTTCCAACCATGGCTGATTCTATGTGAGATGGATGCAAGTGCAATTGGTTTGGATTTGATTTGTGCTTGTATATATAAGTTATTTAAATATATGTGAAGTGTTTATTCATGTATATTGTATTGTTTTGTTTAAATGTTTCAAGGGGTATAGCCTTGGCTCCCCCACTCTCAGATCATTGTAGTGTTGTCGTGCCTTCGTAGTGTCAGTATTGTTGTTTTGGTAGCGATCTCCAGCTTTGAACATGTGAGTAAATCTCACCAGACTAATATGTACTTATATAGTGATAAACTGACATCACCTAAATCTGTAAATGCATATCATCCTGTTATAACTGCTATATTATATTCATATGAAGTTCACACGTATATTTACACTTTTTATACCATATGTTACTTTTATTTCATGCTATTCTGTTATTTTCATCACTTTATCACACTGCAAGTTCCCTGTAGACTAGAATCACTATGGGTTGAAATGATACATACCCGAACGGATTTTAGAATAGGAGAAAATCGTTATGGGCTGAAATGATAGGCCTAAATGATTTTCAATTATTTTCTTGTACTTGGGATTGCGGGTTTGAAATGATCAAACCCGGGTTTTCTTTGTAAATTACGTGTTGAAATGATATATTTACCGTATCACTTCATCTAGGCTAGAAAATGAAATACAGACCCGTTGTCAAAATATGTTTTTCTAAAATTTTTAAATTATTTTAGAAATGTAAATATTATAATATTTTGATTTAAATTTGATAAAATATGATTTTTGTAAAGCATTATTGATTTTCTAAAATTTTATAAGTGAAATAAATAAATGGTAAAATTAGAAAATCTGAAATGTAAGTTATTTTGGAAATTAAGATTTTGTGATAAATGGAATTTGAATTAAATATGAAAATATGATAAATTTATGATATTTTGAATTTAAAAGAATTTAAAATGATTTTATAATATATTAATGATTTTTTAATAAAGTTAAATGTGAAATGAATGAATATTTAAGTTGAAATTTCGAAATATAACTAAAATTGGAAATTTGTGAATTTGGCTTAAAAGTGATTTTTAAGTTAAGTAAATAAAAATGAAATTGAGTTATATCTGAAAATTTAAATTTAAGTAAATTATTATTAAATTTTATTTTGAATGGAAATTGAACTTTATAAAATCATGCATATAAGGGTATTCAAATGATTGTTGTAAAAGTGAAAATGTATAATTATAAGTTAAAAATGAATTAAATAAAAATTTAATTGTTTGTGAAATTATATTGAATATTTAGAATTTAATTAATAGCAATTTTGAAATGCTATTATTTTCTAATGTAAATGATATTATGGCATTTGTAAATGCTGTAGTTGATAGAAATGAACTAAATAGCTAAATTTAAGTAAGGGCTATTATTGCTGAATTTAAGTAAGATTTTATTTGAACTAAAGTAACCCTATTATAGCATTTAAATGCTGTCTTTTGTTAAATTGAATTGTTCTAAAAGTAACTTTCCGTAGCATTGTCTAAATGCTGCGAAAAGGTGAATTTTCACTGTTTGATAAATTTTAGGGAATGAATGAACTTTGAAAAGATTTAAAATTTTGGAAATTTAATAATTTAATTATTAAATATAATAACTTCATTTTATGATTTAAAATGAGGTAATTTTTTTCGAAATATAAACTATTTTGAAATGTGTTTTGTAATGGTATTTAAATTAAATAAAAATGAATGTGGTTTGGAAGATATGATATTTTGAAAGATATTGAATTTTGAAATTATATTTGATTTTGAAGTATATAGTACCATTTTGCAATTTTAACCACGGGATGTAATTAATTTATAGTTTAACCGATTCTTAAAGGATGGGCGATCCCAAGCATCTTTTAAGTTATTGTGCATTTCTACTACAGTTCACTTGAGTTGGTTTACATTATATAAGTATATATTGTCCTGACTCGAGTGTTTTGTGTTTTACTTACGCTCGGGTCAGCCTGAGTATTTACAGTTTAGCTTTGGATTTCTTTTCTGGAGCTAGGAATTGCTAGAGGTTCTGCTTGTCTAGTTATCTATCCCTTCAGTTTCAGTTGTTCTATTTCAGCTTTGGTATTGTTAAACTGCTATGTAATTGAGATTTCTATTGTATATGTTTTTCAGACTGATATTATGTATTGTGTTTTGAGAGTTTGTTATAGTAGCTTCATGAACTACTATGGTATTTTAATTTCCGCTGCGAGTTATTCTGATATTTCTGTGTCTGTGATTCTGAGATTGTATTTCATTTGCTCCAAAATTATTTACAATGCGATATTTTGAGCAATTCAAGTCTGGCATGTGTGAATGCGAATGGCTGAAAATATCGGGTTGTTACAGTTGGTATCAGAGCTTTAGTTTTTAGACAAACCTTAGCCTATGGAGCAAAAACTCATTAGAGATAGGGTAGAAATACTCTAGAATGAGTGAAATCAATCTCAGAATCCTTTCTTTGTGAGAGAACGTATTTCGAAGTAGAAAATGATTCTAAATGATTTTTAAAGTATTTTCAAAGATTATATTGGTATAAAAAAATTCTTATTTTTTTAATCAAGATTTTCTAAACTTCATCCCTTCTGTATCCACCTTGTTAGAAATCTCTCGGTTAGGATTCTTATCAATTAGGTTTCTTTGAACTTTGGAACGCTTCCACTGATTCTAAAATCCGGTCTTGTCTTCCCTATTTCTATCCTTTTGATTTTGGAGCATTCCGTAACCCCACTTTGGAATGAGCTCCATAAAGATCGGATTCTGCAATTCTTTGAATGAGTTGTAAAGGGGTGAAACTCCTTTACAATTGGCATTGATTCACTGGAGATTTCTATATCCTCGGTATATGATGTTATCTATCTCTTGCTCTACCTGGATTCTATCTCTGGCGATCGAATGTCGATTTGCCTTAGATTTCCGAATTGATTATATTCCTGAAGTCACGATTGACCGGTTAAGGTCGCCCGCGATTTATATAGGCTTATCCATCTTCTATTTGGTAATAAAATTATCTCATCTTTTTTCTAGCTTATCTTTGAACCAGAATTCTATTTGACTAAAGTTTCTCTAAATTCTAATCTCTGTTTGTTTAAAATCCATCCTTGAGACATTCTTTGGAGATTAGTGTTTAATTGTATTTTGAATTTGTGCATACATCGAAATTATTATTTTGATAAGGATGGCCATATTTTATATATAAAAGTAAAATGTTTTCGATAATGATTTTATATCTTTTAAAAAATGAAAATTTGAAGCTTTGAAAGGATTTGAAATTTTGAAAAATTATGAGAAATTTAAATTTATATAAAATGATTTATAACTGAAAGGTTTTGAATTTGAATTTCGAGGAATCGAATTCCGGTGTTTTGAAATCGGTTTTAAGATTTTGGAAAATATATATATATAATAATATGATTTAAAGATTTTTTTTCAAATAAGAAATGTTTCAAATGTATTCAAATGAATTTCAATGATTTCGAAGGAATTTCAAAGAAGTTTTTCAAAGTTAATTGAAGTCCAGAACTCACTTATGTCGCTGGAAAATAATTTCGGTGATGAATGCATGCATCGTCGACATTGATTTTCGAGTTTCTGAGTGAGAGAGAGGCCACTCTAGTAGCTTTGCTATGCGAGTGATTTTGTGAAACCAATTTTGATTTCAGATTTCGATGTATGGTTTGATATTCGAAAGATCGATATGTACATATATTTGAAAAGATTTAAAGTAAGCCGGTGTTCAGTCCGCGAGTTTCAGATTTTGAAACCTAACTTTTGAAATTGATTTACTGATTTAGCGTTGATTTCCAACTCTTGGATTGAAAGTATGATTTCTTCGACTATTTTAAGATCCGAGCACTACCAAATCAAGGTTAATTTTTCAAAGCTAAATTTTTTTGAAAGGTATAAGGTATTTGATAAAGAATATAAGTTTAGTTTGTATGTTTCAAGTATGAAATAATATGATTTTTATAAGTTGAAACTGTTTTGTTAAGTAAATAAATAAGACTATTTTGAATTATACTAATATGAAATTTAGTTTGAAATGTTTTGGATAAAAATTAGTCTTCAAATGTTTGAGAAAAATTTGGTTTTAAATGTTTTAACTTAGTAACATCTTTATGAAACTATTTATTTAGCAAGTTGGAATAGATACATAATTTGTACGTATGCTGTTTTATTCGCATAATTAATTTGATCCAAGTTTGAGTACACAAGTTCGAGGTGAATTACACCATTTCGTGTTAGGATTTTTCATTTGATTCTTGATGGCGAATATTTGATATAGATTTTGGGCTTGATTCTATCTCTATCATGGTATATAGCTATGCAAGGAGACTGATGGCTTCTTGTCAAGAAACCATATCGAAGTCCACATTAGGAAAGTCGAATGGACAATACTAGTTCGAAAGCGAACTTGTGTGATCGAGCGAGCGATCGAATGTAATGTTGCGAAATGATGACATATGTACACCTTATATCCTAATATCATTGGTATACTTGACGCTGAAATTGAGAGTTGTTGGGTTGGATATCTTTGTAATTTAATTGGAATTTTTCTTTTATGAAAAACCACTATCAAATTTAAAACCATTTTTCAAAACTATTTTTCTTTTTCTTAAACTAACTGTTTTATTCTATTTTTCATAAAAACTATTTTATATACAAAACTATTCTTAATTAAAAATATTTTAGTAAGCAAAGATATTCAATCCCATATGGCTTTTCATGCAGTGAAATTTATTTTTTTGAAAATTTTGATCCTTATATAAGATAAACTTTACGTAAGTATAAAATGATTTTGAAAACCATTGATTTTGATAAATCAATAATTGAAGCTTGTATTAGTATGAAAAGATATTTGGTTTACCTGTAATTTGAGTTTATTTAAAAATAATGGATTTATGAAATAAATATTTCAACACTAAGTAATAATGAAGTAAAATTTGAGATATATGAAATTATGAAATTTAGTTTTGAAATATGGTATATTTAAGCCTTGAAACATGTTTAAGATTTAATAGTTTATTTTGTAAACCAAATCTATATTTGAAATTGATAATATTTGAAATGGTTTTGTTGGAAAACTAAATTGAAACTAATGGTTTGAATTGAATTAAAATTGGAAATTTTAGATTTTGGTTTAATTGAAAAAAAAATTGAAATGTAAAGAATTAAGGGCATGTTTTATGATTTCAAATGTATGATTTTCAAAGTAGAATGATTTCAAGTATTTTGGTTTCGAAAGATTCATAACTTTGAAAGTATTATGACTTTTGAAGTTAATATATGTTTGAAATGGAAATGAATTTGTTTGACCTAAATTTTGTAGATTTGGAAATTTGGATTATTTTCTAAATCTATTGTTTTAAGAAACTTTGAAACTGAATATAAGTAATTTGGAAGAAATGATTTGGTGAAATCATATACGATTTTTAAACTGAAATACTATTGAAATGAATTAAAATTGAGAACCTTTTTTTCTAAATACTTTGATTTGGGAGTTATTGAACTTATATAAAATTGATTTGTATAAGTATGTAGTAGATTTGAAAACTATTGATTTGAAAACTGTTGATTTGAAAAGGTACCCAATTTTGAAAAGTGAAATCTTATATAATCGAAATCTATATAAGTGTGATTTGATATACTAGTATTTTGAAAAGTATTTGATTTGAAATGAAATCTTATATAAAATGGAGTTTATATGAGTATGATATTTGAAAGTGATTTTGAAAGGTACTATATGATACATATTTTTGAAGTAAAGATATGGAAAGTGCCTTCTGCTTGATATCCGCTTTGTGGCCACACTGTGGATCCATTCTATCGATATTATTCTCTCTCTTTGATTTGGGTTTTTCGGATATAATACTCGAGTGTTCATCGAATTCCACGGCGATCTCCATGGTCTTATGATCGCGACTGCATAGCGCAACTGCCTGGCTGAGCTGGCCTATGGGTACGGGTTGTTTCCTGGGGGATGCAGGCGTAACCATTGTGTATCCTACACTCTATGTAGGTCGCATTAGTAGCGCAAATGCCTGGCTGAGCTGGCCTGGGGGTACGGATTGTTTCCTGGGGGATCCAGGCGTAACCATTGTGTATCCTGCATTCAACTCGTCATCATGGCATAACTCGCAGGGCTGAGAAAGCTTACGGATACGGATTGTTTCCTGGGGGATCCAGGTGTAACCATTGTGTATCTGCGATCCATGGTTAGACAACTGTTTCGGTTTTGTTGATTTTTTTGGATTATACTTTCCATATCTGTTTTTAAAAGTGTCTTCATTATTTTCACTGGGTGTTGAAACAAGTCTACTAAGTACTTGGAGAATTCTAGCTTTGCTCCTGATCAACGCATAGCCAGAGTCTGCAGGAACGAAAGTAAACTTGTTAAGACATCGAGTTATAAAAGTATTTTGATAAAAGCATCTTGATAAAGTACTATATAAAGAATATTTTGATCAGTTATTTTCCCTTCTAAATATGTAAAATGTTTTAAATATTGTTTACCTTGAACCACCAGATTTGAATCAAATGACTATTCATCATATTATAAAATGTTTAAAATGTTATGAAATTTTAATTGAAATGCATAATGGTTTAAATAATGGTTCACCTTTGTCTTCCAACATGCTTCCCTTCCTAGCTACCTTTTCCCTACCTTCTTTCGAGGATGTCTTCCAACCTATTGTTCTTTCTTGTTGTTTCTCCACTTCCTTCCTTTTCGAGGACGAAAAGATTTGAGTGGGGGAGAGTGTAACAACCCTAGATTTTTCATATATTTTAATATTTGACTTTATTTTATTTTGAAATTATTTTTCAACTTGTTTTATTTTAAACATTTCACACTTTTAAATATAAGCGTTGAATATTATGTGAATTATAATTTCAAACAGGTATAAATTGGATATTTTACTAAAAGATGAGTTTCTATTCAAACTGGTCAAACTTTGACTTTTAAATTTCAAATTTAAATATTTAAACTCCTAAATATATCTTTTATTATGGAAATAGATTTAACAACTTGAACACTGCTTTTTGTTTCGTTGAAAACGGACTTAAACTGTGAAAGTTATGCACATTTCAATTTTGAGTATAATTTGTTTTATTTTGCAATTTTATCTATTTCAGATTATATAAATCATATTTTCTTTTTTATATTTTATTTTATTATGTGTTAATATGTTATTTTATGTATATTTTTGTCTTTCAATATTTTTAAAGTGATAATATAATTTTTCCAAAATTTATTGCATATATTTTCTATTTTTAAAGGCTAGTTTCCATTTTTTTGCTATTTTCTTCACTTAAATTATATTTAATTAAAATTTATTTATTTATTTTTATGCATGAATTTTATTTTTGTGCCTTTATCTTTATTTACAAATATTTTTCAAGTACACAAATTTTTTCCAAAGTTCATTTCATTTATTTTCAAATTTTCTAGCCTAGTTTACATTTTCTTTGCTATTTTCTTAATTTAATTATATATAATTAATATTTGTTTATTTATTTTTGTTTATTTACTAAATTTTCGTGTTTTTATCTGAATTTATACTTATTTTTCAGTTATTTAAAATTGCAAAAGAAATGGTGGAAATTTGAAGAGTTTTGCGACCTTTGATTTGCTTAAGGCTTTTTGTCTTCTTGTCTTTTCACATTTCAACCATCACCTTTTCATTATTTGCTGCCATAACTCATTCCCTTCAGCCGACCATTTCTCCACTTCATTTTTCATGAATTTTTTTCTTCTCAAACTCTAAAAAATTCGGCCATCTCCTTTGTGAAAAGCTTTGGTAAATTTTCAATTCTTTTTCTCTTTTTCTTCTTGTTTCTTATGATTTTGTGCACTTTCCTTCAACTTTGTAGCTCAGCCCTAGATCCTCCATCACCTTGGCCACCTCCACCACCACCACATTAGGTTGCCACCACTTCCAGACCTCTGTCCAAGACTGGCCATGCACCAATAGTTGCACAAACTCCACTTGAATTGCCATAGCCAATCACTTATGCCATCACCACCTCTCTCTTCCACTTAGGCCGATCAAACACCACCTCCACCAGCCAAATTCCGACCTGGAACACCTCTACACATCACTACCTGACCCAACCTGAAATAGCCATGCCCCCTTGGCCTTGGTCGAGCCATAAGATGCTTTGAAATCTATGCTTTTGCCTTTGAACATTAGATCTTGCTTCACAAATATTTGCACCAATTTCTCTAGGTTAGGCCGACCCCTATAGGTCCATAACCAGACCCTAGAACATGCCATAGTCATGTATTTTCCAGCCATGGCTGAGTCTATGCGAGATGGAGGCAAGTGCAATTGGTTTGGGTTTGATTTGTGTTTGTATATATAAGTTATTTAAATATATATGTGCAGTGTTTATTCATGTATATTGTATTGTTTTGTTTAAATGTTTCAAGGGGTATAGCCTTGGCTCCCCCACTCTCAGATCATTGTAGTGTTGTGGTGCCTTCGTAGTGTCAGTATTGTTGTTTTGGTAGCGATCTCCAGCTTTGAACAGGTGAGTAAATCTCACCAGACTAATATGTACTTATATAGTGATAAACTGACATCACCTAAATCTGTATATGCATATCATCCTGTTATAACTGCTATATTATATTCATATGAAGTTCACACCTATATTTACACTTGTTATACCATATGTTACTGTTATTTCATGCTATTCTGTTATTTTCATCAGTTTATCACACTGCAAGTTCCCTATAGACTAGAATCACTATGGGTTGAAATGATACATACCCGAACGGACTTTAGAATATGAGAAAATCGTTATGGGCTGAAATGATAGGCCTGAATGATTTTCAATTATTTTCTTTTACTTGGGATTGCGGGTTTGCAATGATCAAACCCGGGTTTTCTTTGTAAATTACGGGTTGAAATGATATATTACCCGTATCACTTCGTCTAAGCTAGAAAATGAAATATATACCCGTTGTTAAAATTTGTTTTTCTAAATTTTTTAAATTATTTTAGAAATGTAAATATTATAATATTTTGATTTAAAATTGATAAAAAATGATTTTTTTAAAGCATTATTGATTTTCTAAAATTTTATAAGTGAAACAAATAAATGGTAAAATTAGAAAATCTGAAATGCAGGTTATTTGGAAATTATGATTTGGCGATAAATGGAATTTAAATTAAATATGAAAATATGATAAATTTATGATATTTTGAACTTAAAAGAATTTAAAATGATTTTATAATATATTAATGATTTTTTTAATAAAGTTAAATGTGAAATGAATGAATATTTAAGTTGAAACTTTGAAATATAACTAAAATTGGAAATTTGTGAATTTGGCTTAAAAGTGAATTTTGGGTTAAGTAAATAAAAATTAAATTGAGTTATATTTGAAAATTTAAAATTAAGTGTTAAGTTAAATTTACTTTAATGAATTTAAAATTTAATGTTGGAATTTTAATAAGTAAATTATTATTAAATTTGATTTTGAATGGAAATTGAACTTTATAAAATCATGAATATAAGGTTATTTAAATGATTGTTTTAAAAGTGAAAATGTATAATTATACGTTAAAAATGAATTAAATAAAAAATTAATTGTTTGTGAAATTATATTGAATATTTGGAATTTAATTAATAGCAATTTTGAAATGCTATTATTTTATAATGTAAATGATATTACGGCATTTGTAAATGCTGTAGTTGATAGAAATGAACTAAATGGCTAAATTTAAGTAAGGGCTATAATTGTTGAATTTAAGTAAGGTTTTATTTGAACTAAAGTAACCCTATTATAGCGTTTAAATGCAGTCTTTTGTTAAATTGAATTGTTTTAAAGGTAACTTTCCGTAGCATTGTCTAAATGCTGCGAAAAAATGAATTTTCACTGTTTGCTAAATTTGGGGAATGAATGAACTTTGAAAAGATTTAAAATTTTGAAAATTTAATAATTTAATTATTAAATATAATTGTTAACGCTAAAATTTGAACGCTAACACCCCGGTGTATGAAGTGAGATCGTGAAAGCACCACCCGATAGCTCGGGAACAGATTATAAGCAGATAGTAGTAGAAAACAGTAAACAACAGCAATTTTATAGTGGTTCGGCTTAAGAGATAGCCTACGTCCACTTTGAATATCTTTATTGATGATTTGATTACAAGTCAATGCAGTTACACTTTGATTACAACACACTTTGAGTTTCAAGTGACTTAGAACAAGTAGCCTAAACTTCAACGTCGATCCAAATCTTTGAACACATGTTTGACATGTTTGATTTCTTCGTGAAGTTCCTTGAAGGTGTTGAAGTAGTTCAGAATGCAGCAGAGTAACGGTGCTTGAAATGAATGAGCCAAAAGGTCCCTCGCTAGTTGGAACTAGGGTCGTATTTATAGGCATTTTTCGGAGTTAGGTCGTAGGTCGTGACCGACCTAAGCTAGGTCCTAGGTCGTGACTGACCTAAGATACACTGTCCTCTCTTTCACAAGAACACGCATGCTGATTTACACAAGTTCTAGGTCATGAGCGACCTTACTAGTAGCGGCATAGAAAAGGCGGTCTTCTAATGCAATGTCCTTAGGTCGTGAGCGACCTATCTTAGGTCGTGAGAGTTCTATAGGTCGCAGAATTCCATAGGTCGCAGCTTCCTTTAGGTCGCAGAGTTCCATAGGTCGCAGCTTCCTTTAGGTCGCAGCTACTTTTAGGTTACTTGATAAGTTAAGTCGCTAGGACGCTCCATCTCTTAGGTCGCTAAGGACTAAAGGTACTAGGTCGCATAAAGACTTTAGATCGCTAGGTCGCATTAAGACTTTAGGTCGCTAGGTCGCGTTATCCTTTAGGTCGCTAGGTCTCTTAGGTCGTTGGTCTAGTTAGGTCGTTGGTCTAGTTAGGTCGTTGGTCTAGTTAGGTCGCTCCACATTTTCCAGTTTCCAACGAAGAGGAGTTAACAATAATAACTTCATTTTATGATTTAAAATGAGGTAATTTGTTTCGAAATATAAACTAGTAGTATTTAAATTAAATAAAAATGAATGTGGTTCGGAAGATATGATATTTTGAATGATATTGAATTTTGAAATTATATTTGATTTTGAAGTATAAAATACCATTTTGAATTTTTAACCACGGGATGTAATTAATTTATAGTTTAACTGATTCTTAAAGGATGGGCGATCCCAAGCATCCTTTAAGTTATTGTGCATTTCTAATACAGTTCACTTGAGTTGGTTTACATTATATAAGTATATATTGTCCTGACTCGAGTGTTTTGTGTTTTACATCACGCTCGGGTCAGCCTGAGTATTTACAGCTTAACTTTGGATTTCTTTTCTGGAGCTAGGAATTGCTGGATATTCTGCTTGTCTAGTTATCTATCCCTTCAGTTTCAGTTGTTCTATTTCAGCTTTTGTATTGATAAACTACTATATAACTGAGATTTCTATTGTATATGTTTTTCAGACTGATATTATGTATTATGTTTTGAGAGTTTGTTACAGTAGCTTCATGAACTACTATGGTATTTTAATTTCCGCTGCGAGTTATTCTGATATTTCTGTGTCTGTGATTCTGTGATTGTATTTCATTTGCTCCAAAATTATTTACAATGCGATATTTTGAGCAATTCAAGTCTAGCATGTGTGGATGCGAATGGCTGAAAATATCGGGTTGTTACAAGATCACTCCATGGTTGGGATCAGCAACCGCACCACACAACCGAATTAAAAAGGGACACCTAGACAGGGATGACCTTACTCTAATGGGCGCTACCCACTTAGCCTTGCTTTATAACCCCTGATTTTCAGTCATTCCCGGTTGATGAGGCTCGAGGCAAAGCATTACCTTTTTATAACATTTCACTTAGAATGCTCATCGTCCACCTAACGATGTTCTGAAAGCATTCATCCACACAAGTCCGTCCTGGGTTCGAACGGAACCGAAGGCACTACTCCTACTACATCCATTTTGGAATCACCCTCAGAATTAGTAGCGACTAGCCCTTGCACTTCACTGCTCCATCTTCGACTCCCAACTCTTGTCTTCCTCACAAAAACGTACAAACCGAATCGAAGTGGTTTTCGAAAAATTAATCCCGATCCCGGCCTCTCCGAAACGATCAGCGCATTTGGCCATTATCGATAGTCGTTTATTTAACTATCAAATAACATCCACAAACAATCGTCAAGCCATAATAATGTTTGTCAAATTATTTATTAACCTCGAAATATCTTCGCAATATATATTTCCGCCTTCAACCCTTTGAAAACAGTTTCAAACCATCTTTCTCTCACAGAATAAATTTCCCAAATATTTTCTGTTTCCACTGAAATCACCAAGTACAAAATACTTTGGATTTTAAAATAATTTAAACACTTTATTTTAAAATATACTTTAAAAAATTTAAATTTAAATTACATAAACACTTTATTCAAAAATATATACTTTAAAAATATTTAAAACAAAACTTCTTTATAAAATTTAAACTAATTTTTGAAATAAAAATTGAGCCAAACTAAATTTAAGATAAGAGTTACAAAATTCTATACAAGTTTTTAAATATAACTTTAACCAAACTATCTTCTAAAATAAAACTATTTTATAAAATATAAATATCAATAATTATCTTTTTAAAACATAATACTAATTAATCTTTAAATACTTATGTTAACCCACCTTTAACCAAGGCTATGGGCAGGCCGGTTTAACTTAATCGACTGCACGTTCGTCAAGGCTGGTGTGTGATGGATTCAGTCCACTAGATGGATGGATGACGCAACGCACTTGAAAGATGGAAATTGGATTGGACAGAGATGGATCGACTATAATTTGGGTCAAGGAAATGTGGTCCGTTCTGGAAGTCAGAAGCTGTTCGACATTGGAGTGAGAAGAGGTTCACTCGGCAGTGGACTAAGGTCATTCGGCATAAGTCCCGCTCGTCATTTGGGTCGTTCGGCATACATTGGTGATTCGGCATTTGGGTCGTTCGACACTCGATGGTTGTTTGGCATTTGGGTCATTCGACACTCATTGGTTGTTCGGCATTCCAGGAGCACTCGGCATCCAGGAGCGCCCGACATCCAGGAGCGCTCGACATTTACAAACGCTCGGCATTAGAAGATCGTTTGACAAGATGGACGCTCGGCATTGGAAACTATCCGACATCATACATGGTTCGGCATCAGACATGGTTCGGCATGATGGAGGTTCGGCATTAAGGATCGTTCGACGTTGGATGGATCGTTCGGCATCAGGGAGCGTTCGGCATTGGATGGATCGTTTGACATCAGGGAGCGTTCGGCATTGGATGGATCGTTCAGCATCAGGGAGCGTTCGGCATTGGATGGATTGTCCGACATCAGGGATCATTCGGCATGGAAACCTCGCTCGGCATGCGAACATGTTCGGCACGGCTACCTCGTTCGGCATACGAGTGCATTCGGCACGGCTACCTCGTTCGGCATACGAGTGCGTTCGGCAAGGCATTTTGGTTCGGCGTGGGCCGTTCGGCCCTAATGGGCTCAGGTTATTCAGAGATCCCAACAACTACCTGGACGTGTCTATAAATAGAGCATGTAGAGCTTTAGAAAAGGGATCTTCTTTCTACTCTCTGACTTTCTACTTTCTAAGACTAAGGCTAGTCTACCACTTTGTAACTGTAACAAATTGTTACATCAATAAAAGATAACTTCTGTAGTGGACGTAGGTCGAAGTTAGTCGAACCACTATAAAAACCTGTTGTTCTTTACTGGTTAATTTCTATTCTGACTGTTCTTCATGTTATTACGCTCTACACACACTTTATTTATTATCAGTGACTGTTAGTCGGTGCTTTCATTTACATTTGGGTGTTGGTGACCAATTTTGGTGCTAACATTTTGGTGCTTTCACTAAGAACGTAAGCACTCGGGAATTTTGGGAGTTAGGAACTTAGACTCTAAGGAGCAATGGCTAGGCCATCAATAAGGAAACAATTGACAGGAAGAAACAATCAAGAGGGAAGTCAGGAGGCTTCCTCTGGAAATGGAGCAGGTCAAACAGCTGTCTACATCACTAGAGAGGAGATGGAAGCGATGATGAAACGGCAAGAGGAAATGATGCAGGCTCTTCTTAGGCAATTTAGACATCCGGAACTGCGGGTACTCAAGATCTTGGGTCTGGACAAGAGGAACTCAATCAGCAGGTTGATGGAGTGACTCAACAGGGGCAGCCCCCAATCGGCAGACAACTATCAATCTGGAAGGACCCGGGCTCGGGGGCACACCACCAAGAAATGCTGGACCAATTCATGAAGGGATTCCAGTTAGTACTACACAACAAGATGCTGGTTGGAATGTAGGAGAGTGGGATGAAGAGTATATACCATAATTCCCTAGGGGACTCGGGGAGCAACCCTTGACGGACAATGCTGGATTAGCCGAGATTATCAGGCGAACAATGCGTGGGGGTTTGACCAATAGAGATCTAGAAGGAGTAAACAAGAGTCCGTTCACTCGTGAAATCAGGATAGCTCGGAATCCGCCAGATTTCAAGCTACCTAACGTGGAAATGTACAATGGAAAAGCTGATCCAACAGATCACTTGATGAGATATTCAAGACACATGGAGGTGCTGGGGGCATCAGAAGAAGTTATGGCTCGATGTTTCCCTTTATTCTTGACAGATATAGCTGCTATGTGGTTCAGGCAGCTGGAAGAAGGATCTATCGAGACATGGACAGAGTTGGCGGACAGGTTTCTGAAGCAGTTTCGGGCACATATCAGAAGGCCAAAAAAATGTAATGACGCTGACATCGGTAAAACAGAGGACAGACGAATCACTCAGAGCTTTCGCGTAACGGCCCGTAAATTTCGTTGCTTTAGTTTGGGTGAATTAATGAGTTTTTGTAATTAAATTTAGTAGAAATAAAAACTTTATAAACTAATATTGAAATGAACGCTAAAATAAAATATATAAACGGTGACTTAAAACCTATTTACTAGCAATTTGAATAAATTTCAATAAATGAAATGGGGTAAATATTATACCTGGATATAAAACTCATTAAAAGGAAATCAATTAACATGTTAATGTAAATTAAGATAATATTGGAATAAATGATGATTCCATTCATACTTGTAAGCAGTTCTTATAAGTTGCATGTTGAAATGGTTGATTGAATTGGGAATTTAAAATTTAATTTAAATGAACAAATAAATGTTTATAACAATGGAAATTTAGGTAATAAGTTTTGAACAAGTTGATAAATAATCACCAAATTAAGGGAATAGTATTAATGTAAATAAAGTTGAAACAAATTGGATATAGAGAAATAAATGTAGGTATTTAATAAAATTAATTAATGTGGATTTCAGTAAATGGTAATTGAATAAAAGTCAACGTTCTCTAAGTAATCATATACTTGTTGGAAAGTAATACCTAATTGATTGAATATGATTACGAAATATAAAATTAGTGTATGCATAAAAATTTAAACGATAATTGTTAAGTAATAAACCTATAAAGGCAAGTAAAGAAAATAGGTAACAATCTATATGTTGTTTATTTCATTTAGTATGATAAATAAAAATTTGGGAATCACATCTCAATTAAGGGAAGTAAAGATGTACGTTAATTTGAAATAAAATCTAATAAATATTACATTAATATGGAATGTTGTAACAACCCGCATATTTATCGATTTTATATTTAAATACTATATTTAAATATTTTATCGTTCGTCGGATTTTGGTCCGAAAAGCTACTTTTTGCAAACAGTCGAATTGGGACTCGAGACCACCCCATTGAGTTCAAAATGGCGTTTGCGACCTTTTTGAGTATAAACTTCGTTATGTTTGGAGTTAGTCGAATTTGGCTACTTTTTCACTTAGGGCTTTGGTTTGTTGTCTCGGCCCATTAACCCCAGATGAGCCCTAGCTCCACCCCCACTTATCTTCATTTTATTTCTAATTCCTAACCCTTCAAGCTTTAGCAACAATGGTGGAAGAGAGTGGAAATTAAAACTCCAAGCCCTAGTTCCATAGCAAATTCCAACTTCTAGCTCCAAATTCAAAGAGAGGCTATTGGTAAGCATCATCTTCTTCTTCTCCAACTCAATCTCTTATCAATTTCAGAAATTCCTAAACCTAATTTAGGAAATGTTTCTCTTTTAAGCTTAGATTCAAGCTTCTCGTGTTGAGATTGAAGTGTGGTTGATCTTCCTTCGTCTTCAAGCTTCTCATTCATTATTTTCGGGTTCAAAGGTGAGATTTTTATCTCACATCTATGTCTTTATCTATCTTTGTTGTTAGGTATGAATTCCTAATACTTATTTATGTTCGTTTGCTTTTGGTTTGGATTGATTTGGTGAATATTTCAATTTTTAGTGTTTTGTAGTCAAATCTCTAAAATCCAATCTTTGATGCTTGAACATGTTTTTGGTGGTGCATCGAAGAGCCTATAGTGTTGGGTTGCCGATTGGCATAAATCCTTAGCATCCATCGCTCGTTCGATCGCATTTCGGTTTGGATTTGCCATTTTTGGTCTAGGCTGTTTTTTTTGCCTAGCAGAAGATTTCAGACGTCTGAAATTAATTTCAGACGTCTGAAACCAAATTCATACGTCTGGTTGAATAATCCAGACGTCTGGAAAGGGGTCTGGAAAGGGCATAGACTAAATCCAGACGTCTGAGACAAAATCCTGACGTCTGAAATCAAATTCAGACGTCTGGTTGAAAATTTCAGACGTCTGAAATGGCCCAGGGATTAAAAATAGAAGGGAGAAAACACATATACTTCCAAATACTAGGGCCAAACGTCTGGGAACACCTACCACACGTCTGGAACTGTTTAATTTGCCTATTTTGGCTATTTTTGAGTATATTTCCAACTTTAATCGATTCGTATTGATTCCCTTTTTGTTGTTATCATTTATTATGGACTATGATGACATTTTCATCGTGATTTTTTGGGAATATCCATTTGATGGATTTGGTATCGATTTCTTTGGGTTTGATTCACGTCTTCAAAGGCGAATTTTTATGATTGATTGTTTCTACAATCAATTCTATGATTTGTCACTTTAAAATATTAAGGTTTTCTATACTAGTAGTAAACATCAAATCTCTTTCCTCAAAATAATTTCAACTCTATTTTCTATACCAAACTCGTTTATAAAACCGTTTTCCAATCTACTAGTATATACAAACTTTTACCTCACTCGTATGAGAAATCTAATTAAACGACTTAGTAAAACGAGTGGTATGAAACGCTTGCGTTTACTTCGTTCGTTAATTATTGGACTTGTTCGATTGAATCTCTTGTGACAATTTTCTAGTGGAGATCTACAATTTGTTCGTAAATATTTAAGTTAAGCTAGTGGTTATGGGACATGAAGCTAAATTTATATATTTACTAGCTTAGTGTAATTGACACTTCTCGTTGATCATGACGATCATCTTTATGGTTTAGACTAGCAATGTGCGATGTCTCTTTGTCCACCAGGAGGAGCTTCGGCACAATGTCCGCAAAAGGGGACTATACCCTGTCAGGAGGAGTTTCGACTCACCAGGAGGAGCTTGGGCTCAATGTCCGCAATGGGGGACTATACCCTGTCAGGAGGAGTTTCGACTCACAAGGAGGAGCTTTGGCTCAATATCCGCAATGGGGGACTATACCCTGTCAGGAAGAGTTTCGACTCACCAGGAGGAGCTTCGGCTCAATGTCCGCAATGGGGGACTATACCCTGTCAGGAGGAGTTTCGGCTCAACAGGAGGAGCTTTGGCTCAATTTCGCAATGGGGGACTATACCCTGTCAGGAGGAGCTCCGGCTCATTTTTATGAGATTGGCCATCCTTTTATTATAATTTCTAGATTTCTATTTGATGATTTCTGGAATTTATGTTTCACCAACTTTTACAATTGGCATTGATATGTATGTCATTTTATTGTGGCTTGGTGGATGAAATAAAGAATATGACATTCTTTTTGATGCTATGAGATTCTTGAGATTTTGTATGACTTTCGTGATTTTCTAATGTATACTTATCGTAGTATGACATCTTTGGTTATCATACGTCCTTCTATTATATCTCTTCTTATATCTCATTTTTATCTGATAATTATAGTTGGACTGATCCGTTTATTATTTTCTTCTTAAAAAATACTCGGGTCAGACTGAGATTCTACAGGTGCTTCCTCTTGACATCCTATCTGGAACTATCATCTGACTTTTGGTTAACTACTTAGATTAGTAGTTTATTTGTTGTATACACTTGAGATATGGACTCATAGTTGCATTCTTTTGTATAGCACGGGTTGCTATTCTTTTGTATTATTGTGGATCTTTTTGACCACTACTCTGATATACACTTTCATGTGTTAGTTATATATTCATATCTTCTTCCTCCTTTGTGATATGAATTATCTGTGACTGATTTGTGTTATGCTTATTCCTATATTTGTTTCCGAAGACCTTTATAGCCACTGTGTAGTAGCTTTGAGTTTGTGTCGGTATGTCGGATTTCCTCTTGAGATGAAAAGTTATATTTTTATCTGGCATATCGGTACTCGCACAAAGCAATTATACAGATGGTCGCTCCTCAACAGCCTTATTCTCCGTGCTAGTCGACAGCATTACTCCGTAGAGTTCTTGGCTAGCGTGGGTATAGAGGTGGGGCGTCACAGCTTGGTATCAGAGCCAAACTTCGGAACAATGTAGAACAATTTAACAAGGATCATCATCCTAAGTCCATCTTAGGAGTCGTGCTTTAGGATTTAATTCGAGCCTTCGAACCGTTCTATCCTATTTTCTTTATGATTCCTTGTTTTATCAATCAAATTTGATTGAGATTTATTTTGAGAATAACTTTTTCCTCTTCTTTCTTTCTTTCTTAAAGATGAGAAATGGTTAGATCTGGCCGTCCCAGTGCCGGTCAATCTAGTGCTACTCCCCAGGATGGAGTATTTATGACTGCCTAGCAGCTTCTTGATCTAGTAAAGAATGCTCAAGCTGTCATTCCCATTCCCGAGCCTACTCATCCTAGATCCGGTTTTGCACGCTTGTGTAGAGACTATACCGATTTGGGTGGAAGGCCATTCAGGGGATCCGAAGGTGTTATAGAAATTCAAACTTGGCTCAAATCATGCGATCGTATCTTTTCTCGCATGAACCTTATTGATCTACATCGAGCCCAGGTGGCTTCTTGCAGGCTCCAAGAAAGAGCATTAGATTGGTGTGAGCTTTTAATTTTTGAAATCGTTGAAGCGGATCTCACTTGGGAGCAATTTCGAGAAAGATTCGAACTGAAATTTGTGCCGGAGGCTGAAAAAGTAACTTTCGCCCGGCATTTTATTGACCTTGTTCAAGGTGAATCTTATGTGACAGACTATGTCGCATCTTTCGAATCTCTTTCTAAGTATGGGGTGGAGTAAGAAAAATTAGAGATTTTTCTATGGCTTGAATAAGAATCTTAAGAAGCCATTACTCCTGAAACTTGAGGTTTCATTTGATCAGCTTATTGATATCGCTCTTCGTCTTGAAGAGGCCGATAGAGAAAGTGATGTCGAGGTTGGGAGTGCCAAACCGAGCGCCAACAAAAACAAGAAGAGGCATCCCTTTATTAGGTTCGAAAGTCCTAATCCTAACAAGAGGGCGAAGCAAGAGACTTCTATAGCAAATACTCCCATCCCTAATTATGGAGAATGCTACAATTGTGGCTCTATGGACCACTATATAAGTAGGTGTCCAAGGCCTATTTCTTGCCGCTATTGCAAAAGTGCGGATCATTATATATCTTCGTGTCCCAAGCGTCAAAGCAGGAGAGAAGGAAAGCTACAAGCCCCTAGCAACTCTTATCTCAGTCAAGGTATTTTACATTCAATCCTTGATGGAATTATTTATTTCGTGACCTTCTTATTTGAGTTCTTGTTGATATGGGTTTCATATCGTTATTTTAATATCAAAAGAACTTGTCGATTCTTTTTCTTTGAATATTTTGGGCTTGATGACTTCTTTGAGGATTGTGAATCCGGATGGTAGATCCGCAACACTCAATTTGCTTTTATTTGATGTCAAAAATTATTTTATGTGATTTTTCTTTCCGAGCCGATATTTTTACTTAGGCTCCGGAATTGATTTGTGCGATAGGATTGGCTTAATCATTAATGAAGCCTATATCCTATTTTCTCGAGTGGACTATTCATCTTCGACATTTTCAATCTATTAAGCAGATTTCTATTTTTCCTTTATGATTTTGATTTAACAATTGATGGCATCATTTTATTCCATAAGCCCACTTATAAGGAAAGTGTTATTTCTCTCATTCATGTAGTTTGAGAAATTTTCCGATATTTTTGAGCTTGTCTTAGGATTATCACCTAAGTAATCTTTTATGTGGTACTAAGGTCTTTTCGGTTTTAACTTACCACCGGTTTTCATTTGCTACGAGTTGCGGAAGTTAGCATTCCACTTACCGCTTTTCACACTTGTTATGATTCCTATGAATGAATTATTATGTCAATCAGTTTTTCCAGCTTATTTCATCCATTTTAGGTATCGAGCACTCTATCGAATATCTCGATGATTCCATTTTTTGCATTTATTGACTTTTGATGAAAATAGCAATTTACAAATTTTGCAAATCTTTTTCATAATATTTATTTATAAGTATAACTGGATTTTTGTTCTTAAAACGAACAAAGAATATTCTTAGAAGTTTTTGAGAAACTTGCTTATCCTATAGAATATGATTTTGTGATTGTATTGCCCATTTAGTGTTTTAAGAATTCTGGTCGATGCACTTGATCAACGTTATTGATAAGAATCTCCTAAATGCTTTGATGAGACAGTCAGACACGATATATTGACTTGTAAAAATGTAAATTTTTGTAGAAAGATTATTACATAAAAATAAAAATGTAATTTTGAAAGTTTTAGCTTTTCGGGAAAGAAGAACTCTTCTCCGATACTCCTATTCTTGTAATTCCCGATGGGAACCAAGACTTTATCTTTTGTACCAATGCTTATCGCATTGGTTTGGATGTCCTTCTCTTGCAAAAGAGAACGTGCTATCTCTTATGCTTCTAAATCATTATAGCCTACCGAGGCTAGATATACCACTTATGATCTAGTGCTCGCGGTTATTGTTTCTACTTTTAGAGTTTTGCATCATCATTTTTAGGGGAGGAATTTGTTCTCCATATCGATCATAAATCCTTGGAATATTTATTTTCTCATAAGGAACTTCATGTTGACTCGAGTTCCTAGCATCTTATGATCTTGATATTCTTTTATTTCCCGAGGGAAATCGTGTTTCCAATGCGTTTAGTCGTAGGCAACAAGTGGTTGATTCTTTGGTGATGTCTGAATGGAATTATCTTTTTATTAAGTTCGTCAGACGTTTTGATATACTTCGTTTTATTGAGTTTCATCTCATTTCTTTTATGGACTAGCGTCTGATGTTCTTTTATGGTATTCGGTTCATTGGACGTACCGTTTTTGTACTACGCCGGTGTTTCGAAATTATTCGTGCTTTGGTTCATTGGGCGTACCGTTTTTGTACTACGCTGTTGTCCCTAATTATTTGAGTTTCTAGTTTATCAGGCGTACTGTTTTTATACTACATCGTTGCACCAGCTCAATTTTCTGATATTCATGACGTTTTCTTACGTCTTTCTACTACGGAAATGCCTTAGGGATTCCGATTTTTATTCTTGAGCCCGGTGTTATTGAGAAAATTGAAGTTTCACCAAATTTGACTTTTGAGCAACATTCTATTCGCATCATTGCTTCGGAGGTTGAGCGCCATCGATATAAAGATATTCTTTTTGGTAAAAGTTCAATGATTCTCAAATCTTGAGAAACCTTGAGAATTCATCGAACGAAAACTTTCGGATTTACTCCTTCGTGCTCTTTATGGTGGACTTCTTGATTCAAATTTTCTTTTGTGTTGATATGCTTCCATGGTTGTTACTTCTTTATTTTCTTCTTAAGTAATGCGAGGACGTAAATTCTTTAAGGAGGGGAGTCTGTAACAACCCGCATATTTATCGATTTTATATTTAAATATTTTATCATTCATCGGATTTTGGTCCGAAAAGCTATTTTTTGCAAACAGTCGAATTGGGACTCGAGACCACCTCCATTGAGTTCAAAATGACGTTTGCGACCTTTTTGAGTATAAACTTCGTTATATTTGGAGTTAGTCGAATTTGGCTACTTTTTCACTTAGGGCTTTGGTTTGTTGTCTCGGCCCATTAACCCCAGCTGAGCCCTAGCTCCACCCCCACTTATCTTCATTTCATTTCTAATTCCTAACCCTTCAATCTTTAGCAACAATGGTGGAAGAGAGTGGAAATTAAAACTCCAAGCCCTAGTTCCATAGCAAAATCCAACTTCTAGATCCAAATTCAAAGAGAGGCTATTGGTAAGCATCATCTTCTTCTTCTCCAACTCATTCTCTTATCAATTTCAGAAATTCCTAAACCTAATTTAGGAAATGTTTTCTTTTAAGCTTAGATTCAAGCTTCTTGTGTTGAGATTGAAGTGTGGTTGATCTTCCTTCGTCTTCAAGCTTCTCATTCATTGTTTTCGGGTTCAAAGGTCAGGTTTTTATCTCACATGTATGTCTATATCTATCTTTGTTGTTAGGTATGAATTCCTAACACTTATTTATGTTCATTTGCTTTTGGTTTGGATTGATTTGGTGAATATTTCAATTTTTGGTGTTTTGTAGCCAAATCTTTAAAAATCCAATCTTTGATGTTTGAACATGTTTTTGGTGGTGCATCGAAGAGCCTATAGTGTTGGGTTGCCGATTGGCATAAATCCTTAGCATCCATCGCTCGTTCGATCGCATTTCGGTTTGGATTTGCCATTTTTGGTCTAGGCTATTTTTTTTGCCTAGCAGAAGATTTCAGACGTCTGAAATTAATTTCAAACGTCTGAAACCAAATCCATACGTCTGGTTGAATAATCCAGACGTCTAGAAAGGGGTATGGAAAGGGCAGAGACTAAATCCAGACGTCTGAGACAAAATCCAGACGTCTGAAATCAAATTCAGACGTCTGGTTGAAAATTTCAGACGTCTGAAATGGCCCAGGAATTAAAAATAGAAGGGAGAAAACACATATACTTCCAAACACTGGGGCCAGACGTCTGGGAACACCTACCAAACGTCTGGAACTGTTTAATTTGCCTATTTTGGCTATTTTTGAGTATATTTCCAACTTTAATCGATTCGTGTTGATTCCCTTTTTGTTGTTATCATTTATTATGGACTATGATGACATTTTCATCGTGATTTTTTTGGAATATCCATTTGATGGATTTGGTATCGATTTCTTTGGGTTTGATTCACGTCTTCAAAGGCGAATTTTTATGATTGATTGTTTCTACAATCAATTCTATGATTTGTCACTTCAAAATATAAAGGTTTTCTATACTAGTAGTAAATATCAAAACTCTTTCCTCAAAACGATTTCAACTCTATTTTCAATACCAAACTCGTTTATAAAACCGTTTTCCAGTCTACTAGTATATACAAACTTTTACCTCACTTGTATGAGAAATTAAACGACTTAGTAAAACGAGTGGTATGAAACGCTTGCGTTTACTTCGTTCGTTAATTATTGGACTTGTTTGATTGAATCTCTTGTGACAATTTTCTAGTGGAGATCTACAATTTGTTCTTAAATATTTAAGTTAAGCTAGTGGTTATGGGACACGAAGCTAAATTTATATATTTACTAGCTTAGTGTAATTGACACTTCTCGTTGATCATGACGATCATCATTATTGTTTAGACTAGCAATGTGCGATGTCTCTTTGTCCACCAGGAGGAGCTTTGGCTCAATGTACGCAATGGGGGACTATACCCTGTTAGGAGGAGTTTCGACTCACCAGGAGGAGCTTTGGCTCAATGTCCGCAATGGGGGACTATACCCTGTCAGGAGGAGTTTCGACTCACCAGGAGGAGCTTCGGCTCAATGTTCGCAATGGGGGACTATACCCTGTCAGGAGGAGTTTTCACTCACCAGGAGGAGCTTCGACTCACCAGGAGGAGCTTCGGTTCAATGTCCGTAATGGGGGACTATACCCTATCAGGAGGAGTTTCGGCTTACCAGGAGGAGCTTCGGCTCAATGTCCGCAATGGGGGACTATACCCTGTCAGGAGGAGCTCCGGCTCATTTTTATGGGATTGGCCATCCTTTTATTGTGATTTTTGGATTTCTATTTGATGATTTCTGGAATTTATGTTTCACCAACTTTTACAATTGGCATTGATATGTATGTCTTTTTGTTGTGGCTTGGTGGATGAAATAAAGAATATGACATTCTTTTTGATGCTATCAGATTCTTGAGATTTTGTATGACTTTCGTGATTTTCTAATGTATACTTATCGTAGTATGACATCTTTGGTTATCATACTTCCTTCTATTATATCTCTTCTTATATCTCATTTTTATCTGATAATTGTAGCTAGACTGATCCGTTTATTATTTTCTTCTTAAATAATACTCGGGTCAGACTGAGATTCTACAGGTGCTTCCTCTTGACTTCCTATCTGGAACTATCATCTAACTTTTGGTTAACTACTTAGATTAGTAGTTTATTTGTTGTATACACTTGAGATATGGACTCATGGTTGTATTCTTTTGTATAGCACGGGTTGCTATTCTTTTGTATTATTGTGGATCTTTTTGACCACTACTCTGATATACACTTTCATGTGTTAGTTATATATTCATATCTTCTTCCGCCTTTGTGATATGAATTACCTGTGACTGATTTGTGTTATGCTTATTGCTATATTTTTTTCCGAAGACCTTTACAGCCATTGTGTAGTAGCTTTGAGTTTGTGTCGGTATGTCGGATTTCCTCTTGAGATGAAAAGTTATATTTTTATCTGGCATATCGGTACTCGCACAAAGCAATTATACAGATGGTCGCTCCTCAACAGCCTTATTCTCTATGCTAGTCGACAGCATTACTCCGTAGTGTTCTTGGCTAGCGTGGGTATAGAGGTGGGGCGTCACAAATGTAGTACAAATGGTTGGGGATTGTCAAATTTGGTAAAAAGGGATTGGACTTAGGAAATTTTGTTAATTGAGTTTAAAAACATAATTACTACGCGTAATTGACAAGATTCACATTTTTCAATATAACCGTTGATACAAATCTAAGATGTATATAGAAGTATCATTGTAATGAAATGTAAACAAATGTTAAGTATGCTTATGGGATAATGATTGTTTTAATAATAAGAATGGGAATCAACATTTATTTATTTATTTGAATTTTTTTTATTGAATGAATTAATTTGAATTTAATTTGATAAATCAAAACAATTTATTTTATGTATATTAAAAGAATGTTTAATTATAGATCCATGTTCAAACTCTTAAACCAAATTCCTTTTTTTAGATCTAAAAGTTTATATACATATAATTTGCATTTGTGTTGGAACAGAATTATTGTATACACATATTGTCACTTTATCTTGAGTTGAATATATCATGAAATTTGAATACTTTGTTGAATAAATTATTTGTTCTTAATCTAATAAATTATAATAGAAGTTTACGTATGCTTAACAATTTTTCGATAATAAATCTAAGCTTCGATTTTGATTACAGCAATTTTTAAATTTGTCACCTAATTTATTATCTCAAATGTCCTTATTTAAGGATCTTAAAGGTTTGTTACTATATTGCTTAATTTGTCGTGTTCCACTTTTTTTTTGTTAAATATTTAAATAAATTTCATTAAGGTAAAAAGGTTTAATTTATATGTATTTTTGACTTCAAGTATACATAAGTTTACAAATGCATTAGACAATTTAATGTGGTATGGAAGTATGCTTTGAATTAATTAATAAGTTTTGGTTTAATCTTTATACACACATGTATGTGTGTTTGTGTGCATGTGTATACATATAAACATTTAATGTATTAATTTCAAATTGCTAAAGCATGATATAATTTATTTATTTATTATTATTATCAAACAATTTAAAAGTGAGGTAATATTATATACATACTAATTTATTGTTTGTTGTTTATGCTTTCTAGTCATAATATAACTTGCATGATAATTAAATGTCGTATTAATCAAATTGGCTAAAGTGGGAAAGTGGAATTAATCAACGTCGTCGCCTTTTATCTCCTTCCCTATTAGATCCTTATGTGATTGCATCTACATTTAGTCTTTTTTATTCCTATATATTGTCACCAATTAATCATACTAGATATATGTTTAGCAATTCTGACACACAGTTAAAGTATGAATATATATGATGTATTCAAACGTTTCTGTATCTAGCACTTAATTAATTTAGAATCAAACTAATAAAAAGTGATATTTATTTTTGTCCCTCCACATTCATTCCCTTTCTAATTAATAATTACCTCTTTTTAGTACCTGCTACTTTTAAAAAAAAGGTTGTTCATATTTACTATATTTCAATACTATGTTTGTTTATATTTACATTATTTCTAATTAATAGCAGCCTCTCTTTTCAAATCTCTTTGTCCCTAAACCTAACTCTAACATTATAAATACGATATGATGCAAATGAAACCCTACCCTCCATTCGAACTTTCTTCTTCTTCTTTTTTCTTCTTTTTTTTTTTTCAAATCTCCTTATTGTATCTCATTTTAATTTTTCCTTCCTCTTCAAATATTCTTCTTCTCAAGTTTTATTCTATTTCAAACTTTCTTCTTTCTTTTCAAATCTTGATCTTCTCTACAATTTTCAGTTCTTCTTATTTCAATCCTTTTCTTTTTCAAATTCTTCTTTTTCAAATCTTTTCCAAACCTTTTAAAAATACATACATAAATACATATATATTAATATATTAAGGAGGGAAATTAAAGTAAATCAAAATAAAAGAAAAATTACGGAACAAAGCTAGCAATCAAGAAGAAGACTAAGGAAACGTAGAGCGAAGCTATTGATTAGAAGTCTATTATTTTCAGATTCGTATAAAGGTGAGTGTTTTAACCCACTCACAATTTCTAAAATTTCTCATGTTTGTTTAATTGATTTATGATGTGTTTAAATTTTTATTTATAGTTGTTTGGCTTATACTTCATCATTTTCTTAGTTAAATTGCATTTATTAATTTACGCGTTATTTAATTCATTACTGCATTTAAAACTACCAGTTAATTGTTAATTAATTTATTCATTGCATTAAAACCGTCAGTTAAAATTTTAGTAACATTTGTTTTTGCATATGACCTGCTAGTTAAATTTATTTATTATTGCATATAAACTACAGTTAAATAGTTATTTAATTCATTATTGGAAATTTAACTATCAGAATTAATTATTATTTATTGTTGTGATTGTTTGAATTGGATGATATATTTATGAATGTTTGATGATTGATATGATGGATGGATGGGTGCTCTATTTATATTGTAAAAACTACAAGTTATTATGCATTTTCATTTCATTCGGGATTGCGGTTTGAAATGATATACAACCGCATTTTTATTTTTAAATTGCGGATTGAAATGATAGATATCCGTACCACTCGACTATAGGGTGGAAAATTATATACAGACACCGTCGGTCAATATATACATATAATTATTTTTGAAATGATTTTCTATGGTTTTGATAGGATACGGTTTAATAAATATTAAATTTGATATTTATAAATATTATTTTATATATGTACATGTATAGTTAAATTTTTGAATTTATGCTATGTATAAATCTGTTAAATAAAAATGAATAAGTTGAATAATGGTGTTTGACAATTTATACTATATGATTTAGTGTAGGTTTAAGATATTGTGTGTATGTATATAGGATTTAAATGATTCAAATCAATTAAGATTGGAAATTTAAAGGTATGATATTCATAACTGGATTTTTATTCAAGATAAATCAAATGAATATTTCTAATATAAATAAATTGAAAGAAATATTCAGTTGTTAGTAATTTGAGTTTTATTTAAAATGAATATGGATTTATTGTGTAAATATTTTATACTAAAATATAGAATAATGAATGGTTGAATAGAAAATTTCCAACCTTAGTTTTGAAATTGTTAAATACTTAAAGTTTGAAATATATTGGAATCGAAGTGTTTTATTGAAACTGAAAGAGAATCTAGATTTATGAGTTTAGACTTAATTTAAAGTGAATAAATGGTAAAGGCGTTGAAATTTTTACTTTACAAAGTAATTTAAAAATCAACTGCTTTACATACTGTTGAATATCCAAACCATTTAAGTTTTGAAAGTTATGGTTTTAAAGCTACGAATTTCGTAGTTATTGGTTTGAAAGTTATAATTCAAATGTTTGGTTTCCAATTATTATAAATTTTAAAGTAATATGATTTTGGAAAGAAATATATTTGAAATAAAATGATACTATATTAATTTGGGTTTTATAACAATAATATCCAATGAGTTTGTTTTGAAATGGATATCGTCTTTATATGGTTTTGAAATAGATAATATATTTTGGTTTTGAAAGTATAATTATTTTTAAATGACCGCGGTGTTATAATAACATTTTGTTGTTGAAGAGAAAGGGACCGGAAGTTGTCATACTCTCTGCTAACTCCGAAAAGTACTTTAACAACCGTGTACGCGGTGGAGATTCCAGAATGAAGTAGGTTGGTGGCGGCGTTTCCTATAAGGTAAATACGTGGACCCAACTCCCGTGAGTTGGCATAAGGTGGCTAAAACATGAGCGATTCTCGGGCCAAGGGGGTTAGCGCCCTTTATCGGATACTCCTCTTCTATACTATACTCTGACTTTGGATTGATTCGATAGCCATCCTTATGTTTCTTGATTTTGGGGAGTTTGTTCGAGGTGGGCGGTAGCTGCGGCTATGCGTTACCACCAACCCGGATAGCAATTGGTATATCTACCCTGGCATTGCCTAGTTGTGCCGTGTCACCTACCCTAGCGCGCCTTATACGACTTTGTTTTGTACCATACCTATGGAGTGCCCTCTGACGACGCCCACTATGGGGGAGATTACGGTACCGTATAAACTATGGAAATATATTTTGTGTTAAGGGATATATGGGTAACCCCTTAATGCTATTTAAAAGTAAGTTTATTTTACAATTAGACACTATTATAATAGCGTAATATACTACATAGTAAATAGTTTATCGGATCCTTAGGAGATGTAAATGCCGAGCATCTCTTGAGTTACTGCATTTATATTTATTCCTGTTGATTTAACTTACAAAAGATCTTTTGGTTCCGACTCGAGTGTTTTGTCTTTTCAATTCGCTCGGGTCAGTCCGAGCATTTCAGGACCGAAGACTTTAGCTTTGGAGGACAAAGACGGAGATTTCTATTATTATTATTTATTATTGCACCATACTCTCACTGTTCCGCTGCATTGTTATTGGTATGTGTAACTCTGATAAATGTTGTAAGTAAAATCGAATATTTTGTAAAACAGCTTTATAAACTGTATATTTGATTATTATATATTATCCTTCCGCTGTGAGATTCTATTTTGTTTTATTTCTTTCTTGTTTTTCTTATTTACCCCATAACAATCCGCCCTTCCGTATGGTTTGAATTGGCACGTGTGTCGATTTAAAGCGTGCGAAAAGGCGGGATGTTACATTTCTTAACTCGGTTCAATGCAGAGGTTGCTTCGTAGATTGGCCGGATCCATCGATGGTTTTAATGGCGGTAGTGTTAGGAGTTAGAGAAAATTTAAATTTCAAAGTGTCACTGATACGAGACCCTCCAATGGATCTCTGGGAATTCTCTCACGAAGCTGAGAGATTCCTTCGGCAGGAAGATGCCTGCTCAGATATGAAGTTAAAGGAGGTGAACGCGGTTGAGGATGGAGGGCCATCCAGCGGAGGCTTGGAAAAAGTTAAAGATAAAGGAAAATGGAAGCTGGATGACGAATTAGGAAAGGCTAGGAAACGGTGGAGAGAGCCAAAATTCTCCACCTACACAGGATTGAACGAGACGATGGAACGGATTTATTTGGAGACTCGGAATCGCCTTACCTACCGAAGTCCGTCTAAGAGAGAACCCTCCGAACGTGAGAGGGAATCAGGGAAACACTGCCTCTTCCACTATTTGGACGGGCATGATACCAGCAGCTAAAGGCACTTAAAGGACATAATTGAGGAGCATGTCTGGAATGGTTAGTTGCGACAATATGTCAAAACTCGAAATGCAGCAGTGGGGCAGGAGAGACCACCATCAACCTCACACAGTGATGGTGCGAGGCACAGGAATGATGGTCGATTGGTCATCAGTTGACTGGGATATTATGAAATAAGTGGCAAACTACGGGCAAACGGCCAAGTCACTTACCCATGTACGGGGACAGAGATAGCCCCTAGGCATGCTCTGAGATGACGATAAACCGCGACGCTCTAGTTTGTGAAATCTTCTTTCTCTTTTTTGGCTTGGACACTTTCTTTTTTCTGATTTGGTTTGAACTTCTGGTTTTGTTTGTTCCTTGGTTTGGACTTTTATTTGGATGATTGTTTTCTGGTTTGGATATTGGTTTGGATTTTCGATATGGATTTTTTGTTTTCTGGTTTGATCTGGATTTTGGATTTTCTTTTGATTGGATTTTTGTCAGGTTTTTGGTAAAGGGTCGTCGGGTGTTGAATGTGCCCGACAAGGGGTAAGTCTCTTCGTCCAAATGCGGCGAATCAACTTATTCAGGTCATCGAGTGTAGACTATGCTCGGCAAGGGTCCGAAGAGACCAGGATTCGGCCTAGGACTTAGGCCCCAAATTATTGGTTAATATTTCAGGTCGTCGAGTATGGACTATGCTCGGCAAGGGTCTGGAGAGACCAGGATTCGGCCTGGGACTTAGGCCCTGTATTATTAGTTATTATTTCAGGTCGTCGGGTATGGATTATACTCGACAATGGTCTGGAGTGACCAGGATTCGGCTTAGGACTTAAGCCATGGCATTACTCAATGTCCAGAGACACTGGACCACGATCGTCATGTGGAAATTGCGCTTGGAAAGAACCCGGAGAGGTTACGGATTCAGATATTGACCCGTAGAGGTCATGGATTCAGTTACTGGTTATTGGATAAGGTTGGAGTAAGACTCGGTTATCGAGTCCGGATGGATATGGAATTGACTATGGATTTTGGATATCAGATTCGGAATTATTCAAAACACACCTTCCAACAGCAAGGCATGTTTTGAAGGGCAAGTGTTAACCCGCCTTTTTACATGGCTACGGGCAGGCAGGTTTAACTTAATCGACTGCATGTTCGTCAAGGCTGGTGTACGATGGATTCACTCCACTGGATGGAAGGATGACGCAACGCACTTGAAAGATGGAAATTGGATTGGAAAGAGATGGATCGACTATAATTTAGGTCAAGGAAATATGGTTCGGTCTAGAAGTCAGAAGCTGGTCGGCATTGGAGTAAGAAGAGGTTCACTCGGCAGTGGACTAAGGTCATTCGACACAAGCCCCGTTCGGCATTTGGGTCATTCGGCACACATTGGTTGTTCGGCATTTGGGTCGTTCGGCACTCGATGGTTGTTCGACATTTGGGTCGTTTGGCACTTATTTGTGGTTCGGCATTCTAGGAGCAATCGACATTCAGTAACGCTCGGCATCCAGGAGCGCTCGGCATTTAGAAGCGCTCGACATTAGAAGACCGTTCGGCATGATGGGCGCTTGGCGTTAGAAACTGTCAGGCATCAGACATGGTTCGGCTCTGACATGGTTCGTCATGATGGAGGTTCGGAATTAAGGATCATTCGGCATTGGATGGATCGTTCGGCATCAGGTAGCATTCGGCATTGGATGGATCGTTCGGCATGAGGGATCGTTCGCCATTGGAAGGATCGTTCGGCATCAGGGAGCGTTAGGCATTGGATGGATCGTTCGACATCAGGGATCGTTCGGCATGGCAACCTCACTAGGCATGGGAGCATGTTCGGCACGGCTACCTCATTCGGCATACGAATGCGTTCGGCATGGCTACCTCGTTCGGCATACGAGTGTTTTCAGCAAGGCATTTTGGTTCGGCGTGGCCCGTTCGGCCTACGAGTGCTTCGGCAAGGCATTTTGGTTCGGCGTGGGCCATTCGGCCTTGATGAGCTCAGGTTATTCAGAGAGCCAACAACTACCTGGATGTGTCTATAAATAGAGCACGTAGAGCTTCAAAAAAGGAATTTTCTCTTCTCCTCTCCGACTTTCTACTTTCTAAGACTAAGGCTAGTCTACCACTTTGTAACTGTAATCAATTATTACATCAATAAAAGAAAACTTCTAGAGTGGACGTAGGCCAGAGTTAGCCGAACGACTATAAAAACCTGTTGTTCTTTACTGCTTAATTTCTATTCTGACTGTCCTTCATATTATTACTCTCTACACACACTTTATCTATTATCAGTGACTGTTAGTCGGTGCTTTCATTTACATTTGGGTGTTAGTGACCAATTTTGGCGCTAACAACGTACTACTAAAATAAATTTGAAAAATATTTACTTTAAAATTTTGACACATTTAAAAATAATAAATATTCTAAGACATTTCTTTAAAACAAATTTTTTAAAGTCTTGAACTTATAAAAAAGTCTCCTTTTAGAATATACTTGGCTTTCCAGGGAAATACACTTCCTATTTCTGTTTATTTTTAAAACAAGTTTACATTCCCTTATAAATTCCTACCGTGAATTTATGCTTCCAAATATCCACCGATATCCATTTCATTTTATAAACCCAGTTTATAAATTCCATAGTCTCATCCTTCTTTCAAAACACGGTTTCAAATACAAAATCAATTTCCAAATTGATTTTAAAAATTTACTCCATTAACATAAATTCCTTTACTTATCAAAATTTATTTCAAAACCCATAAATTTCAGATTTAATTTCTTTATTATAATCTAAAATCTTATGTAAACTCACTACCAATTTCATTCTTTTGTCAAATCTCTTCTTTATCATTATATTCTAAAATCTTATTTAAACTGAACACCAATTACGTTCTTTTCCAAATCTCTTCTATATCTTTCTAAACAAATTTTAAACCTTGAATTTAAAATAAATTCTCTATTCCCTTAAATAATATCACTTAAGTTTAAAATTCATTTATTCCCATTTATCCATATATCTCCTTTTCCATGCCAGCATTATTTATTTGAATTTAAAATCAACTTTTATCTATTTCCCAATTCATTCTTTAATTATCCCAATTCTCCAAAATTATTTTTCTTAAAAATTCTCTCCTTTTATTTCCTTTCAAAAATCAAATCTTTATTTTTTGATAACTCAATACCATAATTATCATCCATTCATAGCATCCAAAATTCCAATTCCCGATATAATCAATAACCTATCACAGATTTAAAATAAAACATAGACTATAAAAATAAATTACACTACTTTGAGGATTCTAGTTGCATCTGTCTAACCTGTTACCTTGCATCCACATATTAACACAAGATAAAATACCAATTCCAGTTTGAGGTGGAATATCGCGGTATATGGGATTAATATATTATCATTTGCTATTATGCGGCGCATAGGATCTTATCCGCTATATAATACAGGAAATCAATCACTCCAAATACATATATAGTACCAATTCCAATTAGAGGTGGAATATCACGGTATATGGGTTTATATAATATCCTCCGCTATTATGCGGCGCGTATGGTCTAATCCAATATAACTGATAATAATTTATCATCCAAGCACACAATCAACAATTTTAAATTTAACTATTTAAATCTAAATAAAGCCGGATGAGTGAGATTAACTCACCTTTGCTTTTAAATTTGCAATCCACTCCAAATCAGCTTGTTTCCATCAGAATTCAGACCTTGTGTAAATATTAGATGATTTACTAATATTTGAATAAATCGAACAATCTAATTCCCATTTGATAAATTTAATTTACCCATGATTTTATTTTAGATTCCGTTTTCCTATCTTAACTATTTTTTTTAGAACCAAAGTAATTGAATAAATTAATTAAACAATTTAATCACCAAATCAATTATTTTTAAAACAAACCAGTAATCTGAAATGTGTGTATGTACATTTTTTTGGAAACTTCATACATACTTATAAAATGGTCTATATAGATTTAAAAATCTATTTTTATATAAACTTTATAACATGTAAAATTCCTATATATCTTTTCCAAAATCTTACATACATTTTCTATTTATCCCTTATAATATATATATATATATATTTTAAAATAGGTACGCATATTAAATTTGTGAGTGTATTATATAATTATTAATCTTTCTTTCACGGTAAAATAAACTGCACTTGTGCATTCACATTTATCTTAATATCTTCCTTACTGCATTTGAATACATGCATAAAAAAAAATCTAAATTTGAATAAAATCAGTTTTATACCTCACTGACACGCTCGAAACCCAGCATGGCTGTCATTGCCCTCCAAATTCGAGCTCTACCTCGAGCTTCTCCTCAAAGTCGCACCGCCGCCGAGCCCGATTGAGGCGTGCCGCTAGGCGTTTATAATGTTAAACCCCTATTCCGAACAAACTGGAAAAGGTTTCGAGTCCTAATTTGGTCTTATGGAGAAGACTCCTTTTTAAACCTAGTAAAAAAAATTGAATTTTCAATTTGGATTTTAGCGCGTTTATCCACCGTATGGCCAAATGATCACTCCAAACATTACGAAAATTGAAATACGATAATAATACACTATTACGAATCCAATGGAACTGGTTTCGTCAAATTTCGAGACTGTGCCTCGGATGGCTATCTTTAGATATCGATTTAAACGATACAAATTCAAAAATGAACAAATCATTTCCAAATTCAATTCTGAAGCTCCCATTATCTTCAGTATTATCAATATAAATTTTTTAAGCCTTTGAAATATTTTAAATCAGCTTAAAAAACAAGACTCGATATTTTACCCATCTTCCAATAATTAAATTCAAAAATTTAATTCCCTAAATAAATAGTGTTATTTGAAATTCAAGTAAAATTAACTTTCAAATATTTAAAATTAATTAAATATTTCAATTTCAAATATCCAAAAATTTCGGGTCGTCACATCCCTCCTCCCTTAAAAGAATTTCGTCCTCGAAATTACTAGTTAAGTGGATGGTCCTTGTCCCCTTACTATTCCCAATCTGAACAATTTTAACAGTTTCCCAAAACCAAACAGATTTTAACAATACCCAAAAACATCATTTAATAAAGACATCATTAACCTCACGAACTTTCTAAACTTCTTCCATTAGTTCCAACTACTATCTCTTACCCAACCATTCAAATTTAAATTAAAAACCCAATTTAAATTTGCAAAATTTTCTCAAAATTTTTCTAGTTCCCTAAATTCCCAAAAAATAATTCCAACGTCTCCTTTGCGCGCCTAGCTCGGTACGACTACAAAATGCCTCTAGGGCCCTTAGATTTCAAAAGAAAAAAAGTCAAGTGGAAAGATCATAAACCCAATCAAATTTCATACTGAAATTTAAATACTAACCTTTGTCGAGCAAATTTCAATTTGTCTTCTGAAATCCAAAAATCCCAATTTCCTTTTTGAAACACCTGTATACTATTTAGCAATAATATCCAGTACGATGCACATATACGACATTTCAAAATCATTTTATACATGTCTTTACAAAGGTTTTCGTATCTATTTCATTCACATCCGTACGATGCACATATATCATCCGTACGTAATACCTAATTTGATCGCTTGCTCGATCATACAATTTCACTTCCGAACAAGTATCGTTCACCCGACATTCTAGTGCGGACTCAGATCTGGTTTCTTGATCAGAAACCGCCATTCTCCTTGCATAGCCACAATCTATGATAGAGAATTTCCAGAACCAATCAAAAATCCATATCCAGGGTTCGCCGTTTGAAAATCGAGTGAAAAATCGCAACTCCAATCTGTTTAACTACCTCGAAATTCTATGCTCGAATCTGAATCAAATCACTATGCGAATAATACACGTACATCTTACGTATTTATATTCATTGATTATTAACTATATCAATTTTCTTTTATTCACATTATTTTTATTTCTATTCAATTTTCCACAATCATCTCGTTTCACACTTCACTTAATCACCATTCCAAACTTACTTAACATATTTCCAACACCAAACTTACTTAAGGATTTCACCACATTTCTTAAGTTTAATGTAAGCAACTTGTGTAACAACCCGAGATTTTAGAGATTACTGTTAATATTAAATTATAATGCAAATTATAATTTAATATTGTGTTTAAAAATGATTTGGATAAAAAAATGAGGGATTATATTGTTATTTTATATAAACAATATCTTGATGAATATAATTTGGGATTTGAAATTTAAATAAGTAACATTATTTATTTGAAGCATTTTTCAACATTTGATGGTTGAAAAAAAAGTGTAAATGAATGAAATAAAGTTTGAAAAACTTTATTTAAGGATTCGGATTGAAAACAAATAATTGTTATGGTTTAACTTTTAGTTAATCAGTAATATTGGAAATTTATTCCAATGTTAGCCTTTTATTGTAAAATAAAAGGAATAATATGAAAATAAAATAAAATTTGGAAGTGTAATTAGGTTTGGAATGATGTACTAATGTTATAAAAATGTTAAAACATTTTAGTACACTTCATTAGACTTAAAAATAAATTTTATTTGGTGGAAATGGATGAAAATAGTGATTTTTCACCAAAAATGTGAATATTGGTAAATATTGTTAAAAATTTATGTTATATGGAGAAAAATAATATTTTTATTTGGAAAATTAAATTTTCGATGTCACTAGCATGTTTCTTTTATTAAAACATGAACAATGCAACTTGTTTCATGTGATTTGGAAATTCTACGCAAAAGTTATGTGTAAATTACTAAAACATATATGCATATTTTCTCTAAGTATTTTAGGTTGGGCTTATAGGGTAAGGTTTGAACCCAAAACCCAACATATGGAGACTTCTGTTGAGTACTAGTACGTATTTTTTTTCCCTTTTACTTCTTCTTCTCCAAAGGCTTATACAGTAAATAGAAACATGAAAAGCAATGGCCTCCTCAAGCAAAATAAAAAAAAAATTATATTTTCATTCAATTTGCTGCAAATTCAAAAGTAAATCCACCAAATAAAGATTAGAGAAGGATATTTGAAGTAGTTTCTTCCTCAAAGCTTCAACCTTTCAGCTACAAATCTGTGTTTTACCATACAAAATCACAAGGTGAGTATCAAAACTCACATTTTCTAGCTTTGATTGAGATTTCAATGTAAGAAATCTCATTTTCGTTTATTGCATGTTCATTTGTAAATTGCTGTCAGTATATTATGCATAACTTTTTCAATTCTTAACCAAATTCGATAAATTTAGATGTTCTGAAAAGCTTAGATTATGGGCTAGAAGTTTCATGTTTTGTGTTTTCCAAAATTTTGAAGTTTGGTTGCTTAAAATTATGCTTGTTTGTTGCTGTCCCGAGAGCGAATTTACAGCAACAACAATCACAGGCCTAAGTAGTATTTTGGCCATAAGTTACTCGTTTCTCATCCGATTTAAGTCAAATTTTTTTTGTTGGAAACTAGATTCAATAAGGAATAATTGTTCTTCAGGTTATATTTCAATATTTTAACATTTGACTGACCTGAAATAGATTTGAAAACAGAAGTATAGTTCTGCCTTTGACATAATTTCCTGAGTTTGAATCTGATATTGTTTGAGCTATATCTTTCTTATTTTAGATCGGAATTCCATGATTTTTAATGTTCTAGAAAGCTTAATTCATGTTCTACAACTTTCGTGTTTTGTGTTTTCTGTAATTTTGAAGTTAGCTATGTCAAAATCCAATTTTTCTACTGCTAACCCGAGAGCAAATCCAATACTTGCTCTGTCATTGAAGCTGAAACGAATTTGATCATAACTCCTTCGTTTCCTAACCGATTTTGATAATTTTGGATGTTTCGGAAAGCATAATTCATGTACCACAACTTTCATGTTTTGTATTTTCTGAAATTTTGAGGTTAGGTATGTCAAAATCTAATTTTTCTAGTGCTAACCCGAGAGCAAAACCATTGTTTGCTCTGTGCTTGAAGCTGAAACGAAATTGGGCATAACTTCTTCGTTTATTAACCGAATTTGATAATTTTTAAAGTTTTGGAAACTGCAGAAAGAATGTGACAACTTTTATTTGTATCACTTTCTGTAATTCGTTGACTAAAATGTTGAAAAATCTCTTGCAAACTCGCTGTCCTGTTGTTGTAGTGTACTCAGTGTTTTGTGCAAACCTGAGCTAGTATTTTGTGCATAACTTTCACATTTCTTATCCAAATCCAATAATTTTTGAAGTTATGGAAACTACATAAATAATGTGACAACTTTTATTTGTATCACTTCTTAAAATTTTATGATTAAAGGGTCGAAATAGCTGATGCAAGATCGCTGTCCTGAGCACTTGCATGTAGCCTTGTGTGTTGTATTTGCTTTGGTTGATGAGTTTTCTGATGATGATTTTCTTTTCACTTGATTTGCAAATAGTTTGAGCTTAGATGATTAAACCATTCTATAAATAAATCATATATGGTTGGGGATTTGAGGATTTGTTCTTATTTTCTAAGATTTTGTAATTTATTAAAAACTCTGAAAATAAGCCGTTTTCTCTCTAAAATCTTTTCTATAAAATTGCTGGAAATTGTTTTAAAATCATGTTTTCTCGTGAAAAATATTATATGTATAATTTTACTTATTTTTACTATTTATATATATATATATATTTTCGGACGTATAAGAAAATAAATTAAACGATTTAGTAAATCCACGAGGAATGGGACTCGTGCATTCACTTAATCGGTTAATTATGGACTTATACGATCGAAATGACATTGAGGAATCTTTTTGATTTCCTCCTTGGGATTTACCATTTTGTGGTCTGGGATAGAGTGTTACATTAGTCTTTTAGACTAATAACTTTAGTCTAATATTTCGTATTCGAGAGCATATACGACATGGGACTATCTTGGGAAAAACACTATTGCCGATAATATGAGGCAATTGTTTTATATGAGATTTTCTGAGATTTATGATTTTATGGAATTTTCCACTTGCCAATGAGATGAGACAGGTTAGATATTTTATGCCTTACGCCAATGACATGAGGCGATTCTTTGAGATTTTGATGCTTTTGTTAGTGTGGCATCGACTAGCGGCTAGAAAACCGCTGAGTGAGGACGTGCGGTATGGGACGCACGTAACCACTTTTCGGGTTACTATCCGAGAGTTGTTGACACATTCTGGGAGAACTACCAGTACTTAGAGTCCCGATCGGGTTAAGTAATACTTGACTCGATCACTTTTGATGGCGGGGACTCAGCGGACACCGATTGGAGTGAGGTGCTCCAATCACTTTTGATGGCGGGTGTTCGGGGAGAATATAGATGACGTCATAGACCGGATTAATTCGAGATGAGGATTCCGGTCGAGAGATGGATATGGTACCATGATGGTGAACAGTACTGGTAAATAGCACGTGCAACATGCTTTTGCATGTAATAATTGGCCAATATGAGATTTCTTTTATGAGTTATGATGATTTCGATTTCACCATTTTTGATGTGTTTACCTAGTCTTATAGATGTAAATAAGGCAAATATGATTTCTTTGAGGATTTTGGTGATTTCGAATTTTATGGATTTATAGTTGGGATTTATATACAACTTGAGAGATTATTTATTCATGGATAATGTTTGAATGTTTTCCCTTATACCATATACATGAATTCCTTCAGATTAATCCAAGTATATGTATATGCAAACCACCATAGAGACATAGTGAAGTTACTTGATATCAACCCTAGATGTTCATACCTACTTATGTTATCCCGTTGCGAAGCTCTTCTCTTTACCTTATCGTATTCCTTTCTAACGATAAGATTTAGTTGCCTGACCCGTGTGTTTATCACTCGGGTCAGACCGAGTTGTTTCAGGTATCATCTATTGGACTTAGCTTGAAGTTGATGTTGGATATCAGCTCTTCTTTCTCTTGAGTAGTTTTTTTGTTCTTCCGCATACTCTGATGTAGTTACATTTGATTCGATATTTATGGTGTGGTCGAGTACCACCTTTATTGTATTCATATTGTATTGTACTAAACATGTATCAGTGTATATGTATATATATGATGTTGGTTACTGTTCTGTGATGTGATTTACATTCAGTTATTATATTTTGTTCTGATAGATCCGTTAACCACCTATAGTTTTGGATTAAGCATTTACTGGGTATGTCGATCCACTTGAGTTGAAAAAAAAAAGTTATATTGCATTTATCGACGTATTCAATAGATGTTTAAGACAAAATTATAGATGGTCGCCCTTAACCAGCCCTATTCTCCGCATTAGTAGACGGAATTACTTGTTAATTCTCTTTACTAAGGTGGGTCTCGGGGTTGGGTGTTACAGCTTGGTATCAGAGCCGAGTCAGAACAAAGTATAATAAACACAGAACAGTACGTATATCACGATACGTCAAAGTACAATATGAGTGAATCGTTGTCCTTTATTCGAGCTTATTTTCGAATCGTGCTTTGATTCCTTTTCGAATTTTGGGATATGTTGAGATGGCATATGTCTAGGAATATAAATTGTATTCCGTAGTATTCCATAATTGAGTTTGATGTTATCTTATCTTATGAATAATCTTCTTTGGGATTATTCTATTCTTATGTTTGTCAATGCGAGCGGGTTCGTATCATGAAGCTTATTGATTCCTTAGAGTATTCTTGTTGTTTTCCTTTGAGAGTTGTGAATCATATTGAGAGGATCCACATCGATTGCTCGTTGTGAGCATTCTGAGATTTCTATTTGATAATGATTTTGTGAGTATTTGGTTTTTACTCGCAATCTTGAGACGAATTTGATTTGAGAAGGGTTGACTTATTTGATATTAAGTCCAATCCTTTGTTTTATAGGATCCTATTGTATATTTAGGTTTCCTATTTTGATTGTTTTATTATTTCTATCTCTTTGGAACGTTAGTTATGATTCCGAAGTTTCTGAATTCACTATTGAGTATCGAGATGTTGATGATATAACTCGAATTCCAGTCAAGGTGACTTTGTTGAGTTTTGTGAGTCCATTTGCATTTGACATCCAATCGGGCAATCGAGTGTTGAGGTAACCTAATTTCTGGCTTTTAGCCTTCGGCTATCCTTCCACGAGGACATCCACTAAGGAATGAGGTGAGTTTCTAGATTGTTCGAGTTTGATTGAGTTTATCATTCAGTTTCTTTGAGTTATCCTTTTCAGATACTCAATCGGTGTTATCCTTTGTAGCATTACTTTGTTTGAAGTAATGATTTGTTGTTTGTGTGCTTCTTCTCCTTCGAGAAGAATATCTTGCTTATCTTTTGTCTTGATGATTTCCGAGAGTGGCTCGTCGGCTTGTAGGGGTTGACGAACACTCCATCTTCTTCTGTTGATTTTGTGAATCGCATATTTTAGGAATATCTTGATGCATTCTCTTAATGTTCTTTGGTTTGAGTTTTTGAAGTTATATATACGAGTTTTATAAAGAGAAATTGGAGTTTTGAGATAAAAATAAAACTAAATAATAAATCAAAGAATATTTTAAGAATATATTTACATGAGTAGTATTTCTTTTATGGAAATAATTTGAGAGTGTTGGATTGTCCATCGAGTAGTTAAGAGTTCTGGTCGATACGCCTGATCAACGTTATCGATAGGAATCTCCTAAATGCTATGATGAGGCAATCAGACACGATGGTTTGTGTTTTAAAAATTGTGATTTTGAAAGTATATTTTGAGATTTTAGAATTTATATTATATACATTAGATGTTTTAAGAGAAGAGTTATAAGAGGATTTGAAGATTGTTTTAAACTTTTTAAGTGGTTTAATAAAAAGAGTAAAGAGAATTTGAACCCTTAATTTATTTGGAGGAATATTATTATGGTTTTACAAAATTCTTTGAAAATTAATTTTGACGTAAGAGAAGAAATTTGGACTTTTAATTTGAGTTTTAAATTACTTACTAAGTAATATAGTAAAGAGTTGGAAATTTTCAAATGTAGAAAATTGAGATTTAAAATTTAAAAGATGTTGCGATTTAAAAATTATAAATATCTTGGATTGGAAATAATTTGAGCTTATATTCTTGTTCTTGAGTTCGCTCTATTCTTGTGCTACTGATAACGACGTGCACTTTTACGGTCGTTCGAATTTGGTGGCCTCGTGAGAAGCCTTTTTTTTGTGATTTATTAATCTTGTCTATTGTGTTTATCCTATAGTGAGGATGTTCTTTCCGTATTATTATGCGGAAAATTGTGTCAATGATCATTTTTGCTGCTTAGAGTTGTGGTTTGAACGAGTTTGATCCCGACTCTATTTGTAGAGCATTGAGAAATCTATCTTATTTGATAGATTATTTGTTGAGCTTTTTACTGAGTATTGATTCGAAGATGGGATATCATCGAAATTCTTTCGAGTTGCTTGAAAAATTCGATGGTTTGCTAACCACTATATTAGCATATGATGGACCATTGGATTAACCAAGGGAGTTTTTTCTTATTTATCTCTACCATTTTATGCTGAAAGTATGAATGGTTTGAGTTTCGAGCTTGTCTATCACCTTTGTTGATTGAATTTTTGTGTTGTTTACAGCCTTTTTCCAATAGAAATTGCGAGGACGCAATTTTGTTAAGGAGAGGAGTCTGTAACAACCCGAGATTTTAGAGATTACTGTTAATATTAAATTATAATGCAAATTATAATTTAATATTGTGTTTAAAAATGATTTGGATAAAAAAATGAGGGATTATATTGTTATTTTATATAAACAATATCTTGATGAATATAATTTGGGATTTGAAATTTAAATAAGTAACATTATTTATTTGAAGCATTTTTCAACATTTGATGGTTGAAAAAAAAGTGTAAATGAATGAAATAAAGTTTGAAAAACTTTATTTAAGGATTCGGATTGAAAACAAATAATTGTTATGGTTTAACTTTTAGTTAATCAGTAATATTGGAAATTTATTCCAATGTTAGCCTTTTATTGTAAAATAAAAGGAATAATATGAAAATAAAATAAAATTTGGAAGTGTAATTAGGTTTGGAATGATGTACTAATGTTATAAAAATGTTAAAACATTTTAGTACACTTCATTAGACTTAAAAATAAATTTTATTTGGTGGAAATGGATGAAAATAGTGATTTTTCACCAAAAATGTGAATATTGGTAAATATTGTTAAAAATTTATGTTATATGGAGAAAAATAATATTTTTATTTGGAAAATTAAATTTTCGATGTCACTAGCATGTTTCTTTTATTAAAACATGAACAATGCAACTTGTTTCATGTGATTTGGAAATTCTACGCAAAAGTTATGTGTAAATTACTAAAACATATATGCATATTTTCTCTAAGTATTTTAGGTTGGGCTTATAGGGTAAGGTTTGAACCCAAAACCCAACATATGGAGACTTCTGTTGAGTACTAGTACGTATTTTTTTTCCCTTTTACTTCTCCTTCTCCAAAGGCTTATACAGTAAATAGAAACATGAAAAGCAATGGCCTCCTCAAACAAAATAAAAAAAAAAATTATATTTTCATTCAATTTGCTGCAAATTCAAAAGTAAATCCACCAAATAAAGATTAGAGAAGGATATTTGAAGTAGTTTCTTCCTCAAAGCTTCAACCTTTCAGCTACAAATCTGTGTTTTACCATACAAAATCACAAGGTGAGTATCAAAACTCACATTTTCTAGCTTTGATTGAGATTTCAATGTAAGAAATCTCATTTTCGTTTATTGCATGTTCATTTGTAAATTGCTGTCAGTATATTATGCATAACTTTTTCAATTCTTAACCAAATTCGATAAATTTAGATGTTCTGGAAAGCTTAGATTATGGGCTAGAAGTTTCATGTTTTGTGTTTTCCAAAATTTTGAAGTTTGGTTGCTTAAAATTATGCTTGTTTGTTGCTGTCCCGAGAGCGAATTTACAGCAACAACAATCACAGGCCTAAGTAGTATTTTGGCCATAAGTTACTCGTTTCTCATCCGATTTAAGTCAAATTTTTTTTGTTGGAAACTAGATTCAATAAGGAATAATTGTTCTTCAGGTTATATTTCAATATTTTAACATTTGACTGACCTGAAATAGATTTGAAAACAGAAGTATAGTTCTGCCTTTGACATAATTTCCTGAGTTTGAATCTGATATTGTTTGAGCTATATCTTTCTTATTTTAGATCGGAATTCCATGATTTTTAATGTTCTAGAAAGCTTAATTCATGTTCTACAACTTTCGTGATTTGTGTTCTCTGTAATTTTGAAGTTACCTATGTCAAAATCCAATTTTTCTACTGCTAACCCGAGAGCAAATCCAATACTTGCTCTGTCATTGAAGCTGAAACGAATTTGATCATAACTCCTTCGTTTCCTAACCGATTTTGATAATTTTGGATGTTTCGGAAAGCATAATTCATGTACCACAACTTTCATGTTTTGTATTTTCTGAAATTTTGAGGTTAGGTATGTCAAAATCTAATTTTTCTAGTGCTAACCCGAGAGCAAAACCATTGTTTGCTCTGTGCTTGAAGCTGAAACGAAATTGGGCATAACTTCTTCGTTTATTAACCGAATTTGATAATTTTTAAAGTTTTGGAAACTGCAGAAAGAATGTAACAACTTTTATTTGTATCACTTTCTGTAATTCGTTGACTAAAATGTTGAAAAATCTCTTGCAAACTCGCTGTCCTGTTGTTGTAGTGTACTCAGTGTTTTGTGCAAACCTGAGCTAGTATTTTGTGCATAACTTTCACATTTCTTATCCAAATCCAATAATTTTTGAAATTACGGAAACTACATAAATAATGTGACAACTTTTATTTGTATCACTTCTTAAAATTTTATGATTAAAGGGTCGAAATAGCTGATGCAAGATCGCTGTCCTGAGCACTTGCATGTAGCCTTGTGTGTTGTATTTGCTTTGGTTGATGAGTTTTCTGATGATGATTTTCTTTTCACTTGATTTGCAAATAGTTTGAGCTTAGATGATTAAACCATTCTATAAATAAATCATATATGGTTGGGGATTTGAGGATTTGTTCTTATTTTCTAAGATTTTGTAATTTATTAAAAACTCTGAAAATAAGCCGTTTTCTCTCTAAAATCTTTTCTATAAAATTGCTGGAAATTGTTTTAAAATCATGTTTTCTCGTGAAAAATATTATATGTATAATTTTACTTATTTTTACTATTTATATATATATATATATATATATATTTTCGGACGTATAAGAAAATAAATTAAACGATTTAGTAAATCCACGAGGAATGGGACTCGGGCATTCACTTAATCGGTTAATTATGGACTTATACGATCGAAATGACATTGAGGAATCTTTTTGATTTCCTCCTTGGGATTTACCACTTTGTGGTCTGGGATAGAGTGTTACATTAGTCTTTTAGACTAATAACTTTAGTCTAATATTTCGTATTCGAGAGCATATACGACATGGGACTATCTTGGGAAAAACACTATTGCCGATAATATGAGGCAATTGTTTTATATGAGATTTTCTGAGATTTATGATTTTATGGAATTTTCCACTTGCCAATGAGATGAGACAGGTTAGATATTTTATGCCTTACGCCAATGACATGAGGCGATTCTTTGAGATTTTGATGCTTTTGTTAGTGTGGCATCGACTAGCGGCTAGAAAACCGCTGAGTGAGGACGTGCGGTATGGGACGCACGTAACCACTTTTCGGGTTACTATCCAAGAGTTGTTGACACATTCTGGGAGAACTACCAGTACTTAGAGTCCCGATCGGGTTAAGTAATACTTGACTCGATCACTTTTGATGGCGGGGACTCAGCGGACACCGATTGGAGTGAGGTGCTCCAATCACTTTTGATGGCGGGTGTTCGGGGAGAATATAGATGACGTCATAGACCGGATTAATTCGAGATGAGGATTCCGGTCGAGAGATGGATATGGTACCATGATGGTGAACAGTACTGGTAAATAGCACGTGCAACATGCTTTTGCATGTAATAATTGGCCAATATGAGATTTCTTTTATGAGTTATGATGATTTCGATTTCACCATTTTTGATGTGTTTACCTAGTCTTATAGATGTAAATAAGGCAAATATGATTTCTTTGAGGATTTTGGTGATTTCGAATTTTATGGATTTATACTTGGGATTTATATACGACTTGAGAGATTATTTATTCATGGATAATGTTTGAATGTTTTCCCTTATACCATATACATGAATTCCTTCAGATTAATCCAAGTATATGTATATGCAAACCACCATAGAGACATAGTGAAGTTACTTGATATCAACCCTAGATGTTCATACCTACTTATGTTATCCCGTTGCGAAGCTCTTCTCTTTACCTTATCGTATTCCTTTCTAACGATAAGATTTAGTTGCCTGACCCGTGTGTTTATCACTCGGGTCAGACCGAGTTGTTTCAGGTATCATCTATTGGACTTAGCTTGAAGTTGATGTTGGATATCAGCTCTTCTTTCTCTTGAGTAGTTTTTTTGTTCTTCCGCATACTCTGATGTAGTTACATTTGATTCGATATTTATGGTGTGGTCGAGTACCACCTTTATTGTATTCATATTGTATTGTACTAAACATGTATCAGTGTATATGTATATATATGATGTTGGTTACTGTTCTGTGATGTGATTTACATTCAGTTATTATATTTTGTTCTGATAGATCCGTTAACCACCTATAGTTTTGGATTAAGCATTTACTGGGTATGTCGATCCACTTGAGTTGAAAAAAAAAAGTTATATTGCATTTATCGACGTATTCAATAGATGTTTAAGACAAAATTATAGATGGTCGCCCTTAACTAGCCCTATTCTCCGCATTAGTAGACGGAATTACTTGTTAATTCTCTTTACTAAGGTGGGTCTCGGGGTTGGGCGTTACAACTTGTATACTCTTATATTATTACTCTACCACTTTACCCTTATATCCACTTATTTTAAACTGGATCTCCAATCCCATATGAATTTAATTTACCTTCATCTCAAGCCATATTCAATTAATTTTTTATTATTTAATTAGTCTTGCTACTAATTTACTTAAATCCCAATGGATTTATTTCCAACTTTAAATTATTTTTAGTCTGCTACAAATAAATCTTTCAACTTCACTTTATCACTTGGTTTTTTTTATCTATATTTATTCATATTGGGTTCGAATTCCATATAGATTCCATTTTCTTCAACTTACTAATTAATCTCAAATCTCAATACTTTTGCCCAATTTTCATTTTCAAGAATTCAATTTATCTTCAAGCTCTGAATATTGAATTTTATCACCATCTTCCATTCATAACTGGTTTACATCATTATTTTAATTAGTTCCACTTACTAATTTATCTTAAATCTCAAACAAATATTTTTATTTCCAAACTTTTTTTTATTTTGGTTTACTTCAAATTAATTTTATAACTTCACTTATTCTTTTCACATTTTAAATTAAATGTCATCCCAAAATACAATTCCAATTCATCTTCTTACCCTTTGGAATCAATTAGTTTACTCGCTAGTTTTATTCAAGTTCTTTATTTTATTTAGTCAAATTCTGGCTAACTTCCACAGCACACAATTTAAATTAATTCCCAATATTCAGTTTCAATTCTATTTTCTTATAAATGCAAATTCATTTGTCTATTCAAATTTTCTTTCCATTCCATTTGCCAACCATCTTTAATTGGCTTATCTTTCTAACCTTATTCTCTAGTCACACTTAAATTTATTTGGCCCTTTCAAGTTGAATCTAATTCCAAAAATTTCAATAAAAAGTTTGTTTCTAAACTTTTACTTCTTTTAGTTCCTTTACAATTCACTTTTCTCCACACAATCTAAATTGATTCCATTCTTCAACTTTAATTCTAGTTCATTTACTTACAAATTTAAATAAATTTGTTCTCCCATAAATTTACTTCCAATAAAATAAATTTTTACCTTTATTTACTGGATTCAATCACATTCCATTTCCATTCAAATTTTTAAACTTCCTTAAGTTTGCAACTTATTTAAATTCCATAAACATTTTAAATAAGATCCGAGAGTCTTTTCATCAATTACTCAATATTTCAAAATCATCTTTGAAATCAATTATCTCCACAATCCTTTGGTACCAAATTATCCTTTGAATTTTAAAATCAAAAGGTTTTACCAAACCAAACTTCAACATTTCAGAAACCATTTTTGAAATCCATAATTTCAATTGCATATCCAATTATTTCTTGAATTTTTAAAACCAACCCAGTTTTGCAAACAATTACTTAATTAAATCATTCGGGTAGCAATCCCTCTTTTTAAAACTAGAAAATGAACATCGATGATGCTGCAGTCATCACTGAAGTTATTTTCCAGTGACCGAAAAGAGTTCAATGCTTTATCTCTGTAAAACCCCTCAAATATTTTTGAATTTCAAATCTCACCAGTTTTTCAAATCCAATTCAAAAATATTTCCAAAATAATATCATTATTATTTCTCCAAAACCCTTTGAAAACCATTTTCAAACCCAAAGGAATTTAAATTTTTCCCAAAGTTCCAAATTCCAAATCTATCCGATTCATATTCAAACATTACTCCGGAGTTTTTATTTCATCTTCAATTATAAATCAAATTTATAAATTTCATTTTGTTCATGAATTTTTCCTTAATCTTTGGTTATAATTTCAATTCTTTATTCAACTTCCACTTAACAATGATAATATTTTAATATTATCTCCTAACAACCAAGCAACCATATATAGCTATAATAATTTACAGAAAATTATTTCTTTTATACAAAAATAATTTGGGTAGAATTATTTCATTTACCCTACTTTTAAATAATATTTTGTCTGTTTATCTTGTTTAGGAGTTTAGAAACCTTTGTCGATGACGTGGCATCCGACATATCGACTAGAATCTATAAACACTCAACCAATAAATCAACACACTACACTGGATTAAGAATCCCCGTGGAACAATGGTCTAGCCCCCTAGTATATGAATTGGCTAGTCGTTCAGTAGTCTTAGAGAGCAGTTACTCAATGTTCCTGTTGTGTATAAAACAATTTTATATTCACTAACAAATACGTGCTCATATTTATAAATATTCTCAAATTCATTTCTAGAGTACTTACAGACTCTATTTTAATGAGTAGTCTCCACCAGAGCCAAAGTTCTCGCTCAACCTTCAGCTCTGATACCAAAATGTAACGACACGATTTTTGGACGCCCGAAAAACTGAACCATTGGGGTAAAAAGAAGAAGGAGATAGAAGAAGGAATAGAAATAATATCAGAATATTGCCAACGCAGCAAAATAAAATATAATAGATGATAAGAGATCTTTGCACAAAAGAAATTATATCTATTTTATACATGCATCATCAGAAGACAGCTCATAGTTCAATACAATCACAACACAACTCAGGATGGTTATAATTATCGCATCCTTCCAAAACTGAATACATAGTGGAATTTACATCATATATGTAACAACCTGCATATTTATCGATTATGTATTTAAATATTTTGTTTAAATATTTTATCGTTTTTCGGATATTGGTCCGAAAAGCTACTTTTTGTAAATGGTCGAATTAGGACTCGAGACCACTTCCATTGAGTTCGAAATGCCGTTTACAATTTTTTTAAGTATAAACATTGATAGGTTTGCAGTTAGTGAAATTTCACTAACTTTTCCCGCTTTGGACTTTGGGTTAGTCTAGCCATTATAACTCAAGCCCACTTTTCTCCTTCTCCTCACTCTTCATAAATTCCTCCAAAACTCTAGCTCAAGCATTAATGTTGAGTGGAAAGGGAAACTAAAACTCCAAACCTAGGCTTCTACTTCAAATCCATCTTTCAACTCCAAATTCAAAGAGAAGATATTGGATTCAAGCTTCTTGTGTTGAGATTAAAGTGGATTGATTCTTACTTTGCTTCAAAGCTTCATTTTCATTCATTTTTGGCCCAAAGGTGAGATTTTTATCTCATAATTCTAGCCTATAACTATATTGGACTGTTGGGAATGATTCCCTATCACTTTTGCATGTACACTTGCATTTAGTTTGGATTGGATTGGCGAAAAAATTCCAATTTCTAGTGTTTTTGGTGAAAAACTGCACCTAGGTCGCACTGCCTCGAAACCCTCGGCCTGCAAATTTTCGTTCTCCCTTAGGTCATCCGGTGTTAGGTCGGTTGGGTGTTGGGTCGTAGGTCGTTGGGTCGTAACTCGTTGGTCGTTCCCTCTGTTGGATAAGTCTCTCGGTGTTAGGTCGTTCAGTATGGCTAGGTCGTACAGTAGTTAGGTCGTTCACGACCTTATTCCTCTCGGCCACGTTTGGGATGCTTAACCCCTTTAGGTCGCTAGGTCGTATGACCTTAGGTCGTTAGGTCCTATGGCTTTTAGGTCGCTTCCACGCTAAATCATTCGACTCTTAGGTCGTAACACTTAGGTCGCTCGCCTCTTAAACCGATAGGTCGCGTGACCTTTATACTTTTAGCTTGTTAGACCCTTAAATCGTTAGGTCGTTAAGACCTTAGGTCGTCTACTCGTTAGGTCGCATGACTTTTTTGCTTTCACTAGGTCGGTTGACCTTTATATGCCGTTAGGTCGCTTGAGGGTCAAACCGCTAGGTCGCTCGAGTGATAAACCCTTTAGGTCGCGTGTCGTTGGGTCGTTCCACTTTGACCCTGCTTGAACCCATTAGGTCGTAGGTCGCTGGACATTAGGTCGCTAGGACTTCAACCTTAGGCCGTTCTATTTAGGTTGCTCGACCGTGCTAATGATAGGTCGTGAGCTTCTTGAGTCGCTTGATCCTATCCTCCCTTAGGTCTTCACTAGGTCGAACCCCGTAGTAGGGGTGTTGCCCCTGCACCCCCACCTTGGGGGGTTACCACCCCCTTAGACCGCCCCTCCGTAGGGGATCGTATCTGAAAAACATTCAACATAACTTGCTTTGTTGAGATGCCGAGTTGACCATTCTTCGAGACGAACTAAACTATCTTTGGCTTCCCGGTCGATTTTATGGTATCACAGCCTTGCTAAAAAGGCGGGATAACAACTTTAGAAATATGAAGGTTTCAATACTAGTAGTAAATATCAAAACTCTTTCAACAAAATGATTTCAACTCTATTTTCAATAACAAATCTCTTTTCTTAAACCGTTTTCCAATCTACTAGTATATACAAACCTTTACCTCACTCGGATGAGAAATCTAATTAAACGGCTTAGTACAAGTGGTATGAAATTCTTGTGTTCACTTCGTCGGTTAATTCTTGGACTTGTTCGATTGAAGCTCTTGTGAAAATTTTCTAGTGAAGATTTACAGTTTGTTCGTAAATATTTAAGTTAAGTGGTTATGGGACACGAAGATAAACTTTTATATTTACTAGCTTAGTGTAATTGACACTTCTCGTTGATCATAACGATCATTTTATGATTTAGACTAGCAATTGTGTGATGTCTCTTTGTTTGCAAGGTTAGACTAGACCTCATGGGTGTGATTCCGACTCACACATATCTCTTTGTCCGCAAGGTTAGTCTAGACACCATTTGTGTGATTCCACTCACACATACCTTTTTGTTGCGAGGTTAGGCTGGACAACATTTGTATGATTCCACTCACACATACCTTTTTGCTTTTTGGTTAGCCTAGACCTTATCTGGGTGATTCTGACTCACCCATATGGGGTAGCTCCCCATGGTCTTCGGACCGTCATGTGATAGGCCTCTTTCCCTTTTTCTGTGATTTCTGGATTTCTTGTGTTGATTTCTGAAATTTATGTCATTGACTTGTTATGAGTACAATTTTAGGGTATGATGCCCTCTTTGGGTCTTTGAGAAGATTCTTGTGATATTGATTTATCTCTTATTGATTGATCTTCTGTTGATCATCATTTGCATATTTATAGTAGTATGTCAGTATGGATATTTTATGTTTATGCCATATCTTTTATTTTATACCATGTCATTTGACATTTATAGCTAGACTAATCCGTTTATTATTTTCTTAAATAATAGTCGGGTCAGACCGAGCTGTTACAGGTGCTTCTGCTTGACTTCTTCCCAGGATTTGCTACTTTGACTTTTGGCTAACTATTTAGATTAGCATTTTTTGTTGTATACACTTGAGATATAGACTCATAGTTGTATTCTTTTGTATAGCACGTGTTGCTATTCTTTTGTATTATTGTGGATCTTTTTGACCACTACTCTGATCTACACTTTCATGTGTTAGTTATATATTCATATCTTCCTCTGCCTTTGTGATATGGATGTATGTGACTGATTTGTGTTATGCTTATTTCTATGTTTGTTTCCGAAGATTATTTATAGCCACCGTGTGATAAGCAATCACGTGGATGGTCGCTCCTCAACAGCCTTATTCTCCGTGCTAGTTGACAGCACTACACCGTAGTGTTCTTGGCTAGCGTGGGTATAGAGGTGGGGCGTCACAGCTTGGTATCAGAACGAAACTTCGGAACAATGTAGAATAACTTAATAAGGATCATTGTCCTAAGTCCACCTTAAGAGTTATGTCTTAGGATTAATTCGAGTCGTCGTACCGATTCATCCTATATCCTTTACGATTCCTTGTTTTATCTAGCAAGATTGCTTGATATTCATTAGTGAATAATCTTCTTCTTTCTCTTATTTCTTTCTTAAGGAAGAGAAATGGTTAGACCTGGTCATCCCAAAGCTGGACCATCTAGTGCTCCACCCCAAGATGGAGTTTTTATGACTACCCAGCAACCTCTTGACTTTGTCACAAATGCTCAAGCAGCTGGTTCTAATCCGGAACCTACTCACCCTAAATCTGGGTTTGCACGTTTGTGCAATGATTACACCAACCTGGGTGGGAAGACATTTAAAGGTTCTGAAACTATAATCGAGGTCAAGGCTTGGTTGAGGACCTGCGATCGAATCTTCATTCGCATGAATCTTGTCGATCTTCACCCAGTATGCTCCAAGAGAGAGCATTGGACTGGTATGAACTTCTTATTTCTGAAGTCAACGAAGCGGATCTTACCTGGGAGCAATTCCGGACACGCTTCGAGTTAAAAATTGTACCAAAAGCAGAGAAGGTAACTCTGGCTCGATGCTTTATAGACCTTGTTCAAGGTGAGTCCTCTGTGACTGATTACGTCGCAGCCTTTGAGTCGCTTTCCAAATATGGGGTTGAATACATCAACACCCCATTGAAGAAGAACCAGAGGTTCGTTTATGGCTTAAAAAAAAGCCTCAAGGAGCCATTACTTCTAAAGTTAGAAGTTCCTTTCGACCAACTTATAGATATCGCTCTTTGTTTGGAAGAGGATGATAAAGAAAGTGATGCTGAAGTAGTAGCTTCCAAACCCAACTTCAACAACAAAAAGAGGCCCATTAAATTCAAAGGCCCTTATCCCAACAAAAAGGGTAAGCAAGCAACCCCTGCGGCAAAGTCACCTTCTCCAAGTGGTGCGAGATGCTTCAACTGTGGATCTGGGACCATTTTGCAAATAATTGCTCTAAGCCCAAATCTTGACGCTATTGTAAGAGCCCGGATCATTACATACATCAATGCCTCAAACATGAAGGCAAGAAGGAAGGAAAGTTGAACGTGGCTCAAGCCCCAAGCAACACATCTCGTGGCCAAGGTATTTCTCATTCCATTCTTGATGGTATTATTTTATTTCATGATCAACCTATTAGAGTTTTCTTTGATACGGGTGCATCCCATTCTTTTATATCAAAGGAACTTGTCGACGCTTTCTCTTTAAATGTTGATGCTTTAATGACTTCCATGAGAATTGCGAATCCTTTTGGTGGATCCGCAACTCTTAGTTTGCTTTGTAAAAATGTGGAGATTATTTTATGTGATTTTCCATTCCTAGCCGATTTGCATGTCATGCGTTACCTAGGCTTTGGAATGTTTTTGGGAATGGATTGGCTTAATCATTTGAAGCTCATATCCTATGTCCTGAGCGGACTATTTATCTCCGACATCCGTAATCTGTAAATCAGATTTCTATTATTCTTAAAGATTCGGTTTCTATGTTGACTGCATCTTTATATTGGTTAAATCCTCATGATGATGATGATGATGAGGAAGATGTCATTTCTCGAATTCACGTCGTTCGTGAATTTTCTGACATATTTGAGCCCGTTTTAGGTTTACCACCTAAACGAACAATTGAGTTCAGAAATAATCTTACCCCTAAAGCTCAACCTATTACTCATCCTCCTTATCGCATGTCTAATAAGGAAAATGAGGAGATGCACAAACAATTATCTGAATTGGAGACGAAGCAATTTATTCGCTCTAGCTCCTCGCCTTGGGGAGCTTCGGCTATTTTCGTGAAGAAATCCGACGATACGCTTAGGCTTTGCGTTGACTATCGCAAGCTTAATGATCTGACTATTAAAAATAAATATCCTTTACCTCGGATTGACGATCTGTTTGATCAGCTTAGCGGAGCTAGGGTCTTTTCGCAGTTGGACATGGCTACCGGTTTTCATCAGCTTCGTATTGCTGAGGATAGTATTCCTTTGACATCATTCCGTACTCGATATGGATCTTATGAATGGCTTGTTATGCCATTTGGGTTAATGAATGCTCCATCTTATTTCGTTGACCTCATGAATCGAGTTTTCAAAGATTTCCTCGACCGGTTTGTTCTCATATTCATTGATGATATTCTTGTGTATTCAAAAACCAAGGAGGAACATGAGAAACATCTTCGGATTGTATTGGAAACTCTTAGGAGTAATCAATTAAAGGCGAAATTTTCTAAATGCAACTTTTGGCAATCTCGTGTGAAGTTTCTCGGTCATATTATTTCCGAATCCAGAATTTCCATGGATCCTTCAAAGATTGAAGCGATTCAAGATTGGAAAAGACCTGAGAGTGTGACTGAAATCCGTAGCTTTCTCGGATTGGCGTGCTATTACTGTCGTTTTATTAAAGACTTTTCTAAGATTGTCGTGCCTCTCACTGGCTTGACTAAGAAGGGAGTTAAATACATTTGGTCGGAAAAATGTGAAGCCTCTTTTCAGAAATTGAAAGAACTCCTTTCTGATGCTCCTATTCTCGTTATTCCCGAAGGAATCAAGATTTTGTTGTTTATACCGATGCTAGTCGAGTTGGTTTGGGTGCCGTTCTTATGCAAAAAGAACGTGTTATTGCTTATGCTTTTAGGCAATTGAAGCCGGCCGAGACTAGATATGCCACACATGATTTAGAACTCGCGGCTATTGATTTTGCCCTTCGAATTTGGTGTCATTATCTATTGGGAGAGAAATTTATTCTTTACACGGACCATAAGTCTTTGAAATATTTATTTTCTCAAAAGGAACTTAATTTACGTCAACAACATTGGCTCGAGTTCCTTGCTCCTTATGATCTTGATATTCTTTATAGCCCCGGTAAGGGTAATCGTGTCGCCGATGCTCTTAGCCGTAAGCAACAAGCAGTTGTTTCTATGATGATATCCGAATGGAACGATCTCGAGATCTTATCCACTTGTGAGATTCGAGAGCGCGTATCCGATTTATGCTCATCATTTGTTTTATGTAGCCTTGAGGCTCATCCTTCTCTCTTAGACCGCATTCTTGAAGCTCAAAGGCTAGATCCTAAACTGGTTCTTCTTGGCCAAAATATAAAGGACAGAATTGATATTGAAGGTTTGAAAGACTTTGATATTGATTCCCGTGGCAGCATTCGGAAATTTGGTAGACTTATCGTACAAAATATTGGAAATCTTCATAAAGATATTTTAGAAGATTCTCATTGTTCTATATTTGCCATTCATCCCGGTAGCAGTAAAATGTACACTGATATGAAATGACTTTATTATTGGGAGGGAATGAAATCCGACATCGCTAACTTTATTAAGTGTTGCATGACATGCCAACTTGTTAAGGCCGAACATCAAAGGCCTGGTGGGTTATTGCAACCTTTAGAAATTCCAATGTGGAAGTGGGACCAAATTTCCATGGATTTTATTGATGGCCTTCCCTATTCTTGTTCGGGTCACGATAGCTTATGGGTGATTGTTGGTAGACTTACTAAATCTGCCCATTTTATTCCCGTTTGGTCTAACCGAACCGTTCCTCTTTTTGCCAAACTTTTTATCAAAGAAATTGTTAAATTGCATGGAGTTCCTACTTCTATTGTTAGCGATCGTGATCCATTGTTTACTAGTGGATTTCGGAAGAGTCTTCAAAAAGCTTTGGGAACGAAGCTTAATTTTAGCACCACTTATCACCCCCAGTCCGATGGACAAACCGAGAGTGTGAATCAAACTTTTGAAGATCTTCTTCGAGCTTGTGTGCTTGATTTTGGTGGAAGTTGGGAAGATCATATTTCACTTGTCGAATTTTCCTATAATAATAGCTTCCAATTTAGTATTGGTATGGCACCTTTCGAGGCACTCTACGGAAGGCCATGCCGATCTCCTTCTTCTTGGCTTGAGGTCGGTGAGATGCTTGTTTTAGGTCCAGACTTTATTCATGATTCCGTAGAAAATATTGAACTTATTCGACATAGGATGAAAGAAGCCCAGAGTAGACAAAAATCCTATGCCGATAATCGAAGAAGGAAGTTAGAATATTCTGTTGGAGATCTTGTTTTTATTTGTGTTTCACCTATGAAAGGTATTGTACGTTTCAGTCGGTCGGGAAAGTTAGCGCCTCGATATATTGGGCTATTTCCTATCACTAAACGTATTGGTTCCATGGCTTATTGCCTTTCATTACCGGCTCAGTTTTCCGCCATGCATGACGTGTTTCACGTTTCTCAATTACGGAAATGCCTTCGAGATTCCGATTCTATTCTTGAGCCTGGTTTTGTGGAAGAAATTGAAGTTTCGCCAAATTTGACTTATGAGCAGAAACCTATTCGAATTATTACTTCGGAGGTCAAACGACTTCGAAATAAAGATGTTCCGCTTGTGTAGGTTCAATGGTCCTCAAACCCTAAAGATTGCTCTTGGGAATCTTGAGAATTCATCCAGCGAACACATCCGGACTTACTTTCTAGTGCTCAATGAGGTGAACTTATTTCAAATTTCTTTTGTGATAACGTGCTTTTATGGTTGTTACTTTTTATTTCCATCTTATATATTGCGAGGACGCAATTTCTTTAAGGAGGGGAGTTTGTAACAACCCGCATATTTATCGATTATATATTTAAATATTTTGTTTAAATATTTTATCGTTATTCGGATATTGGTCCGAAAAGCTACTTTTAGCAAACGGTCGAATTAGGTCTCGAGACCACTTCCATTGAGTTCGAAATGCCGTTTACAATTTTTTTAAGTATAAACATTGATAGGTTTGGAGTTAGTGAAATTTCACTAACTTTTCCCGCTTTGGACTTTGAGTTAGTCTAGCCATTATAACTCAAGCCCACTTCTCTCTTTCTCCTCACTCTTCATAAATTCCTACCAAACTCTAGCTCAAGCATTAATGGTGAGTGGAAAGGGAAACTAAAACTCCAAACCTAGGCTTCTGCTTCAAATCCATCTTTCAACTCCAAATTCAAAGAGAAGATATTGGATTCAAGCTTCTTGTGTTGAGATTAAAGTGGATTGATTCTTGCTTTGCTTCAAAGCTTCATTTTCATTCATTTTTGGCCCAAAGGTGAGATTTTTATCTCACAATTCTAGCCTATAACTATCTTGGACTGTTGGGAATGATTCCCTATCACTTTTGCATGTACACTTGCATTTGGTTTTGATTGGATTGGTGAAAAAATTCCAATTTCTAGTGTTTTTGGTGAAAAACTGCACCTAGGTCGCACTGCCTCGAAACCCTCGGCCTGCAAATTTTCGTTCGCCCTTAGGTCGTCCGGTGTTAGGTTGGTTGGGTGTTGGGTCGTAGGTCGTTGGGTCGTAACTCGTTGGTCGTTCCCTTTGTTGGATAAGGCTCTCGGTGTTAGGTTGTTCAGTATGGCTAGGTCGTACAGTAGTTAGGTCGTTCATGACCTTATTCCTCTAGGCCACGTTTGGGATGCTTAACCATTTTAGGTCGCTAGGTCGTATGACCTTAGGTCGTTAGGTCCTATGGCTTTTAGGTCGCTTCCACGCTAAGTCGTTCGACTCCTAGATCGTAACACTTAGGTCGCTCAACTCTTAAACCGATAGGTCGCATGACCTTTATACTTTTAGGTCGTTAGACCCTTAATTCGTTAGGTCGTTAAGACCTTAGGTCGTCTACTCGTTAGGTCAAATGACTTGTTTGCTTTCACTAGGTCGGTTGACTTTTATATGTCGTTAGGTCGCTTGAGGGTTAAACCGTTAGGTCGCTCGAGTGATAAACCCCTTAGGTCATGTGCCGTTGGGTCATTCCACCTTGACCCTGCTTGAACCCATTAGGTCGTAGATTGCTGGACATTAGGTCGCTAGGCCTTCAACCTTAGGCCGTTCTATTTAGGTCGCTCGACCGTTCTAATGATAGGTCGCTAGGCCTTCAACCTTAGGCCGTTCTATTTAGGTCGCTCGACCGTTCTAATGATAGGTCGTGAGCTTCTTGAGTCGCTCGATCCTATCATCCCTTAGGTCTTCACTCGGTCGAACCTCGTAGCGGGGTTGTTGCCCTCGCACCGCCTCATTGGGGAGTTGCCACCCCCTCCCCCGGACCCCTCCCCATAGGGGATCTTATCTGAAAAACATTCAACAGAACTTGCTTTGTTGAGATGCTGAGTTGACCATTCTTCGAGACGAACTATCTTTGGCTTCTCGGTCGATTTTATGGTATTACGGCCTTGCTAAAAAGGCGGGATAACAACTTTAGAAATATGAAGGTTTCAATACTAGTAGTAAATATCAAAAATCTTTCAACAAAATGATTTCAACTTTATTTTCAATAACAAAGCTCTTTTCTTAAACCGTTTTCCAATCTACTAGTATATACAAACCTTTACATCACTTGGATGAGAAATCTAATTAAATGGCTTAGTAAAACAAGTGGTATGAAACGCTTGCGTTCACTTCGTCGATTAATTCTTGGACTTGTTTGATCGAACCTCTTGTGACAATTTTCTAGTGAAGATTTACAGTTTTTTCGTAAATATTTAAGTTAAGTAAGTGGTTATGGGACACGAAGATAAACTTTTATTTTTACTAGCTTAGTGTAACTAACACTTCTCGTTGATCATGACGATCATTTTATGATTTAGACTAGCAATTATGTGATGTCTCTTTGTTTACAAGGTTAGACTAGACCTCATGGGTGTAATTCCGACTCACACATATCTCTTTGTCCGCTAGGTTAGTCTAGACACCATTTGTGTGATTCCACTCACACATACCTTTTTATTGCGAGGTTAGGCTAGACACCATTTGTGTGATTCCACTCACACATACCTTTTTGCTTTTTGGCTAGCCTAGACCTCATCTGGGTGATTCCGACTCACCCATATGGGGTAACTCCCTAGGGTCTTCGGACCGTCATGTGATAGACCTCTTTCCCTTTTTCTGTGATTTCTGGATTTCTTGTGTTGATTTCTGGAATTTATGTCATTCACTTGTTATGAGTACAAGTTTAGGGTATGATGCCCTCTTTGGATCTTTGAGAAGATTCTTGTGATATTGATTTATCTCTTATTGATTCATCTTCTGTTGATCATCATTTGCATACTTATAGTAGTATGTCAGTATGGATATTTTATGTTTATACCATATCTTTTATTTTATACCATGTCATCTGATATTTATAGCTAGACTGATCCGTTTATTATTTTCTTAAATAATACTCGGGTCAGACCGAGATGTTACAGGTGATTCTGCTTGACTTCTTACCGGGATTTGCTACTCTGACTTTTAGCTAACTATTTAGATTAGCAGTTTTTGTTGTATACACTTGAGATATAGACTCACAGTTGTATTCTTTTGTATAGCACGTGTTGCTATTCTTTTGTATTATTGTGGATCTTTTTGACCACTACTCTGATGTACACTTTCATGTGTTAGTTATATATTCATATCTTCTTCCGCTTTTGTGATATAGATGTCTGTGACTGATTTGTGTTATGCTTATTTCTATGTTTGTTTCCGAAGATTAATTATAGCCACCGTGTGATAAGCAATCACATTGATGGTTGCTCCTCAACATCCTTATTCTCCGTGCTAGTTGACAGCACTACACCATAGTGTTATTGGCTAGCGTGGGTATAGAGGTGGGGCGTCACAATATACATCGGATACTTCTGGCCATCCAGCTCGTCTCCTGAGCTCCACAGGAGTCCATCCAGAATCTGTACTCTATAATACTCGGTCTGACCCAAGCATCATAGTTAAATAATACCCAAGTCAGTCTGGAAAACCAGCATGAGAAATCACACTCAATTGGATCATTAAAGTTTTCAAAAGTCCTTTGAAAATCAAAAGCATCTCGTAAGACCATGCCATAAATAAACATGTCGGGTTTTTACCTTACGATAGCCAAAACATTTCTTATAAATCCATTGATATTATAATAGGATCTATATACAAAAACTTATTCAAATAGATGAAATTGTTACATGATTAAATTGCAGCATACTAGCCACAAAGTGGGTTCTACAAACAAAAATCGTAAAAGGCACGTAGGGAGAATAGATTTCCAACTAATGACTAGGCACTAGGGTACCACCTATCACAGTAAATGGCCTAGATCACCGTACCGAGGATTACTCCCAATCCCCTACAACACAAGACCATGACTACCCCTTACTGGATAATCCCAAGTAAGATCACCACACGGTTGGGATCAGCAACCGCACCACACAGCCGAAATAAAAAGGGACATCTAGATAAGGAGGACCTTACCCTAGTGGGCGCTACCCACTTAGCCTTGCTACATAACCCTTGATTTTCAGTCATTCCTGGTTGATGAGGCTCGAGGCTAAGCATTACCTTTTTAGAACATTTCACTTAGAATGCTCATCGTCCTCCTGACGATGTTCTGAAAGCATTCATCAACACAAGTCCGTCCTGGGTTCGAACGGAACCAAAGGCACTACTCCTACTACATCCATTTTGGAATCACCCTTAGGATTAGTAGCGACTAGCCCTTGCACTTCACTGCTCCATCTTCGACTCCCAGCTCTTGTCTTCCACACGAAAACCTACAAACTGAATCGAAGTGGTTTTCGGCAAATTAATCCCAATCCTGGTCTCTCCGAAACGATCAGCGCATTTGGCCAATATCAATAGTCGGTTATTTAACTATCAAATAACCTCCACAAAAAATCATCAAGCCATAATAATTTCTCCCAAATTATTTATTAACCTCAAAATATCTTCCAAGATATATTTCCACCTTCAACCCTTTGAAAACAGTTTTAAACCAACTTTCTCTCACGGAATAAATTTCCCAAATATTTTCTATTTCCACTGAAATCACCAAGTAAAAAATACTTTAGGTTTTAAAATAATTTAAACACTTTATTTTAAAATATACTTTAAAACATTTAGATTAAAATTACTTGAACACTTTATTCAAAAATATATACTTTAAAAATATTTAAAACAAAACTTATATATAAAATATAAATATTAATAATTATCTTTTTAAAACATAATACCAATTAACCTTTAAAACTTACTACTAAAATAAACTTGAAAAAAATTTAGTTTAAAATTTTAAAACATTTAAAAATAATAAATATTCTAAAACATTTCTTTAAACCAAATTTTTTAAAGTCTTGAACTTATAAAAAATTTATAAAAAGTCTCCTTTTAAAATATACTTGGCTTTCCAGGGAAATATACATCCCATTTCCAAACCTTTAAAAAAAATAAACCACTGTTTATTTTTAAAAGAAGTTTTACATTCCTTTAAATTCCTACCGTGAATTTATACTTCCAAATATCCACCGATATCCATTTCACTTTATGAACCTTGTTTATAAATTCCATAGTCTCATCCTTTTTTCAAAACACGGTTTCAGATACAAAAACAATTTCCAAATTGATTTTCAAAATTTACTCCATTAAAATAAATTCCTTTACTTATCCAAATTTATTTCAAAACCCATAAATTTCAGATTTTATTTCTTTATTATAATCTAAAATCTTGTTTAACCTAAATACCAGTTAAATTATTTTTTCAAATCTCTTCTTTATCATTATAATCTAAAATCTTATTGTAACGACCCGGAATTTTGGGTCGCCAAATTTAAACATTTAATTCATTTTAAATGTTGAATATGGATTATAATTTGAATCCTGAAAATAAAAGACTTTGGTTGAGTTAGTAAAATTAGTCAAATTTCAAATAAGTGAATTTAATTGGAAACTGAATAATACTAATTTAATATTAGAATTGGGGTAATTAGTAATTTTGAGTGTTAATAGGGATAAAATTAGATTCTAAAATTTATTTTAGGTCTAATTGGATTGGAATTATAATGTGGGATAGTTGAAATGAAATTAGAAGTCGATAGGTTAAACATGGAATTTTATATTAATTTAATAAGAGAATTTAATATTATAAAATATTGCAATTAATCTGATTTTAGTCCGGAATAAGCCAGAATGATTTTTAATGTGCTTATAAATTTCATATGATTTATTATTAAGTTAATAAAATTTTAAAAGTGAAGTTTCAATTGATTTCGACAATTTCGGAAATTTGCTCGATTTAATAGACGAGTTACAATAGCCTTCCGGGGTACAGTCTCGGAATTCGACGAAACTAGTTCCATTGGATCCGTAATAGTTAGTTATTACCGGATTTCAATTTTTGTAGCAATCAGAGTTGTCGTTTGACCGTGGCAGCTCGAAACGCATCGAAATCGTTTTAATTGGTTTAATTTAAAATTGATCGTTTAATTCCGTAACTCACACATACGATCAAATTAGCTTGTAAAGCTTGTTCCATTATGTCCGAAACGTGGAAAAACTTTAGAATCGCCTGTCGGAACGCGTAGATTGGAGGTCGTATGCATAAACTGTTAAATTGAGAAATTATATTAATAAAATAATATTAAACTATATTATTTATTCATCATCGTTCAAAACCCTAGCTCAAAAACGTGAGCCGCCGCTAGGGCTTGTTTCAATGGCCGAAACGCGGCGATTTTACCCTCTCAATCTCTCTTTATCCTCTCATTAATAGCAGATACTTCCAACACGAAGATGGAAGAGCATGGCGAGCTCTTCACATCCGTACGGTGGCGATCGCGTTTCGAACAACGGAGGGGAAGTTATCGTCGTCGATGTTGCTGCCGTTCGTTCGCGTCTTGTGCACTGGGGGACGACCGAGTTCGATGTGGCTAGGGGCGGTGGTGGAGAAGGCTGCGAGCTTCTCGGTGGCGTTGTCTGATCGATGTAGAGCGAAGCGTAGAGGGAGGTGGTGGAAGCCCTAGGTCGCGTGCGTATGGGTTGTTTGACCCGTGTCTTTCGCGTGCGTGAAGGGGATTGGGGGAAGGAGCTTTCGGCCGTGTTTTGGTAATTATAAAAAAAAGAAATTTGTTTGAATTCAAAATCGAAACTTATAAAATTCATATATGTCACATACGTTGTCAGATTCAGACGAAACTAGAAACGTTGGACTCGTAGAGACACGCACTACGCGATGGTGCAAATCCGGAGTCATTCCGGGCAAGTAGAAATTTGAGTTAAATCGGACACCATTCGGTTTAATTTAAATTTCGAATGCTTGCCGAAACTCAAGGTGAATTATTCTCACTCACATCTGGAATGTTAGCTGATTTAAGTAGTTAATATTTAAATAATTGTGTGATTGGTTGAAATGTTTATTTATATCAGCCTGGATTGATATTCATATATGTGATGTGCTAATATTTGTGGATGCAGGGAAAACAGGTTGGAGGGATCCAACTGGATTCCTCACAATGAAGTAATTATTTTTATATTTGATGATGATGCCTGTTTATATATTGTGATTGATAAATTTGGAATTAAATTGTATTGTGATATTGTGGTGTAAACTACAAACCCAGAATGTTAATTATAAAGAAATTTGGAGTTTTAAATTATAAAGAAATTAAATTGGGTTTTCAAAAGAAATTAAGAAATTAATAAATAAGGAATTTAAAGGAATATAAAAATTAGAATCTGTTTGGATGGAAAACTGAAATAAAATTGCATCGGAATATTGCTGGATAAATTATAAATCCATAATTTAATTATAAATGGATAAATTGAATTTTAGAGGAACAAAAGATATTGTTAAATAATGAATTTAAAAGAATTAAAATTTGAAATCTATTTAGAATGAAAATTAAAAATTTGTAAAATCTTGAATGATAATCAAAGAGAAACGTTATCAGTTGATAAATGTGAAAGTAAATTTATGTTATTAAAACGTAAAACTGAATCTAAATAAATTGACAGAATTCATAAGAAGGATTTTTGGGATATTTGAGTGGAAATGCGCTTCCTTGGGAAAAACCAAGTTCGAGTTTTAAACAGATTTTATTAAAATTAAATTTTAAGTTTAAAACTTGTTTCAAACTAGTGTTTGGAAAACTTTAAAAGCTAATTAATAAATTAGTAATAGTGGATATTTGCGATTTCATTAGTAATTATGTTTACAAATGAATTTATTTAAAGGCTGTTTTTGACTTAAGTCATTTGAAATTAGGATTTATCTTATTAAAGCACTACTTTTAAGTTTAGTTTAATAAAAACCTTATTTAAAATCAAAGTTTATATCTTAATAAATGGTTTTACCGTACATATTTTGGAATTATATTTTGAGTAAGTAACTAGAAGTAAATTTCCATATTTAAAGTATATTTCAGTAAAAAATGTTTTAACAGTTTTAAAATTTAAATTGTTTTGAACTTGGTTATTTCCAATGGAAATTAAGGGTAAAAGATTTACCTTGTAAAGGAAGAATTTTGGAAAATGTTTTCAAATGAGCTTAGGAAATTTGAAATTATATCTTTTAAAGATATTTGAGGCAAATAAATAATATGGAATATTATTTATTGTGTGATGGATGCTTATGGATGTTTATGAATATAAATTGATAGTTAAATCACTGACTATCAATATTGGCCAAGTGCGTTGATCGTTTCGAAGAGAACGGGATCGAGATTTATTTCTCGAAAACCACTTCGATCCGGTTTGTACGTTTTCGTGCGAAAAACGTGTTCGAAGTCGAAGATGGAGCAGTGAAGTGCAAGGGCTAGTCGCTACTAATGCTAAGGATATTTCCAAAATGGATGTAGTAGGAGTAGTGCCTTCGGTTCCGTTCGAACCCGGGACGGACTTGTATGGACGAATGCTTTCGAGACATCGTCAGGTGGGCGATGGTCATTCTAAGTGAAACCTTCTAAAGGTAACGCTAAGCCTCAAGCCTCATCAACCGGGAATGACTGAAAATCAGGGGATATGCAGCAAGGCTTCGTGGGTAGCACCCACTGGAGAGTAAGGCCATCCCTGTTTAGATGTCCCTTTTATTTCGGCTTAGTGGTGCTGTTGCTGATCCCAACCGTGGGGTGATCTTATTCGGAACTGTCCCTTACTGGATGGGTCCGGCCTTGTGTTGCAGGGGATCGGGAGTGGCACTCGGTACGGTGATCTAGGCCCCGTACTGTGACAGGTGCTACCCCAGTGCCTAGTCATTGTTGGAAATCCATTCTCCCTACATACCTTGTACGAGTTTTGTTTGTATTACCCACTCTATGGCTAGTAGCTGGAATTTAATCATGTAACAATTTCAGCTATTTTATAAGTATTTGTAAACAGACCCTATTATAATATCAGAGGATTTCTATAAGAAGTGTTTTAGCTATCGTAAGGTAAAAACCGACATGTTTATTTGTGGCGTGGTCTTACGAGATGCTTTTGTTTTCAAAGGATTTTTGAAACTTTAATAATCAATTTGGATGCATTGTTATCAGCTGGTATTCCAGACTGACTCGGGTGTTATTTCATTATAATGCTCGGGTCAGACCGAGTATTATATGTACATGACATGATGCTTTGGAGCAGGAAAGGAGCCGGAGTCCGAGACGTATTATCTGTACCTATATATATATTCTGTTGCTGTGATTGTATGGTTTGTCTGACTGGTAAATATTGTTGTATGAGATACTCTGATAATATGATGTATAAAACAGTTATAAACTTCATTTTGTGTAAAGTTCTATATTTACTATTATATTTTACTCCGCTGCGACTGTGAGATTCTGATATTGTTTAGCTGCTTCTTCTTCTATCTCTTCTTCTTAAACCCAAACGGTTCGTATTTCTATGCCACTTGAGTTAACAGAGGTGGAATAGTGTTGATTCAAGGGGTACGGATTTGCAGGCTGTCACACTTGGTATCAGAGAGATGTTGGCGACAACCTAGGCTTTGGTGAGGAAATTACTCATTAAATAGAGTCAATAGTACTCTATAATGAGTTGAGCGTATTAATAGCTATGAGAGCGTACTTGTTAGTGCATATAAAATTGTTTCTATACCGTGTTGACTTATCGGTTGAGTGTTTATGAATTCTGGTCGGTATGGGAAGTACAACCGTATCGATAGGGGTTTCTAAACCCTTGAACAAGATAAAATGGCATAGTATTGTTTTTAAAGTGGGTAAATGAAATAATTTTACCCAAAATTATATTTTGATATAAAAGGAATAATTTTCTGACATTATATACATATTTGGATGTTTGGTTGCTAATATTAAAAATCAAATAAGAATCTAAAGTTAATCTTAAATTTGAAATGGTTATAACCAAATAAATTCTGTGAGTATAAATTATACAAAAGATAATAACTAAACTTAAATTAAACCAGAATTTAAACCCGAGAGTTTTGGAAAGGTTTTTAAATGCATTAAGAATAAGGGTGGGAAATTTAAAATCTTGGAAATGTTTGGTAATATTTCTCCCATGTGGTTGAAGGCAATAATGAAATGTTGATTTGGGAAGTATTTTTGAATGGAAACTGTTTTGAAATAAATTTGGGAAAGTAAGAAGCATTGAACTCACTTTAGTCGCTGGAAAATAATCCTGATGATGCTGGCCACATCATTAGAATTCATTTTCGAGTTTCTTAAGTGATGGATTGCTTCCCTAGTACTTGGTTATGATATTGTTTAGACTTGTTGGGTATAACAGTTGTTTTGGAGATGTCAAAATGAGGAATTTGTTTTTGGTATAAACAAGTTGTTTTGGAAAATCTTGAGTTTTGATTTGATATACCACATAGGTATATATTTGATATATTTCAAAATGGTTTTGAGATAAAACCAGGTAAATTGAATTCTAGGAAAAAAATTCTATTTAAATAATGTGTAAAATTAAAATGAACTAATTATTGAACTTATTAAGTGAAGTTAATACTAATAAGAATGGAAGAAATGAAAATTTTAATCTTGCAATTAAATTTAACCTAAGTAAATGGAAGTGAATAAAATATATTGAAGTGAATGGAAATTTGAATTGAACTTGGATAAGTCAAATAAATTTGGACGTAGAATTAAATTGGACTTAGAATTAAATGGATTTGGATTAAATTGAAATGTAAGTTGGCTTTGAAATTGTGGGCCATTGTGTAATGGATTATACCCACAAGCTATTAAGTATTATACTTATAATCTGGAATTATGAGTTTAAAATGTGCAAAGGATTAAGGTGAAAGGAGATTTGTATCCTTAAGAATTCAGTAACACATATATATGTAAAATCTGAGATTGTGATTATAAGATGTAGATGGATTAAAATGAGCTATATGAGCTTTAAAATAAATAAGTTGGAGAACTTATAAATTGAAAGTGAGATTATAATCACAAATGGAAGTAGTTGAATGGTATGGTGAATTCAAACCTAGTCTCAAATTGAATGTGAATTGAGATAATGTAAAGTGGAATATAAAAGAAGCGAATGAATTTAAGTTAGTAAGTAAGTTTTGGATTTGTATATGGAGGATTAAAATGGAGAATTTGAAATTGAATTAAATCTAAATGAATTGGAATTAAATTGAATCTAATATAAAGTGGAAATGTGAATTGCCTATAATTGCATAAAGAAATTCATATTCTTGAGTTATTAAGTATTATAATTTGAACTTTGATTATAAAATGGAAATGGACTTAAATAAGCAATCTAAACTCTTGAATAGAAGTGAAATTGCAATTCATTAATGGAAAGAGTTGAATGATGTGGCAAATTCAAAACTTAACCATAAATGAAATGCGAAGTGTAATGAAGCAAGGTGAGAATATAAAGGTGGATGTTCTTAAATTAGCAAATAAATCTTGAACTTATGAATGAGAAAACTGAAATTTGTTTTGATAATAGAATAGAAATTAAATTTCAGTTGGGTAGTAAATAATATTGAAAAAAAAAATTTGCTAAATGAAATAATTGGAAAAAGGGTGATATTATAAATGAATTTAGAGTGAATTGAAGAGGTGAATCAAAACTTAATATGGATTAGGTTAGGAACTAAATTGAATTATAATTAAATGGAATGTGTATGGTAATGAATAGAATTGTGATAATTGGTCAAAATTTGGAAAGTAAATAAAATCCAACTGTGGCATGGGATTTAGATTTGTGATAACAAATAATGAAGTGTGAATGAAAAAAAATTGGGATTGGATGAATATATGAATCAAGATTAATGGAATTGGAACTTGATTAAATGAAAATATTGTGAAGAATGCTTAAGCAAAATAAATAATTGTAATTAAGCTTTATAATGTGGTCTTGGGTAAATTTGTTTAGATACTGAAATGGACTTGCAAGTGAAATGGTTTTAATCGATTATTGTAATGGAATATGAAATTATGAATTAAAGATGTGTGAGAGTTGTAAATAATATAGAATGAGACGTTATTAATTTAAACTTAAGCTGAATGTATAAGCTAATTGGATTAAAATTTGTAAATGGGTTGATTTGGTAAGAATCAATTAAACTGGAAATAAATTAAGATATTATGGGACTGTAATCCTTTAAGAGAATGATGAGATGGTTACTTTAAAGCTTATGAAATAGCTTTAAATAAATTTTGTTTGCAAAATAAAATTTGGATGCAAGCAAATGACTTTTAAGATTGTTATTGTGAGGAAGAAAAAAAAGAAATATAAAATAATAATAATATAATAAAAATAAACTTAAGATGAATAATAAATTTGAAAAGTGAGAATAAGGATTGATTTAATAATAGAAATGGAATAAGCATGCTTGGATTATGAACCATGCAGAATTGAATAAAATTAATATAAATCTAGACTGGAATTAATTTTGAATGGGTGTAAGCTGAAGTGATGATTAATTGCTTGAATGGCATCAAAATTACATGTATTCGAAATTGAGTTGTTTAACAAGCAATTGAAATTGATTTTTGAATAAATTGATATGGATTGGAATCTAATTCAAAGAGTTTGTAAACGAATGCAAGTGAATTGATTTAAAATAGCAAATGGAAATGATTTTGAATCAATTGGAATGAATTGACATTTTGATAACTGATGTTTGCATATGAATGGAAATGAATCATAAAAGAATTGCAAATGTTTCAAATTTAAAATAAAATTTGATTGTAAATCAAATTGGGAATGTAAGTTAAAATAAAGAAATGTAAGTAAAGCATATGTTAATTATATTGAAATAGAAATGAATGGGTTGTAGTAAATATGCATGGTATATAGTAAATTGAATTTAAATCATTCAAGTGAAATAAAAGTGAAGTTTGGATTTGTCGAGAAATTAAAAGGTGATTGAAAATTTTAAATTGTTCATAAAACATGGTTAACATTATTAAATGGTGGTGAAGTTTGCTTGGTTAGGCTATGAAAATGGTATGTTGGTTAAGATTTATGAAATGGTTGTGTATGGCTTACATTTATATTGGTAATGCTAATGAAATGTTCATATTATTGAAAGCTAATGAGTTTGTTTGAGTAAGTACAGGTGCGGGAGGCGTTCGAGAGAGTTGGAGCGCGTATATGCGATAATATTAGCTGCTTGCTATTAAAATTTGCTAAAAAGGTACGCCTACGCAAATATAATTGGGAAATGATATATATATTGCGATATATTTTGGTTTCCGACCATGTGCGTCGATGTATATATATTTATTTGTATCGCGAAAGCTCCTCCTACAGGGGAGACTCTGCCAAAAAATTTCGAAAATTTTGGGAGTTAGAAATTTTTTGGTGTTTTGGGAAAAGTTAAGTAACTTGAGAAGTTATTTTGAAATAACGTTGAAACAAAAGCTTTAGAATATAAATAAAGCAAGTGAGTTTGGATTTGAGCTAAAGAGTTTTGGAAAGTGTATATAAGTTGTAACTAAAGATGTTTGGGTTAAGTTAAGAATGTAGGAGCATTCTTCTACCTTAGCAAATTTCGGGGATGAAATTTTTATAAGGGGGGAGGAATGTAACGACCCGGAATTTTGGGTCGCCAAATTTGAACATTTAATTCATTTTAAATGTTGAATATGGATTATGATTTGAATCTTGAAAATAAAAGACTTTGGTTGAGTTAGTAAAATTAGTCAAATTTCAAATACGTGAATTTAATTGGAAACTGAATAATACTAATTTAATATTAGAATAGGGGTAATTAGTAATTTTGAGTGTTAATAGGGATAAAATTAGATTCTAAAATTTATTTTAGGTCTAATTGGATTGGAATTATAATGTGGGATAGTTGAAATGAAATTAGAAGTCGATAGGTTAAATTTGGAATTATATATTAATTCAATAAGAGAATTTAATATTATAAAATATTGCAATTAATCCGATTTTAGTCCGGAATGAGCCAGAATGAATTTTAATGTGCTTATAAATTTCATATGATTTATTATTAAGTTAATAAAATTTTAAAAGTGAAGTTTCAATTGATTTCGACAATTTCGGAAATTTGCTCGATTTAATAGACGAGTTACAATAGCCTTCCGGGGTACAGTCTCTGAATTCGACGAAACCAGTTCCATTGGATCCATAATAGTTAGTTATTATCGGATTTCAATTTTCGTAGCAAGCGGAGTTGTCGTTTGACCATGGCAGCTCGAAACGCATCGAAATTGTTTTAATCGGTTTAATTCAAAATTGATCGTTTAATTCCGTAACTCGCACATACGATCAAATTAGCTTATGAAACTTGTTCCATTGTGTCCGGAACGCGGAAAAACCTTAGAATCGCCTGTCGGAACGCGTAGATTGGAGGTCGTATGCATAAACTGTTAAATTGAGAAATTATATTAATAAAATAATATTAAACTATATTATTTATTCATCATCGTTCAAAACCCTAGCTCAAAAACGTGAGCCGCCGCTAGGGCTTGTTTTAATGGCCGAAACGCGACGATTTTCCCCTCTCAATCTCTCTTGATCATCTCATTAATAGCAGATACTTCCAGCATGAAGATGGAAGAGCATGGCGAGCTCTTCACATCCGTACGGTGGCGATTGCGTTTCGATCAACGGAGGGGAAGCGATCGTCGTCGATGTTGCTGCCGTTCGTTCGCGTCTTGTGCACTGGGGGGACGACCGAGTTCGACGTGGCTAGGGGCGGTGGTTGAGTAGGCTGCGGTATTCTCGGTGGTGTTGTCTGATAGATGTAGAGCGAAGCGTAGAGGGAGGCGGTGGAAGCCCTAGGTCGCGTGCGTATGGGTTGTTCGACCTGTGTCTTTCGCGTGCGTGAAGGGGATTGGGGGAAGGAGCTTTCGGCCGTGGTTTGGTAATTATAAAAAAGAAGAAATTTATTTAAATTCAAAATCGAAACTTATAAAATTCATATATGTCACATACGTTGTCATATTCAGACGAAACTGGAAACGTTGGACTCGTAGAGACGCATACTACGCGATGGTGCAGATCCGGTGTCATTCCGGGCAAGTAGAAATTTGAGTTAAATCAGACACCGTTCGGTTTAATTTAAATTTCGAATGCTCGCCGAAACTCAAGGTGAGTTATTCTCACTCACATCTGGAATGTTAGCTGATTTAAGTAGTTAATATTTAAATAATTGTGTGATTGGTTGAAATGTTTATTTATATCAGCCTGGATTGATATTTATATATGTGATGTGCCAATATTTGTGGATGCAGGGAAAACAGGTTGGAGGGATCCAACTAGATTCCTCACAATGAAGTAATTATTTTTATAATTGATGATGATGCCTGTTTATATATTGTGATTGATAAATTTGGAATTAAATTGTATTATGATATTGTGGTGTAAACTACAATCCCAGAATGTTAATTACAAAGAAATTTGGAGTTTTAAATTATAAAGAAATTATATTGGGTTTTCAAAAGAAATTAAGAAATTAATAAATGAGGAATTTAAAGGAATATAAAAATTAGAATCTGTTTGGATGGAAAACTGAAATAAAATTGTATCGGAATATTGCTGGATAAATTATAAATCCATAATTTAATTATAAATGGATAAATTGAATTTTAGAGGAATAAAACATATTGTTAAATAATGAATTTAAAAGAATTAAAATTTGAAATCTATTTAGAATGAAAATTGAAATTTTTTAAAATCTGGAATGATAATCAAAGAGATTCGTTATCAGTTGATAAATGTGAAAGTAAATTTATGTTATTAAAACGTAAACCTGAATCTAAATAAATTGACAGAATTCATAAGAAGGATTTTTGGGATATTAGAGTGGAAATGAGCTTCCCTGGGAAAAACCAAGTTCGAGTTTTAAACAGATTTTATTACAATTAAATTTTAAGTTTAAAACTTGTTTCAACGAGTGTTTGGAAAACTTTAAAAGCTAATTAATAAATTAGTAATAGTGGATATTTGCGATTTCATTAGTAATTACTTTTACAAATGAATTTATTTAAAGGCTGTTTTTGACTTAAGTCATTTGAAATTAGGATTTATATTATTAAAGCACTACTTTTAAGTTTAGTTTAATAAAAACCTTATTTAAAATCAAAGTTTATATCTTAGTAAATGGTTTTACTGTACATATTTTGGAATTATATTTTGAGTAAGTAACTAGAATTAAATTTCCATATTTAAAGTATATTTCAGTAAAAAATGTTTTAACTGTTTTATAATTTAAATTGTTTTGAACTTGGTTATTTCCAATGGAAATTAAGGGTAAAAGATTTACCTTGTAAAGGAAGAATTTTGGAAAATGTTTTCAAATGAGCTTGGGAAATTTGAAATTATATCTTTTAAAGATATTTGAGGCAAATAAATAATATGGAATATTATTTATTGTGTGATGGATGCTTATGGATGTTTATGAATATAAATTGATAGTTAAATCACCGACTATCAATATTGGCCAAATGCGTTGATTGTTTTGAAGAGACCGGGATCGAGATTTATTTCTCAAAAACCACTTCGATCCGGTTTGTACGTTTTCGTGCGAAAAACGTGTTCGGAGTCGAAGATGGAGCAGTGAAGTGCAAGGGCTAGTCGCTACTAATCCTGAGGATATTTCCAAAATGGATGTAGTAGGAGTAGTGCATTCGGTTCCGTTCGAACCCGGGACGGACTTGTATGGACGAATTCTTTCGAGACATCGTCAGGTGGGCGATGGGCATTCTAAATGAAACGTTCTAAAGGTAACGCTAAGCCTCAAGCCTCATCAACCGGGAATGACTGAAAATCAGGGGATATGCAGCAAGGCTTCGTGGGTAGCACCTACTGGAGAGTAAGGTCATCCCTGTCTAGATGTCCCTTTTATTTCGGCTTAGTGGTGCGGTTGCTGATCCCAACCGTGGGGTGATCTTATTCGGAACTGTCCAGTAAGGGATGGGCCCGGCCTTGTGTTGCAGGGGATCGGGAGTGGTCAACGGTACGATGATCTAGGCCGCGTACTGTGACAGGTGGTACCCCAGTGCCTAGTCATTGTTGGAAAACCATTCTCCCTACGTACCTTGTACGAGTTTTGTTTGTATTACCCACTCTGTGGCTAGTATCTGGAATTTAATCATGTAACAAATTCAGCTATTTTATAAGTATTTGTAAATAGACCCTATTATAATATCAGAGGATTTCTATAAGAAGTGTTTTAGCTATCGTAAGGTAAAAACCCGACATGTTTATTTATGGCGTGGTCTTACGAGATGCTTTTGTTTTCAAAGGATTTTTGAAACTTTAATAATCAATTTGGATGCATTGTTATCAGCTGGTATTCCAGACTGACTCGGGTGTTATTTCATTATAATGCTCGGGTCAGACCGAGTATTATATGTACATGACATGATGCTTTGGAGCAGGAAAGGAGCCGGAGTCCGAGACGTATTATCTGTACCTATATACATATTCTGTTGCTGTGATTGTATGGTTTGTCTGACTGGTAAATATTGTTGTATGAGATACTCTGATAATATGATGTATAAAACAGTTATAAACTTCATTTTGTGTAAATTTCTGTATTTACTGTTATATTTTACTCCGCTGCGACTGTGAGATTCTAATATTGTTTAGCTTCTTCTTCTTCTATATCTTCTTCTTAAACCCAAACGGTTCGTATTTCTATGCCACTTGAGTTAACAGAGGTGGAATAGTGTTGATTCAAGGGTTACGGATTTGCAGGCTGTCACACTTATTTAAACTGAATACAAATTACATTCTTTTCCGAATCTCTTCCTTATCCTTCTAAACAAATTTTAAACCTTGAATTTAAAATACATTCTTTATTCCCTTAAATAATATCACTTAAGTTTAATATTCATTTACTCCCATTTATCCATATATCACCTTTTCCATGCCGGAATTATTTATTTGAATTTAAAATCAACTTTTATCTTTTTCCCAGTTCATTCTTTAATTATCCCAATTCTCCAAAATTATTTTTCTTAAAATTTCTCTTCTTTTATTTCCTTTCAAGAATCAAATCTTTATATTTTGATAACGCAATACTAAAATTATTCAATCCATTCATTGCATCCAAAATTCCAATTCCCAATATAATCAATAACCTGTAACAAATTATCAAATAAAACATAGACTATAAAAATAAATTACACTACTTTGAGGAATCCAGTTGGATCCCTACAACATGTTACCCTACATCCACAATGTAAGCACAAGATAAAATACCAATTCCACTTCGAGGTGGAATATCGTGGTATATGGGTTTAATATATTATCATCGCTATTTTGTGGTGCATAGGGTCTCATCCGCTATATAACGCGGGAAATCAATCACTCCAAATACATATAATACAAATTTCACTTCGAGATGGAATATCGCGGTATATGGATTTATATCATATCCTCCGCTATTATGCGGTGCATAGGGTCTAATCCAATATAACTGATAATAATTTATCATCCAAGCACATAATCAACAATTTTACATTTAACTATTTAAATTTAAATAAACCCATATGAGTGAGATTAACTTACCTTTGCTTTCAAATTCGCAATCCACTCCAAACCAGCTTGTTTCCATCAGGATTCAGACCTTGCAAAACTATTAAATGATTTTATTAATATTTGAATAAATCGAATAATCTAAATCCCATTTGATAAATTTAATTAACCATGATTTTATTTTAAATTCATTTTTCCTATCATAACTATTTTTTTAGAACTAAAGTAATTGAATAAATAAATTAAACAATTTAATCACCATATCCATTATTTAAAACAAGCCAGCAATCTAAAATGTGTGTATATACATTTTTTTTGGAAACTTCATAGATGCTTATAAAATAGTCTATATAGATTTAAAAATCTATTTTTATTTAAACTTTATAACATCTAAAGTTCCTATATATCTTTTCCAAAATCTTATATACATTTTCTGTTTATCCTGTATATATATATATATATATTAAAATAGGTACGTATATTAAATATGTGAGTGTATTATATATCTATTAATCTTTCTTTCACTGTGAAATAAACTGCACTTATGCATTCACATTTATCTTAATATCTTCCTTACTGCATTTGAATACATACATAAAAAAAAATCTAAATTTGAATAAAATCAATTTATACCTTACTGACATGCTCGATACCCAGCCAGGCTATCATTCTCCCCGAACTCGAGCTCTACCTCGAGCTTCTCCTCAAAGTCGTGCCGCCGTCGAGCCCTGCGAGCACCACCACACCCTCAATCGAATCGCGAGCCTCCTCACGTGCGTTCCTACATCGATGACGAATCTTCCGGCTATCACGAAACTCAACACGAACCCTACGCCACTTCGGCCCTTCCTCTTCGCACGCGAGCTTGCCTTCCCATCCCAGAAATCGCCACCCTCTCGAACGAACAATATCGCGTGTCGTTGCCCAACTCCCATGGTTTGGATTGAATTGGGGGTAGGGGAATTGAAAGAGAAACCGTGGTTTTAAATTAGGGGATGCACTCGGCTATTTACTTCGTCTAGGTTCAAAGGAGATCGACCAATTTTAATTTGAATTTCTAGTTCCCAGTTTTGAGAAGAACACGGACAATTTGTTTTCTCAAAAAAAACGAACGCGTGTTAGATGGGTCAACACGTGTTTTCGGATTGTCGACAAGTGTTGATGAGATCAACAGTAGATTGAAGGGAAAATATGTATATACTATCTTTAGTTTCAAATTTAAATTTAAATTTATATCGTATCAATATTGCAACTCATAAATCTCGGTCTCCAATCGAGGCATGCCCCTATGCGTTTATAATGTTAAACCCCTATCCTGAACATACTGGAAAAAGTTTCGAGTACTAATTTGGTCGTATGGAGAAGATAGCTTTTTAAACCTAGTAAAAAAAATTGAATTTTCAATTTGGATTTTACCGCTTTTATCCACTGTATGGCCAAATGATCACTCCGAACATTACGAAAATTGAAATCCAATAAATAATACACTATTATGGATCCAATGGAACTTGTTTCATCAAATTTCGAGACTGTGCCTCGGAAGGCTATCTTTAAATATCGATTTAAATGATACAAATTCGAAACTAAACAAAGCATTTCCAAATTCAATTTTGAAGCTTCCATTATCTTCAGTATTATCAATATAAATTTTCTAAGCCTTTGAAATATTTTAAATCAGCTTAAAAACAAGATTCAATATTTTACCCATCTTCCAATAGTTAAATTCAAAAATTTAATTGCCCAAATAAATAGTGTTATTTGAAATTCAAGTTAAACTAACTTTCAAATATTTAAAATCAATTAAATATTTTAATTTCAAATATCCAAAAATTCCGGGTCGTCACATATACAACAATATATCACCGCGGAAACACTCCATACGTTCCCGCCATCCAGCTTATCTTTTGAGCTCCAGAACGTCCTTACCTGAAAATCTATAATATTTGGTCTGACCCGAGCATTACATCAAAGTAATACCCGGGTCAGGCTGGAAACTAGCGTGAGTAAACCCATCTAACATGGAATACAAAGGCACTTAAATAAAAACCTGGGTAACTCGTATCAACTTACAAATTTACAATTTGATATAGATATCACTAATTTCACACATCAATATCTAAGTACCAAACTTAGACTAAATGGTCCAATTTAATTAAATCATTCCATACCAGCCTATTGATTTCACATATCAATCTTTAAAGAATCGAAGTGGTTTCGGGTATTTACTAATACCCTACTCCGGTCTCTTCGAATTCAACACCATCTTATCCCAAATTATTCAAATGAAACACAGTTCAAACTTCAAATACAGGGTGTCACTATACACGTTAACTCATCATCGATAGATAACCACATTATCTCAGTTAAAACCCAACATATCATAGCATCACAAATCACATATCCGAGATATTAATCAATCTAAGGCATGCGATATTATTCAATCATAAGCAAGATAAATTAGTCATAACATCTCTAATTAATTTAAACAAATTAAATTAATTTCTTCAATCACCCTTAGTCCTGCTTACTTAACATTATTAATTATAAATTAATTAATTAATCATCCTTTAATTATCCATTTTAATTAATCATTCTCGATTAATTATCCTTAATTACATAAAGTATTTATCCTTTAATTAATTATACCAAGTAATTAATCCTTAATTACTTCTACCGGTTGATTAACCATTTGATTAATCCTTAATAAACGGTAAACCCACCCTTAAATTAATAGTTAACCAATCCTTAATTACCGTTTGATTAATCCTTCATCAGCATTGATTAATCAATTGGTTACCATTTGACAACTTCTTAATTAATCCTTAATTACAGATTAATTAACCTTTAATTATCAATTGATAAAATTAATTATTAATTAATAAAACTTAATCAGAAATTAATTTCTTCTTAATTTATTAGTTTGTAACCTTTAATTACTTAATTAACTACTCATTAATCACTTAATTAATCAATCTTAATTACTGGGTTAATTAAGTCTTAATTACACGTAAATACTTAATTAATCTATCTCTAATCACTAATTAACAATCTTATTAATGGTATTTAATTACAAATTAATTAACCTTTAAATTAGTTAACTTTTACTCCATAATCATTTATTAACCAAGCAAATTAGTCACCCTTAATTAATTTCTAGATTTATCCTTTATAATTAATTAAATTAATCAATTATACTTAATTTCCTTAAATTATTTTCTTCAATATTACGACATTAAACCTTGATTAAGATAAAATATTATCTTGCTGATATCTTTATTACTATTAACATAATTACCCATTTATCTTTAAAATTATCTTTACTTATTAAGTCATTAATTAAGTTTTAATATAAACAATCATTCATCTTTAAAATTTAAAGTCATCAAAACATAATTTTAAATAGCTTAAACATTTATCAATTAATAGTTTAAAAAAAACTAGTTCAAATTTGAATTTAAAAACTTGTCCTCTGTATAAACCTTTAAAGTTACATTCGTAATTCAATTTTAAATATAACTTTAAACTTTCTTAACAAAGTTTAAATTCATCAAACTTCAAAACTTCTTAAATAAAAATGTTTAATAAAACATTTATTAAGCATCAAGTAAAAAGTTTTAAACCAATTTAATTTTTTAAATTTAAAAAAAAAACAAGTTTTAAAACTTTAAAAACCTTTAAAACAGTTTAACATTCTCTGCTTCGGGTCGAACCCGAAACTTACGCGAGTCAAACCTGAGTTTTCTCTTCTTTCCATTTTTGTAAAACTTTGATTAAATTTTAAGTTTAAAGCCCTACAAGTTAATCACTTCTAATATACTCGAGAACGAACTCGAGCTACCCATCTAAATACTCGAACCAGACTTCGAGACCTCCACAGCCCCAACCCTCTTACACGCACCCACCATCACGTGCACATGCACCACCACTTGAGGCTACTCCGACCATCGACATTCTCTCCAGCACTTCACCTTACATCACAGCAACACATATCGACCATCAACCGATACTCATGAGCCTACGAACAAGTTCGAGCTACCCAGTCGAAAACAGAACCCAAACAGTCTCCAACAAAACTTTTCAACTCCTCGATTCCGATCACCGCAGCCATTGCAACTCCGGCCATACCTTGCCTTGCCTCCACACTTCCATTCACCAAAGTTACAAGCAACTCGCATCATCAGAGAAGACAAGACGACCCCAATCCCAGCTTCAACAAAAACTAGGTTTAAAAAACTATGCTTGACCACCATCGACACCTCTGCAGCATATTCACCCTCCAAACATTTTTCCCTGGACCACCAGACCTTGCTACACCTCCAGTGAAGTTCACGACCCCTACAGATCTTCCGACCACCAGAATTCGACCAGAAATCAAATTCCAGTCATCCTCTGTAACAACCCGCATATTTAACGATTTTATATTTAAATGTTTTATTTAAATAAAGCGTGTTAGTCGGATTTTTAGGTCCGAAATGTTACTTTTTGCTAATGGCCTAATTGGAACTCGAAACCATTTCCATTGATTCCAAAATGGCGTTTGAGATCTTTTTGAGTGTAAGCTTCGATATGTTTCGAGTTTGTGAATTTTTGCAACTTTTCTATTTGGGTTTTTGGTTTGGGTTCAGCCCATTTGTCAGTTTAAACCCCTAACTCAGCCTCTCTTCATCCATTCACCCTCATTTCATTTCTTAAACTTAAGAAAAACTGAAAATGGTGGAAGGGAAAGAGAAGTAGAAATTGCAAACCCTAGTTTCCTCTTCTAACTTGATTTCTTGCTCCAAAATCATAGAGAAGACATTGGTAAGCTCATCTTCATCTTCTCTATCTCTTTCTCTCTTCAATCTCAAAAATTCCTAAACCTAAACTTAGGAAATATTTGTTTTATTCTTAGATTGAAGCTAGTTGAGTTGAAGTGAAGATTTGTTGGTCTTCTCCTTGCAAATTGAACTCCTTCTTCTTTGTTTTTGGATTAAAGGTGAGTTTTGAACTCACATCTACTTCTTTTGATATCACTGATGTTAGGCATGAATTCCTAACAATTGTTCATATGTTCTTTTTCTTTTGATTTGGGTTGATTTGGTGAAATTGCCAAATTATGATTTTTGAAGCCAAATCTTTGAAAATCCTTATATGGATGATGTTTATGTTGTTCGGAGTGTTTAGGTGTGTCGTTAAGGTTGGTAGTCGTTTGACGTAAGCCCAAAATCAACACGCATCTGATTGCTTTCGATTTGTTTGGCAATAGTTGGCCCAGGTTCAGGAAATGCCTGAACATTGAGTTTCAGACGTCTGAAACCATAATTTCAGACTTCTGAATATTGTCCTGGGGAACATTTTCATCCCTAGATTCAGACGTCTGAAGTTATATTCCAGACGTCTGAATTAGCTAAATTTCGGCCAGAAAGGAAATAGGCCAAAATATGCCTATTTCAGACGTCTGGATGTTTGGATTCAGACGTTTGAATTCTGTTTTGAAAAAAATAAAATTATTTTCAGATTCAGACGTCTGAATCCCTTCTTTTAGACGTCTGAATATGCTGTTTTAGCCAAAATTGCCTTGTTCGTTTAGTTTTCCAAAATTGATCGATGTATATTGATTCCAATTAGTTGTTTATGCATATTTGACCTTAATGATTCCCTTTTGAATTCATTCATGGGTTTTATAAATGATTTCTTCAAATCGTATTAAAAGTTCGCTTCTCCGATTTATAAATTCTATTTAAAACACATACACAATTTCGCACTTCGAGCGAAGTGGAAAGGTGATTAAATGGTTAGGTAAAACACGGACCATGAATCCATGTGTTTGTCTTGCCGATTAGACCCTGACCTATTCGATTGATCGTTTTGGCATTTTGGTCTGGTTTACCGATGAAATGACGTGAACATTTTACTGCTTTGAGTGTGAAATTGACTGACGAATAGTAAACCGTTTAGTGCGAACGAGTGGCTATGGGACTCACGTTACCACTTTTCGGATTCCTTTTTGAGAGTTATGCCACATTCCGACAGTTAGTGGTGTCTAATACTGGGCCTCCGGACCTTCACCACTACGGTATGTTGCCTTCGGGTATGTTGCCTTCGGGTACGTGCCTTTGGGTTTGTGCCTTCGGGTTTGTTGCCCTTTAGTATCACTTTCGATGTTGGTTGTTATGAGACGCATGGGTGATATTGGGTTGCCCTTTAGTATCGCTTCCGATGTTGGTCCTTATGAGCCGCATGGGTGATATTGGGTTTGGAGTCTTCGGGCTCATGGATCCTTGTTTATACAGTACTGAGCTTGAGCAATTTTATGATGTTTCATTCATATGTATACCCTAGGTATCGCCCTTCGGTGTTGGTCTTTTTGAGCCGCATGATGCGTAGCATTTACCTTGTGGAACTTGTAAACCTTATGGGTATTTGTTATTTACCTTTTGGCTTGATTTGGGATATTTGTATCCTTTGTTTCTATATGTTGCCGATGATATGAGGCTTGTTATCGTATGATGCATCTTTTGTTAGATGATTGTGTTATCTCCTTTAGAGATATTTGTTATACTTTGTAACCTTGCAGGTTAATTGTTTTTCAGTTTATCTAACTGATTTGTTTAGCTAGACTGACCCGTATATTTTATACTCGGGTCAGACCGAGATGTTTCGGGTTAGGTGCTTTTGGACTTAGCCTATTTTGCTTCCGCATGGACTATTTAGCTTTTTCCTTTTTGTTAAAGCTTTTTTTTGTGTAGTCCTTTTTATTGTAACTCTGTCATATGTATTCTTTTGGGATTCGTCTGTATATTGTGGTTTGTTATACCACTTGACATGTATTATTTTATAAACTCTGTTATGTGTCTGTATATGTGTATATGATGATCTACTGTTATGTGATGTACATTACATTTGAGTTGTTATATTCTGTTCTGATAGATCCTTCAACCACCTATGGTTTTGCTTTAAGTATTCATTAGGTAGGTCGACCTGCTCGGTATGTTTATTGTCGATGTATTCAATAGATAGTTAGAGCAAGGCTGTAGATGGTCGCTCCCAACCAGCCTTATCCTCCGTGTTAGTTGACGACATTACCCTGTAGTGTCCTTTGCTAGCGTGGGTATAGAGGTAGGGCGTTACAGCGTGGTATCAGAGCTGAGTTCAGGACAAAATATGATAAACATAGAATAGATTCACATATTCCGGTACATCGAAGTGTATAAGTGATACAAATCTTTGAATCATCGTGCCTTTCTATTTCTTCTTCCATTAAAGGTTAGATAGAATTTGGGGAATACGTCTAGGAATGCATTTTTGTTCCGTAGTATTCCATTTTGATTATCTACTTTGTGACTAATCTCGTTCTTATCTTACTTTCAGCGTATGGCTGGAAGAGGAAGGGAACGACGTTCGGGTGTTGGGCAATCCAGTGGCTCCCATCCGGATGGCGTATATATGTCTGCCGATCAGTTTTTGGAATTGTTTAGGAGCACTCAGCCTCCAGTTCCTCCTCGAGTGTCTCCACCTCGCAAGTCAGCCTTTGCACGCCAGTGCAGTGATTTTTCTCATCTTGGAGGAAAGCCGTTTAAGGGTTCCGAGTCTGTTCTTGAAGTCCAAGCTTGGTTTCGCACATCTTCTCTCACATGGATCTTTCTGACCATGATAGAGTTCTTGTAACTTCTAGCTTATTACAAAAGCGTGCTATTGATTGGTATGAGCTTCTTGTAGCCGATATTGATGGGTCTACTCTTTCTTGGACTCAGTTTCGGGAGCGATTTGAACTCAAGTTCGTTCCTGAATCTGAAAAAGTTTTATTGACCCGTCACTTCCTCGAGTTGAAGCAAGGGAAATCTTCTGTTTCTGAGTATGTTGCATCATTCGAGGCTTTATCTAACTATGGTCTTGAATTCATTAGCACTTCTTATAAGAAGAATTTGAAGTTGGTCTCCGGTCTTAAGAAATATCTTAAGAAGTCTTTGTTGCTCCAACTTAAGCTTTCTTTTGAGGAGTTGGTTGATTCGGCACTTCATCTCGAGACAGTCGAGAAGGAGTGTGATAGTGATGTTGATGTTGAGGTTTCCAAGAACCCCAACAAGAGGCCGCTTCCAATTCAGAAATCCAGGTCTTTTCCTTCTAAGAAGAAGAAGACTGGTGGTTCTAGTTCTCAGCCTTAGCCTTCTGGAACACCTTTCATTCGGAAGTGTTTCAATTGTGGGTCTCTGGATCATATTATTCGAGCTTGTCCTAAGCCTCTCTTCTGCCGCTACTGCAAGAAGGAAGGTCATCATGTTTTAGCTTGCCCTACTGTTCCGGCTGGTGCCAAGTCTAGCAAGAAATATGCTGCTAAGGCTTCTGAAAGTCCTTCTCAGCCCGAAGGTATATCTCCATCAATTTTGGAAGGTTCTATTTTATTTCATGATCACAGTATTCGAGTTCTTTTCGATACGGGTGCTTCACATTCTTTCGTATCGAAGAAGCTCGTTGATGATTTATCTTTGGATGTTTCTTGTTTGGTTACTTCTTTAAGGATTGCGAATCCTATTGGGGGATCCGCGACCCTTAGATTCCTTTGTGATGATGTTGAGATTGTTTTATGTGGCTTTTCTTTTCGTGCGAATCTGCACGTTATTTCTTGTCTGGTATTTGATATGATTTTGGGTATGGACTGGCTAGTGAGATATGATGCCAGGATTATTTGTTCGGAGAGAATTATATATCTTCGACATCCGAATTCGTCTACTCAGTTATCTCTTATTGTTCGGGATGTGGATAATTCCGAAATGGCTTTATATTCTCTTGACTCGCGAGATGATAATGAAATATCTCGTATTCCTATTGCTTGTGACTTTTCTGATATTTTTGAACCTGTTTCGGGTTTGCCACCCAAGCGGGCAATTGAGTTCCGCATTGATCTCATTCCAGACGCGCAGCCAGTTAGTCGTCCTCCCACAAGGATGTCTACAAGGGAAAATGAGGAACTCGAGAAGCAGCTTTTAGAGCTTGAGCCCAAGCAGTTGATTCAGTCCAGTTTTTCTCCGTGGGGATCTGCAGTCGTCTTCGTAAAGAAGTCTGATGGAACTCTTAGGCTTTGCATTGACTATCGCAAACTTAACGAGTTAACCATCAGGAATAGGTATCCATTTCCTAGGATCGATGATATGTTCGATCTATTGAGTGGTGCTAAGGTCTTTTCTCAACTAGACCTTGCCACAGGTTTTCATCAGTTACGAGTCGCGGAGGATAGCATACCTCTTACCGCTTTCCGCACTCGTTATGGTTCTTTTGAGTGGCTCGTTATGCCGTTCGGTTTGACGAACGCTCCTGCTTTCTTTGTTGATCTCATGAATCGAGTATTCCGAGAATATCTCGATAAGTTCGTCCTTGTCTTCATTGATGATATCCTTATTTATTCTAAGTCTGAAGCTGAGCATGCTAATCACTTGAGAATTGTCTTGAGTACTTTTCGTCGTCATCAACTTACAGCCAAATTCTCCAAGTGCTACTTTTGGGAGAATAAGGTTAAGATCTTAGGCCATGTTGTGTCTTCCGATGGCATTTCTATCGATCCCTCAAAGAACAAAGCCATCCAGGATTGGAAGAGGCCCAAGAATGTTCATGAGATTCGTAGTTTCCTTGAATTGGCGGGTTATTACCGTCGGTTCATTAAAGATTTTTCCCGAATTGTGCTTCCTCTCACCTGCCGTACTCGGAAAGGCATTCGTTTTGATTGGTCCGACAAGTGTGAAGCTTCCTTTCAGACATTGAAGGAACTTCTCACTAATGCTCCTATTTTGGTGGTTCCCGAAGGGAATCATGATCTTGTTGTCTACACCGATGCTTGTGGTAGTGGTCTCGGTGCTGTTCTTATGCAGAAGGATCGGGTAGTTGCTTATGCTTCTAGGCAACTGCATCCGAATGAAGTTCGCTATGCCACTCATGATCTTGAGTTAGCCGCCATTTTCTTTGCCTTGAAGATATGACGACATTATTTATTGGGCGAGCACTTCATGTAGGATCGATTTCACCCTAGAGGGGGGGGTGAATAGGGTGATAGTGTAAATTATTAAAAATTAATCGCGGAAGCTTATAAATTAATTTCAATTCAGATCACGGAATAGCAGCACAGATATCGCAGAATATAAATAACAGAATAAAACAGAACAACACAGAATTTACCCAGCTTCGGCAAAACCCTGCCTACGTGTTGCCCCCAAGGTTTCTACTAGAAATTAGATAGTCCCTCGCTTACACACGTAAACTCGCTATACACCGCTATTGACTAATCTAACTCTACGCTCAAAACCTTGACCACAACTCAACTACCGAGTTGCAAATTCCCAAACTACACACCGTAGTTTGCACCCTAGTCACACGACTAGAAAATAAACGGTTTAAAAGTAAAATACAAAACAAAAACAAATTAAGTAAAATAAAGCCCTATTTAAAATAATAAACTAAAGCCTTTTAATAAAAGAAAGTCGGCCCCTTGTTCACTTCAACCCGTTTCTCTCTTTTTTTCCTTCGTGAAAAAATGGCCGCTCCTTTTTCAGATCTAGGGCTTCGTCCCTTTGATTCAATTAGGGCTTTTGAAGTGCCGATCCTACTTCGATCGATTTTGTGATTGTTCACGTGTTGCCTTGCTCGATCGATTCTCGTTGGTCTCTCTCTGGCTACTTCAAGTTGATGGAGTTCGACTTTGATTTGGTATGTGATTTCTGCTTCGTTACTGTTTGATTTTCGTATTCGAACTTCCATGATTATGCCGATGATGATTTTAATTTATATAGGGTTTGTAACCCTAGATTTGCGTCGTATAATCTCTAATTGAATTTGTCAACTGTTTCACCTCGACCACTTGATTTTTCTTGAACGAATGTGATGACTTCTGACTTCTTCAATTTCGAATATTTCGTGTTTACTTGGTTAACACGGTTTGATTCAATTTCGTGATAACCACGGTATTTTGATTTCTGGAATTTTTACTTTGTTGACTTGTTCAATATTGACATGGCGATTTTACTATGACTTCGGCCTTGACACTTTGCATTTCTTGCTTGAGTACTGGGTTGCTATGATACATATTGCCTTTGGTTATGTTGCCATCAGTTGCTTGTACTATCTGGTCAGCAGCTTGTCGAATTTACATGTACATTGTGTCATTTATTTTTGTACTTGCATACTTGGTTTCCACCTTGATATTGTGTAGCCTGGTCTTTGTGCATTACTGAAACACTTTTCATACAGTTGAGTTTCAATTCATTGGAATTGATATAGTACTTCACTGTTGCCTTGTTCATCATTGCGTGTTAACTTCGACTGTTCAGTTGCATATATTATCTGATGTTGTCACTTATGTTTGCACTGCTTTACATGTTGTAGTTTGCTTTGGTCTTGAGCAGTTCTCTGGTCTTGCATCATATGTATGCTTTACTTGATCTTCACTTTGATTCCATATTGACCTTGTAGTCAAGTCTGCATTGCTGTCACATGAATTAAACTTATTGTATATCATTATTTTGAACTGTTGCATTTGTCTACTTCTGCACTTGTGTATATTTGGGCTGATCATTTGTATACATACATTCTTGTATGTATATATGTGTATGGTCACTTGTGTATTGCCTTTCTGAACTGTGTCACTTATGTGCATATGTTTGCACTGTTTTATGTTGTCACTTGATCTGTTATATTTGGTTCATAATTGACTGTTGTCACTTGCATGCATTTAGCTCGATGGTTGTTGCATATTGCAACTTGTACATGATTTTGGTCTTCAATGCATTCTTATATTCTCCTGTATCATGCTTGGCACAGGCTTGCATAGTTGTGGCATGGTCATTTGTGTATGGTTCACTGTTGGTCTTGTTCATCATTGATGCTGCAGCTTGGTCATTTGTCTGCACTTTCACTTGAACTTGTAGATGATGGTTCATTTGACTTGGAATTGGATGTTTGTTCATTCCAGTGAGTTGTCTGGATTTATTCAACATAGTTGTATTTGTACATTGCCTTTGTTGTGGTCTGGAGTGTATGTTGGCAACTTATTCGGTGCATTTGCTGGCAGTTGGTCTTTATTGCATTCATGTCATATTTGAACATAGTTGCATTATATTGGTCGAGCTTTGATTCTTTGTTGGCACTTGCTTGAACTTGATTTGTTTATCTGCACTGTTGTATATTCGAACTGCACCTGTGTTGAATCCAGTTTTATTTGGATTTGACCTTGTGCTGAAGTCGTGATATATTGCATGTTTCACCTGAGTTGAATCCAGTATTTTTATTTGGGTTTGACCGGTGCTCACCTGTCCCTGTAACTCAATCAAGTGTATATATCGGTGTGCACGGCCTTGTGGCATATACAGTGATACACTGTGTATGTCACAAGTTGTTCGTGTATGATGAATTCAAATTTAAATTATGACGAACAACCCAAATAACTGAGGCAAATCATATTTTTAAAATCATCTTTTAATTTATATTGCAAAAATATTTTCTTTTCAATTTTACTGCGTTAGTGAATATTTTTGCAGATTGCTCAGATGCTGGATTCAAACTGGAATGCAGTTGTAGATAAAAATACGAGTGTGAGTGATATGTAGTGAGGTGAATATGTAAATGTGAAATGTGATGTAATTGTAATCAAAGTTGTATAGTATAGTGAGAGCTTGAAATTGTATTATTCAAAATTGTAATAAATATTTGTTTGAATAAAATATTCGTTTGAATTTAAAATCTGTGTTATTTATTTTATTCAGCAAATATTTATTTAATCTGTGAAAATAAATAGTATATTAACAAATACATTTAAACGAATGTATATATGTTTATTATCATCAAACAAAAATCATATAAGCGCATATTCAACACTTCATTCTCTATCCGATCATAAATATTTGAAGTATTTGTTCACTCAGAAGGAATTCAATATGAGACAACAACGTTGGCTTGAGTTTCTTGCTTCCTTTGACTTTGATATCCTGTATACTCGTGGTAAGGGTAATCGTGTCGCAGATGCGCTTAGTCGCAAACATTCGGCTGTTATTTCTATGATGCTTGCCGAATTGAATGTTCTTGAGACTCTATCTTTTTGTGAAATTCGTAATCGATGTTCATCTTCTGATTCTCCTATTCTATTGTTTAGTTTGGGATCTCGACCTATTTTGTTGGATCGTATTGCCGATGCCCAACGGCGTGATCCTGATTTGTTGCATCTTATTCAGCTTTGTGATTCTTGATCCTGTGATGACGCGTTGCGGGATTTCAGCATTGATTCTCATGGGTGTCTTAGCAAGAAGAACCATCTTTTTGTGCCTTCTGATTTTGCACTTAGGCATGACATTCTTGATGACTATCACCATTCTAAGTATACCATTCATCCTGGTAGTAGTAAGATGTATGCCGATATGCGTCGTCTTTATTATTGGGAAGGCATGAAGCGCGATGTTGCGAGTTATGTCAGTAATTGCATAACTTGTCAGCGTTTTAAGGCCGAACATCAGCATCCTTCGGGTCTTCTTCAGCCTCTAGAGATTCCATTGTGGAAATGGGATCGGATTTCTGTGGATTTCGTTGACGGCCTATCCCGTTCGAGATCAGGTCATTCTAGCATTTGGGTTATTGTTGATCGCCTGTCTAAGTCTGCTCATTTTGTTCCTATTAAGTCTAATAGAACTGCTTCGCATTTGGCTAAGTTGTATGTCAAGGAAATCGTGAGACTTCCCGGTGTTCCTAGTTTTATTTTGAGTGATCGTCATCCTTTATTCACGAGTCATTTTTGGAAGAGTCTTCAGCAAGCTTTGGGAACAAAGCTTAATTTTTCTACAGCTTATCATCCGCAGTCTGGCGGACAGACTGAACGGGTGAATCGTATCTTGGAAGATCTTCTCCGTATTTGTATTTTTGATTTTGGTGGTAGCTGGGAGGATCATCTACCTCTTGTAGAGTTCTCCTACAACAATAGTTTTCAGTCTAGTATCGGTATGGCTCCTTTCGAAGCCCTATACGGAAGACCATGTCGATCTCCTTCATGTTGGTTGGAATCTGGGGAGAAGCTTATTCTTGGTCCAGATTTTGTTCGTGATTCTTTGGAGAAGATTGATCTTATCCGGTTGAGAATGAAAGAGGCACAAAGTCGCCAGAAATCCTACGCGGATAGTCGTAGGAAACCTCTCGAGTTCTCGATTGGTGATCTTTTTTTATTCGTGTTTCTCCTTTGAAAGGGGTTATCCGTTTCAGTATGACTGGGAAATTGGCTCCTCGCTTTATAGGACCATTTTCTATTACTGAACGTATTAGCCCTGTGGCTTATAGAGTTTCACTTCCTGCTCATCTATCTGGCATTCATAACGTGTTACACGTCTCGCAGTTCGGAAGTGTCTTCGGGAGTCGGATTCCATTATTACTTCTCCTAATTTGCTAGAGCTTGAGATCTCACCGGACTTATCTATTGTACACCAACCTATTCGCGTACTTGACACGGAGGTGCGACACCTTCGGAACAAGGACGTGCCGCTCATTAAAGTTCAATGGTCCGCTAGTCCCAATGACTGTACTTGGGAAACCAGAGAGTTTATTGAGCGATCTTATCCGGGTTTTCTATCTTTGCTTGGGAACAGTGAGTATATCCTTTTGTCTCAAGCTTATTTTCTTTTCTTTTGAATGTTGTAAGTATGTAGTTGTTACAAATATCATCTCTAGGAATTATGGAGACGCAATTTTGTAAGGGGAGATCTGTACCAACTCGCATATTTAACGATTTTATATTTAAATGTTTTATTTAAATATAGTGTCGTTTGTCGGATTTTTAGGTCCGAAATGTTACTTTTTGCAAATGGACGAATTGGAACTTGAAACCATTTCCATTGATTCCAAAATGGCGTTTACGATCTTTTTAAGTGTAAGCTTCGATATGTTTGGAGTTTGTGAATTTTTGCAACTTTTCTATTTGGGTTTTGGGTTTGGGTTCAGCCCATTTGTTAGTTTAAACCCCTAACTCAGCCTCTCTTCATCCATTCACCCTCATTTTATTTCTTAAACTTAAGAAAAACTGAAAATGGTGGAAGGGAAAGAGAAGTAGAAATTGCAAACCCTAGTTTCCTCTTGCAACTTGATTTCTTGCTCCAAAATCATAGAGAAGACATTGGTAAGCTCCTCTTCGTCTTCTCTATCTCTTTCTCTCTTCAATCTCAGAAATTCCTAAACCTAAACTTAGGAAATATTTGTTTTATTCTTAGATTGAAGCTAGTTGAGTTGAAGTGGAGATTTGTTGGTCTTCTCCTTGCAAATTGAACTCCTTCTTCTTTGTTTTTGGATTAAAGGTGAGTTTTGAACTAACATCTACTTCTTTTGATATCATTGATGTTAGGCATGAATTCCTAACAATTTTTCATATGTTCTTTTTCTTTTGATTTGGGTTGATTCGGTGAAATTGCCAAATTATGATTTTTGAAGCCAAATCTTTGAAAATCCTTATATGGATGATGTTTATGTTGTTCGAAGTGTTTGGGTGTGTCGTTAATGTTGGTAGTCGTTTGACGTAAGCCCAAAATCAACACGCATCCGATTGCTTTCGATTTGTTTGGCCATAGTTGGCCCAGGTTCAGGAAATGCCTGAACATTGAGTTTCAGACGTCTGAAACCATAATTTCAGACGTTTGAATATTGTCTGGGGAACATTTTCATCCCCAGATTCAGACGTCTGAATTTATATTCCAGACGTCTGAATTGGCTAAATTTCGGCCAAAAAGGAAATAGGCCAAAATATGCCTATTTAAGACGTCTGGATGTTTGGATTCAGACGTCTGAATTCTGTTTTGAAAAAAAAAATATTTTCAGATTCAGACGTCTGAATCCCATCTTTTAGATGTCTGAATATGTTGTTTTTGCCAAAATTGCCTTGTTCGTTTAGTTTTCCAAAATTGATCGATGTATATTGATTCCAATTATTTGTTTACGCATATTTTACCTTAATGATTGCCTTTTGAATTCATTCACGGGTTTTATAAATGATTTCTTGAAATCGTATTAAAAGTTTGCTTATCCGATTTATAAATTCTATTTAAAACATACGCAAAATGTCGCACTCCGAGCGAAGTGGAAAGGTGATTAAATGGTTAGGTAAAACACGGACCATGAATCCATGTGTTTGTCTTGCCGATTAGTCCCCGACCTATTCGATTGATCGTTTTGGCCTTTTGGTCTGGTTTACCGATGAAATGAGGTGAACTTTGTACTGCTTTGAGTGTGAAATTGACTGACGAATAGTAAACCGTTTAGTGCGAACGAGTGGTTATGGGACTCACGTTACCACTTTTCAGATTCCTTTTTGAGAGTTATGACACATTCCACCAGTTAGTGGTGTCCAGTACTGGGCCTCCGGACCTTCAATACTACGGTATGTTGCATTCGGGTATGTTGCCTTCGGGTTTGTGCCTTCGGGTTTGTTGCCCTTTAGTATCGCTTCCGATATTGGTCGTTATGAGCCGCATGGGTGATATTGGGTTGCCCTTTAGTATCGCTTCCGATGTTGGTCGTTATGAGCCGCATGGGTGATATTGGGTTTGGAGTCTTCAGGCTCATGGATCCTTGTTTATACAGTACTGAGCTCGAGCAATTTTATGATGTTTCATTCATATATATATTCCCTAGGTATCGCCCTTCGGTGTTGGTCTTTTTGAGCCGCATGATGTGTAGCGTTTACCTTGTGGAACTTGAATGCCTTATGGGCATTTGTTATTTACCTTTTGGCTTGATTTGGGATATTTTTATCCTTTGTTTCTATATGTTGCCGATGATATGAGGCTTGTTATCATATGATTCATCTTTTGTTAGATGATTGTGTTATCTCCTTTAGAGATATTTACTATACTTTGTAACCTTGCAGGTTAATTGTTGTTCAATTTATCTAACTGATTTGTTTAGCTAGACTGACCCGTGTATTTTATACTCGGATCAAATCGAGATGTTTCAGGTTAGGTGCTTTTGGACATAGCCTATTTTGCTTCCGCATGGACTATTCAGCTTGTTCCTTTTTGTTAAAGCTTTTTTTTTGTGTAGTCCTTTTCATTGTAACTCTGTCATATGTATTCTTTTGGGATTCGTCTGTATATTGTGGTTTGCTATACCACTTGACATGTATTATTTTGTAAACTCTGTTATGTATCTATATATGTGTATATGATGATCTACTGTTCTGTGATGGATATTACATTTGAGTTGTTATATTCTGTTCTGATAGATCCTTCAACCACCTATGGTTTTGTTTTAAGTATTCATTGGGTATGTCGACCTGCTTGGTATGTTTATTGCCGATATATTCAATAGATAGTTAGAGTAAGGCTATAGATGGTCGCTCCCAACCAGCCTTATCCTCCGTGTTAGTTGACGGCATTACCCTGTAGTGTCCTTGGCTAGCGTGGGTATAGAGGTGGGGCGTTACATCCCCCAAATTCGCATGCATTTGAATGTTAAAATTGTGATATTAATTTTAAAATTTCTAACTTTTATACTAGATTCAAGTTATCATCTTGAATCAGTAAATTAAGATGACTGAATTTATCATGTGTAAAAGAAATCCTACTGTATTCTAGATTTCCAGATAAACTTTCAATAATTTTTACTTAAATTCATTTTTACAATTAAACTTATATCTAAACAAACATTTGTTATTTGAAGATCAACTCTTACAAGAAATCAGAGTAGAAGAAAATGAATTATCTATATATTTGGAATCTTTAATATGAAATAGAGAAAGAACAAGAATAAAATAAGACATGCCCACCATTACACTTCAAGGATTTTAAACATATATCTACACATACAGGCATCATCACAGATTTCACACGCAATCAGATAATTATCTGCTTAACTTTTAATTTAAAAATTTAATGATTACTGGCAGATTTTTAAAGAGGCAGAGGCTGGAATGCTAGAAATTTTGAAAATTGGAAGATTTTGAAGAATCATGGCCTCTTTGAAACTGTAAACTTGCAAATTTTAATTTACTTCAGTTTGCATTTGAAAATAAATCTTGTTGTAGGCTTGTTGTTTTGAGAAGATTCAAAACCGAGTGGCAGTGGTTGTAGGGTTTTGCTTTTGATTTTGATTTTAGAAATTGAATAACAGGTCGAGAATTTGATTTCTGGTTTTTTAAAAGTGGATTGATTTTCAGAATGTTTATGATGATTTTTTTTAGAATGATTTACAAGCTTGAGTCTCTATGCTTTAGAATAGAAAAAAAATGGAAAAGAATGAAGATGAGAAAACATTTGTTTTTATAAGTTAAAATGATTTATTTGAAAATGAAAGAAAAATCAAAAATAACATATGACACTTGTTAAAAACTTGACATTTGTCATTTCATTTACTAATTAGTTTACATATGTTATTATCAAACTTTAATAAGTTTACACTTGTTATTTAAGAGATTTTCATTTATTTTAAATATTAATAATAAGATTTATACTTAGTTTACTATTTTATAAATACAAAATATGTGTGTATATATATATATACAAATTCCTTTAGAGAAAATACAAATGAAACAAGTATATACATATAAAATCTTATTCATATATTTAAAATCCAAAACATTTTAAAATATTTCTCTATTGAATTTCAATTTAAATCTAAATTCAAATTAAATTTAAGTGTCCAATTCAAAATCAATTCAACAATATATATATATATATATATATATATATATATATATATATATATATATATATTAAACAAACCCTAAATCCAATTTGTAATTAATAATTGTATTTATTTATCCATGTATTTTTAAATCCATTATCATTATTGTTTAAAATAATTTTTTTATCGGTTTAAAATAATTTATAATGAGGATTATTGCATTTAATTTTTGTTTGAAATTTTCGAGATATCACAGTCATAGCGTGTAAAGATATACCACGAAGAGTATGATCATACCCTACGTGGGAGCGACTCACTTAGCCTTGCTGCGTTTAACCCTATTTTGGTCATTTCCAGTTTATGAGGCCTGATGTAGCAATTACCTTTCACGGATCACATATCACATCACTTTGAATGCTACATGGCCATTTCTGTTGACTACTAGTTGACTTTCACAAAAATATAACCCTCGAGCTCATACCTCTCAAGGTGGGTGTTAAGCTAAGAGAAGTTGCCTTCCCCGCCACCACTGATGTACGTTTTAAATACAAATATTGGTAATTTATAGAAATGCAATGTAATACAAACATCCATACAAGTTTTCCAGGAATAGGAAAAACGAATGGTACTTTTCTACCACATCCTATCAGGAAATCCATAGGATTAGTAGCGAATAGTCCTTGCATTAGATATTTCATAATGAAGAGACCACTGCTGCTATATGTATATTGGGCCCAAACGATCAACAAGGTGTCCCCCACTGTGAAAATCCAGAATAACAATATCACCAATAAGCAACATGCATAATCGTCGCATATACGTTGGTGCGAAGTGGTTTTAAGATAAATCTTATCCTGGTCTCTTTGCACCAACAACACAAAAGCGTTTCTCAACCTCACACAAAAACTAAGTCTCGTAGACTTATCACATCTCCAATTTTCAACATGCTATCCTTCAGGCAAAGAAGGAAGCTCGATAGATTGAGTAATACTCTGCATTATACAAATCAATATCCTTAACACACATAATCAATCCTACACAGAAGGCTACGTACTAAGTGTACGACTAAATACTTCCTACATCAAGTCAAGGAACTAAAATTTGGCTAAATTTGATAGTCGATTATTTAACTATCAAAACGAACAAACAAATATTTAGCACCATATACAATCACTAGGCCCTTTTAATTAAACTCTGATTAATAAAACCATTTGCCAATTATTCACTTCAAATTGTCCTTAAAAAGATATAATCTTAAATCCATTTCAACTTCTATACTGGAAAACATTTCCGCATACTTATTTAGTTATGACTAATTTACAATTCTCTTTATTTTCAACACTTTGAAAATATTACATATGCTTAAATCACAATTAAGTATATATATTTTATTCTTTAAGGAAAACATTCTCTTAAGAAAATTTTATTTGAGTCAAAATGAATGTTGCGTAAATCGTTATCGAAACCCAAAATCACTAGCATAGGCATTTAAAAACAAGACAGATATATAAATCCCATATACTATACAAAACATTTCGTTTTGAAAATCATTCATTATAACGACAGTGTTATAGTCAATCATTTCCTTATATCTCGAGACGTCTATTTCAATAGTGGATGTTGAAATCTATGTATTCGATATTTAACACATTTTAAAACATCTTCAAACCATTTTATTCCATTTAAAATATCACTTCCCAAAAACATCCATTTTATTTAAAGATTATTCAATGTCCAAAATCGTGAATATAATTCATTTACCAAATCAATTGTACGGACCCTGACTCGACCTTGGAAAATCGAAGACAAATACATCACCCGTATTCAAATGCAACAGATTCAAACGTCGAATCTGTTTCGTCGGAGCTTATAACACGTTAAGTACAACAACAAAGCGGAAGAAAATGAATAATTTATTGATATACAATATATAATACAACACATTAATACAAATGACTATCAATATCAGAGATAAAAGATAACAGCGGAAGAATAATAGCAATAGCGGAAGAGATAACATCAGCAGTGGAAAGATAACTTCAATGCCAAACTCCAAACTGCAAACCAGAAGCTTGAACCACCGTCACGTTGTATGCTAGCAAGGTCGGTAACGAATGCGATTGCCAAAATTCAAAGACTCCAAAGAATTCCAAACAGAAAGCTAAAGGCTACCGAATCCATATCTACTGGCTGAATATCTGAAAATCTTATTCTAGGTTTCCCATGTGGAAAATTGTGAGCACACATAGTTTAGAAAGGAAACAATAAACTCCAGGTTAGTCATGGGACTGGTGTGAGCAAACAAAATAGTTTTATTTGAATAAAAACAAGCCACAAAGAAGGAAAAATAAATCCGCAATGCTTTTTGGAAAATGAAACTACTATAAGGCCTCCCGACGCACACACAATGCAATCGTGCACTTGGGGGAGATTTCTCCTCACGATAGTCAAACATGCTTGATACGCAAAATCCTTTTGATGTTATTATTACTGCATAGTGCAGAAATCATTTTCGAAGGCATAATATTAATTTTGGCCAGCATAGGTACCATTATATTATGCCTACTATAGCCACCACCTGAGGTGGCAAGTTATACAACTGCAATCGTAAAGGGATCCTATTGTTTGACTGGATTTCCAACAAATGGTCAGGCTAAGGAACTTCCTATGCCACATGGAAACGCCTCTGGAGGGACGTCCCAAAAACTTAACCAGCTCTCTACCAACACAAGGCGAATTACCTCTATAACTAGCGTAACTACTGACACGAGTATGCCATCCCTTGGTCGTCGCCGACCTTTATCCGAGGTACCTATACACCAACAACCACAAAGTAATAAATTTGCAGCAACCTCGTAAGTTAAGTATCTGGGCTCCATACCATGGTACCACTTTTACCCAAAAGGAAATGGGCATACCCTAAAAGGTGCGACCCTCGTAACCATGTCGCATTCTTCCTATTTCGACCATTTTCGGGTTGTGAGGTCCCGATGAGGCCTCGTCCATAAAGCTACGCTTTTCACAAAAGCCATGCTTTAATCAACATCACTCAGCAAGCCACACTACCAAATTGGGAGTATATCACTAATAACCATCATCTACATAACCTCTGAGCTCGTATGCCTTAGAGAAGGGTGTTAAGCTAAGAGAATAAATTCTCCGCCACCAACGAAAATGTATTTGATAGGAACCAGCTTTATATCTCAAAGAGTAATGTCATACATACATCCATACAAGTCCATTCTAGGTTCAAACGGAACCGAAGGCACTTCACAAAGAAGCCCTGGCAATCCGGGTATTCACAGTCCCGATCGTACTCCCCATCACATATGGAGATCTCTATACCGGAGCAACTCCGTGTAGAGTCATTCGATGGGTAATCCTTTCGTTCTCGAAAATACCCGGTCTTCACCACCGATCATCAAATACTATCCATTTCGTTGTATCACTATTCGGAATGGGTTTTATGATACGAAGTCCTCTCCCGACTAAACCGAATAATGAGTGCTTAATTTTAAAAAGCATATAGATATAGTGGGATCTTAGTTAAATCACAAGGTTTACCCCAAAAACTTTCTTTTGAATGGTTTAAACAAATTTACACCTTTAATCTTTAAAAAAAAGATCCACCTTTTAAAATCCACTTTAATTTGAAAAACAAAGTTTCACTAATCTTTCACAATGATTCATTCATAGCTTTCAAAGCAATTTCAATTCACAACTTAAAATCCTTTCAACAAAACTAGAAATTCTTTCTTTATATGAAAGCTATTATCATTTCAAAACAAATTTTTTTTTGGGAAAAATCCGATCACAAGCTATAGCCTTTAAAGGTATAAACCAGAAAATCAGCGAACTGTCGTATGATCGGCAAGTTCTAATTTGAATTAAATTCAAACTCCCAAAATAATTCATTTAATATACTTCAAAAATGGTTTAAACCCCATATTATATAACTTGTATAACCTTTCCAAACCATAATTTCCAAAGTAATAAGATATAGTATATTCAAACTAATTTAGATTTCAAAACATCCTTTTCAAAAACCATTTCATATTCAACTTAGTTTTACTTCCAAATCAATTGGATTCAAAATTCAACCTTTAAACAAAATAATATTTAAACTCAAAATATCTGTGACTTAACCGATTTCCTCGGGAAATCCTTACTTGTGTGTGTGGTGTAGTCCAGGTGTTTTACACACAATAATACAATATCACAACCAACATCCATTCAAGCACAACAATATCGATAAGTCGTATAGTGCTATAACGCTTATCTTCATTCACAGATAAACAAATAAATTTATTACAGATAAATAATTCACAACTCACAGCTCAACTCAAAGTAATCGCATTATAGAACATCACACAATCAGAGATATCAAACAATCCAAAGCATTCAATAGAATTTAATCATCCATAAGTAAAATTAATTAACTGTCTGATTATAATTAACATAAACAGAGTAATTATTTATGAATGAATTACTAACTCTGTTTAATTAATATTAATTAATTATAAACCATTTAATTAATTATCCTTTAATCATTTATTAGTTAACCTTGAATAATAAATTAAGCAACCTTTAATTATCAATCTTAATCAATTAATAAATCAACCTTTGATCATTAAATACTTAACCTTTAATCATTTAATTATCCTTAATTAATTTAAATAAGTGATTATCCCTATTCACTTATATTAATAAATCACTAATCAATTACATTGAGTAATTTTACCTTAATCACTTGATTAATAAATTTTAAACATTAATTAATTACTTTTAATTAAGTAATTATCTTTAAGTAATTAATTACTCTTTGATTACTTATTATTAATTAACCTTTAATTTTATCAATAAGTCAACCTTTAATTACTAATTAATTATCCTTAATTACTTTCATTAAATAATTATCTTTAAGTAATTAATTATTCTTAATTAATGAAACCTTTAATTAATTACATTAATTATTCTTTAATTTAATCATAAAAATTAATTAGCCTTAAATTAATTACACAAAGTAAATGGCTTTAATTCAATTACACAAAGTATTTAAATCAATTATACAAAGCAATTAGCTTTAAATTTAATTACACAACATAATTATACTTGCTTACTCACTTAATTACATCCTTTAAATCTTATTAAATAAATACTTGAAATTATTATCATACAAAATCATTTAAGATCTTATTTAATAACCCTTGGAAATAAATCATTATTAACACATTAAATTAACTTAAGATTATCCATTTAATAATCCATTTAAGTAATTATCCTTTTGATCCCTTTTATTAATTATCCTTGATAAAATAAGACCTTAATTAAACAAAATAGACTATTTACCTTAATTATTTATTTACCCATCACCTAAATCTTGTTTATATTAAATGCTTGAAATCAATCACTAGAGAACTTTTAATTTATTTAAAGTCAAATATTCTAATCTTAAACACATACTTAATTCCATCATAAAGTTTTATTTGAAAATACTTAGGGATTTAAATTTCAATTGATTAACCTCACCTAATTAGACAAAACCAAATAATTAAATTCAAGAACATTTTATTTTAAATTTAAATTTGGAAACTTTTTTAAAAATTAGCTTGAACTTGTTATAAAAAATTTGTTTCCAAAACAGGTCAACACAATTATCTTGCTTCCAAAACTTGATCATCTTTTATGCTTATATTTTTTTCTTTCTCTCTTTTTAAAATGATATAACATGCTATACCCACTCGAACTCACCCGAAGCCACACTCGAGTCCTCCTCACATTTTCTTTAGCACGACCCCGAGTCAACTCGTCCTGCCGATCTCAACATCACAGCACTGGCCACAGATACATCAGGAACTCATGCACGTGCACATGATACCTGACCAGCTTCGAATCACGCTTCGACCATCGACACGACGGTGATCTACCCCTGAGTTGTCCCGACCACCGAGGTTGACGAACCACTTGCAAATTCAAAATCGAACGAATGAACAACAGCAGGTACCAGAACCCAACACCGAGATCTACCCTGCCTTGCCATCTCCGACCACTGGAGTCTGCGCCCCCTTGTCAGAACCTTCGCCTAACCTCAACCTTCCATTTCCTCCACCACCGGTACACCTCGACGCTATCACATCGCCGCGAACGTCCAATAAAGAATCCCGACCAAAACTCATCCTACAACCCTAACTAGACGCCGTTCGTCCACCATGACAAGCTTGAACTCCGGCGAATAATTTTCCTACGACCATCCACATACCAGTCATCTCCAAACTCAGGCTCGACGAACAGTTCATCGCCGTTCGTCGGCAATTGATAAAAATATAAAATCTGATCATATTGCAATTTCTAAAAAATCCCAAATTTAAAAATCTAGATTCGATTATTAAATTTCATAAATTTGAAATACGAATCAATCTATAAATTCAAATCATGAATTCCAGATCTTCGAATTTCCCTTTATTTCTAATTATCGCTGTGATTTTATCTTTTTATAAATATATGCTTAATAAGTACACTTGAATTCATTTTTAAAATTGATATTACATTGTTATGCTCCCTTTTTATTTAGAGATCATTACTTAAAGCAAATCAGAGAAAGATATTTCTAAATTCTGAACTTGATTTAAAAGCTTGCAACTAAGAACAAAGCCTTATCTTCATATAAATAGACATATACACTCAGACACTTGCATATATATAAAAATGAAAGCATATTCACACCGTCATTCAAGCATACTTCAAAGATAATCAAGATATACAGGTTTAGGATCTTACAAAGAGAAGTTTGCTCACCTGACAATCCAAAACAGAGAGAGTGCCTTGAGTTAAAACTGATCTGGAATTTAAACTGCATTATTGATCTTTAACTTGATGTTGATCTACTGTTTTGATCTTTAAATTGCTATTTTAGTTGAATTAGATTCAATAAGACTGATTTGAACCTTGCATGCTTTCAAATTGGAGTTGTAAAAGATTGAGTTGAATTTGTAAATCCTGAACTGCTTTTTGTTTGGGATGATCACCGCTTTGATATTGAACTATTCTTTAAGTTGAATTGATCAAATCTTGATTTTGTTTCCGAACTGGAATCTTGTTTCCAAGTTTCTGAAGTTTTTGATTTTGATATGATTTCATTCTCAGGTTGAAGATTGCTTTTGTTTTTTCCAAGTTTTGTTTTCGGATTTGAAAATGAAGACAGAAAAGTGTTGAACTAAAATAGCTTTCTTTCTAATTTGTGTTTATTTTTTCAAATTAAAAGAAAGAAAAGATTTTCCACTTGTTAATCTATTTTCACACTTGTTAATCTCATGTTACATTTATTTTACATGTGTTATATATGTTTTTATAAATGTACAAATGTCAAAACAATCACTTTTATGTTTAAATCCTTATTCATTACTTTCTTATGTATGTTAATTTATGCATTATGTTTATATACATATGTTTTTATAAATCTATGTTTATGTTTTTGTACATATTCTTACTTTTTCTTTATTAAATATTCATATAACTCTAAAGAAAATAATTTTAGGCTAAATTATACTTTAGTAAATAAACATACATATGTATATTAGATAATATAAAATTTAGCTTTAAACAACTTTTGAATTTTTACTATATTAATTTCAAAATATAACTTTCATATATATCATATATCATAATTAGAAAACAAATTTTCATTAATTTTAAAATTATAGAGTTTGTAATTTCAAATTATTACTCAAAATATTTATTTTTGAATCTTAAATTCAAAATTCAATTTACAATCAATTACCAATTTAAATTTGACTCAAGACCGAGATCATTACATCAATACGTCTAATCCACTGTCCAAAATCATGGATATGTCTCCTTTACCAAATTCATTAGTGTTGCATATTTAATTAAAGGATTATCCACTGTCCAAAATCATGGATATGTCTCCTTTACCAAATTGATTAGTGTTGCATAATTGATTAAAGGGTTATCCACTGTCCAAAATCATGGATGAAATTCCTTTAATAAACTATAATAATTAACTTATCAAATTCATTTGATTTCGGATTTACAAAACAATTTTTATAAATTCCATTTATATTTTATAAAAACTTCTACTTATAAATTTCCTTTATTAATCATTTCAATTTATTTCATTTATATGAGAAAAATCCAATTGTAAGTTAATTTTTTATACATCTTTTATTTGCAAAATAATTCTTTCATTTTATAACTTCACAAATTCATAAATCTATGAACCTTATTTAGTTATAAGACTCAATTATTACTTCATTTTAACATTTACAAAACTCCTTTATAATTCCATCACTTTTGACTTATAAAATTCAATTTTATAAGTCTTATACATAAAACCATTTATAATAATTCAAAAATCTCAATTTAAACAAACTTATTCTTTTCATAATTTACATACCGTTATTAAAACTTATATTACTCCCAAAACCATGCCTAGTATATTTCAGAAAAATCATAAATTTTGTAACATAAAAATTATCAAATTTATTTAATTCAAATAAATCCATTCCTTAATGATTCAAAAATTTAACAAAATATATGTTTTCAAAATCATATGAAAATCCATTTTAATCTAAAATCATCACTTTAATATTTTTAAATTTCCAAAAATAGGCCCAATGTTGCAATAGCACCAAATACATCAATCACATCATCCAAAACATCATATATCAAATGATAACAACATATGTCACAATATCTATAAATAAACCAATACTGGTGAAGAATCCAGTTGGATCCCTCAAACCTGTCACCTGCAACAAATATACATATTGGAAAATATATACAATGTCCACTTCGAGGTAGACGTGCGTACAATGGGTCATCCACTCTTACAGGGAACATACAGGAACTCATCTGCTCCAATAGGCAGGAATATATCGAAATATCAGTCAATATACATAATACATCATATCTCATCCAAACAATCATCAATCAGCATTAAATAAATTATTTCTCACTTATTTAAAAATATCACTGAATCAGAAAGAGTGAGTTATACTAACATTGATTCCAGTAGCAGTTGTAGTGCTTTATTCCGAATAAAATTAAAAAGCCATTTAATTTTACCCAAAATTCACACTAGATCCAATCAACTCCAAATCTTCTCTAAAATGTAGTGCTCGTCAGTACGGACCTAACATAACTTGTTTCGTCAAAAACGGACCTCGTATGACAAAGTTATAGCATTGCAAAGTATATATGATTTTTATAAAATCAATTCCAATTTTTATTTATTTTTAAACGTACTCTAATCAGGGCCTTTCGATTTCAAATCATAATAGATTACAGCCGACGCTTTCCTTCTTCCTCTACGCGATGAAACCAGGTGCCGTTCGAAAAAATTGAAACCCGTATCGCCGATTTCCCAAGAATTTTCGTGACCTTATCTCATCGTTTGAAAAACGATCATCCACCTCCATATGAAAGCCATGCCCTCACCTACCATCAACGTAAGCATGGTTGAACTCGGTTGTGTTGTCACCATGAAAACCGTGTGTGAACGCACGACATTTGGGGCCGATTTGCCTCTGATTGGTAGCTTATCTTCCGATCGTAGCCGATGACATCAAAGCTCTCGACGTGCTTCACATTTTTCTAGTTGAAGACTTCATCTGACACTGCGTGGCATGGGAGAAAATCAACGGAGAGGGAGATGATTTCCTGACCATTGAAATGTATGTGGCAGCTTGCCCTAGGGTTGATTAGGGTTTTGAAAAATAGATAAATAGGTGGCCCTTTAAAGAAAATTTACAAGATACTATTCACCCGAAAATTTTCCGAACTCGAAACAAAGCATGCCGCCAGGCGTTTATAACAGTTTAACAATATTCCGAACATAATGAAATATATATCAGATGCCAATTCGATCATATTTGAAAGACAGCATTTCGAATCGAATTATTTAAATTTAAAATCCACTTAAACGAATTTCTATGCGTTTTAGCTTGCAACGACTAAACCATAAATCCGATTGACACGAAATTTGAAATCTTACAATAATATTATATTACGGATCCATTGATACCGATTTGTTTGAAATTTAAGACTATGTGAAAATGGCTATTTTTACACGTTAATTAATGGCTATTTTTATACGTTAATTAAGTATTAAAATAATTAATTTCTACAATTTAACTTTTAATCCAATTTTAAATGTTCTCTAACATCACTCTAATTCAAATAGAATTTTTTTCAACTTTATATATCATTTTAATTCACATTAAATTCAATTTTCAATTATTTCCACAATTTCAAATATCAAAGTAAAAATTTAAGTACCCAATTAAATCACTGTATTCGATCTATAAGTTATCCAGCTTATAAAATTAACTTCTGAATATTTAAAATCAATTAAATATTCGAATTTCAAATGACTGAAATTCTGGGTCGTTACATTCTCCCCTACTTAAAATAATTTCGTCCTTGAAATTACCAAGTAAGGAAAAGTCACAAAATCCATTAATTTTCAAAACAAATCATTCAAAATAGTTTTCGAATTCATTTAAACCATTTTACTTTTTTCCAAAATCCAGTAGTTAAACTTCTAATAAAAAACTTTCTAAGTTTCCAATCATATTTAGTTATCTTTTAAGAACCAACTAACATCGTTTAACTATAACTTAATATGAAAATTTTGAATATAAAAAAATTTCAAAAATTTTCTAATGCCTTAAATTTCTAGAGAAATTCGCACGCGTCTCCTTTGCACGGTTCGATCGTAGTAGGATCACAACATATATATATATATATATATATATATATATATATATCACAAATATACATCTCATCTTCGAGGATGTGGCATCCCGTAGGGAAAAAAGTGTAAACGTACGATATGTAATCCGAGATATGTACCTTATATATTATTAGAGAGCATATAAGGCTAATATAGCACGAAAACGAGCTCCAAACGCAAAGCAAGCGCGATTCGCACCTGCTAAACACTCAACAAACAAATGAGAAACATGTATTTAGAAAACGATATCAATACACAACGTATACCAATGCCCCAACTACCCAACTATATATGCCAATATAGCAAATGCAATATAAACAACAAGTCCAACCAACAAACATCTATCATCCAATAAATCAGTATTTATCCAATCATCCATAACCGAATCAATATAAATTCAGTTCTTATTGATATTCACTGAATTGATTTTCAATTTAATCACATTTGATTCATTAACATTTGATTTTACTAACATTCATTTATTCGTATTCAATTAGTTTACATTCACTAATTTATATTCAAGTTTGTTCACTCACAAATCCAATCAAATTCAATTCTATTTACTTTCACTTCACTTCCTATTTGAATTCAATTATTTATCTTTCAATTTCATCAACTTAACTTCATATGAATTTTTATTCACAATCAACTAACATACATCTAACAATCAGTGTGTATCGAACATAACCAAATTTATTTAATCTACTTCGTTTACATTCAATCAGGTTTAATGCATTTGATTTCAATTAGTTTAACATTCAATTTGGATTGAATTCTAATATTCACGATATTCAATTTTTTTACAACACTTCCAATTTTATTAATTTAATTCGATACCAAAATCAACTTCATTCAATACCACTTATGTGACGACCCGACTTTTTCTCCATAAAAAGTCGTATCATCTTTAAGAAAGAAAGGGATGGAAAAGAGAAAGACAGAGAAGAAAGAAAGAAACAACACCAGAATCTCAACAGCGGAACGAATAAATTATATTAATCACATAACTATTTACATAATATACAATATCTGTCAGAGTTACACGGCTTATACAACACATACTAGACGGTTATAAACACCTGTCTAGTTATACAACTCAAATACAACTCAACAAACACAACACAGAGAACACATAGTGGAAACTATATATCTAACGCCGAAGCCTCCCGCTCCATTGCTCCTCCATACTTCGTCAAAGCTAACCCGAATCCCTTGGCTACTCGTAAAAATTTGAGTACCTAAGAGTTTAATAAATCAGAAGATAAAATCCGGGTCAGACATGGGTCTGGTGTGAGTAACAGGTTAAGGTTGCATGCTTTTGAAAATCTTTAAAAACAAAAGGTATCACGTAAGACTCCACACACATAAACATGGGTATGTTTTTACCTTACGCTAACCAAAACAATTGATAGGAAATTCGGTGATATTATAATAGTGTCTAGGGCATTCAAATAAAATACAGAATTAGCTGAAATGCTTACATCTCACGTTCCAACATAGTTGGGCACCATCAAAACGTACGATGCTTATTGGAGATTGGATTCCATATAATGGCAGGGCTACTGGGGTATCGCCCATCACAGTACGTAGCCTAGATCACCGTATCGAGGATCCACCCTAAATCCCCTGCAACACAAGGTCGGAACGATTCCTTACTGAAGTGTCTCGAAAAAGACAACCCCGGCAGTTGTTGCAATCAACTGCCCCACACATCCGAATATAAAGGGACTTCTAGACAGGGGAAAATCTCGTCCTACTTAGGCATGACCCACTTAGCCTTGCTGCACCTTCCCTGTTTTAGCCATTCCCGGTTGATGAGGCTTGAGGCTACGATTACTTTAGAGAACACATCCCTTAGAATGCTCATCGTCCACCTGACGATGTTCTGAAAGCATTCAATCCATATAAGTTCGTTCGGGTTCGAACGAAACCGAAGGCATTATCTCGTTACACTCATTTTGGAATCACCCTCAAAGTTAACGACGATAACCCTTGCACTCTGAATCTTAATCTTCACTTGAGATTCACGACCTATCGTTAATTTGGATCCATGTGGTTTTCAGGTATCCAACCCGGTCTCATCGAAATCCAAAATGCCATCTTTAAGGTCCAAATTATTTTAAATTAAAGCAATTCAATTCCATTATCTATATAAACACAGATAGATAATTCACATATCACAATAGATAATCCACATTATCATCATAAATGGATAATTCATATTATCACCACACTTCAACCAAAACATCCATATCACACAGCATCACCTATCTCATATTTGAGATCTCAAACCATTCAAGGAAATCAATATCAATCAGCATTCATAAGCAACGATTTATTAATCACCATTCTATAATTAATTTAAGGTGAATTAAATTAATTACTTCATCTCTAATTAATTTAAAGTAAATTAAATTAATTACTTCATCAATATAAATCTTGCTTACATAACAAATAATTAATGACAAATTAATTAATTATTACCCTCTAATAAATCACCTTAATTAATCACCCTTGATTAATTATCCTTTAATTACATTCAAATAATTAGCCTATAGTTAATTTCACAAATTAATTATTCTAAACCAAATTCAGTAATTAAACTTTAGTTACGTCATTAATTAATTAACTATAATTAATTACATTAATCTTTAATTAGTTACATTAATTGATTACTTCATTGATTAATTATTCCTTAATTAATCAACCCTTAAATACATCATAAATTATATTAATTAATGATCCTTAATTACTTCCTTAATTAATTATTAACCTTAATTATTAATCACCCTTGATTAATCACAAACAGTAATTAACTTCCCTTAATTACTCAATTAAAAAAATTAATTACTCCTTAATTAATGAATAATTAATCTTTAATTAATTATTTAATCACCCTTGATTAATCCCATTTAGTAATTAATTACCCTTAATTAATTACATCACTTAATTATCTTCAAATAACATTGTTAATCAATTCTTAAATTAATTACACTAAGTAATTAATTATTAATTACTTTCACTAAGTAATCATTCTTCATATTAATTACACAAAGTAATTAAACCCAAAACTACTTTCAAATCTCCAAGTAATTACGTCCTGTAATTATCCACTAACTACTTCACTAAGTAATTATACTTTATAAATTACACTAAGCAATTTTACTTAACCCATCATCCAATGATTATTTAAATTAATTAAACCGATTAATCAACTGAAACTAATCACATTAATTTCATTAATTACCTTCAGTAATTAATTCCTTTAATTACTTTCATTAAGTAATTAATTAATTTATTTGTAATAATTAATTAATTCCATAAATAATTATCTTTAATTAATTAATTAATATAATTAATCACATTAATTAATTATTTAATAATCCCTTGTTAATGATCTTCATTAACTATTAACAATTCTTTAATTACTTTTCTTAAGTAATTAACTTAGATAAATCATTATTAATTTCAAATTAATTAATCTTAAATCACCAATTAGTTAACCTCTAAATTATTTAATCAATTAAGTTTAATTGTAACTTAATTTTTAATTACTTGATTAATAAATTTCTAATTATCAATTAAAAATCTCAACTTATCGAATTAATGATCTTATTTTCAAATTAAATAACCTTAATTAATTAACTTAAACTTTAATCAATTAATTTAACCCTTAATTACTTAATTTATTAATCCAAATCATTAATTAATTAAATTAATTATTTATTTCTTTAATTACCTTATAATTTAATGAATCACAAATCATTAAATCTTAATTAATCTTTTAAGTTAAAAGTATTAGCCTTTATAATTACTTTAATTACCATTAACAAAAGTCTTTAAAACATTTTACTTTTAAATCTTCCTTTTAATTTATTTCAAATTAAAGATTTAAAATAATTATAATTTAAACTTTAACAAAATTTAAATCAAATTTTACAATCCTTTTAAATCAAATGTTAAAGAAAATTACTTATCTATAAAAGAGATTTGTACAATTTTAAAACCAAATTATTTAAATTCAATCTTTGTTTTAAATTTAAAACCTTTTTAAAATCTGGTTTCAAATGATGCTTCGGGTTTGACCCGAAGCCTACTCGAGTACAAACTCGAGAAAACCCATCTTTTTTTTCAAAAACTTGTTCAAGTCTAAAGTAAAAACTGGGAACAAAGAAACTCATTCTCGAACAACCCGAGACAACACTCGAAACTATCGAGTTCGACCCGAATAGAAACGTTCTTCCTCAAAGCCCATACTTCATCAGACTCCACATGTGCACCGTGCACATGCATAGTGGCTTTGACCACCAACGGTCGACGACGAGACCTCACACAAGTCGACTACCACCTCACTGACACACATGCTCACCTAGAATGACGATTTCTTCCTTGAATCAAAATGAACCCATCATCGCATTTAGAGGTAACAGTCACCATCGGAAAATCATCTATCCACGACAATCTCAACCACGATGAACATCGCCATCTTCACTATAGATGCCTTGACCTCCATTCTATATTTTCCCCCCATGCGATCCATCTCGGAGCACCCCCGTCGCTACAAATGCCATGACAACAACGACGTACCAAACAGCTTTCCAAGCCCTAGTTCATCACAATCTAGCCACCGCGGTCACTGATTAATAATTTGACCATTTTCCCCAAGCCACCATCCCCTAAACCCTCTTCGACTCCAAATCCGAGCTCCAGATCGTCATCGATCGCCGATGGTTGACCAAATACCAAAAATTGAATACCACGGCTTTCCTCACTGATTACTTATTTGAAAATCAGGATTTTACCCCCTAAATTCATGATTAACTAATACAAATCAGGTTATAGGCCTGAATTAATGAATCAAGAAGTTTTAAATTTTGACTTATTTTAAATTTGCTCTGTTGTTTTATTTCAAGAGCCATTTCACATTTATCTTGACTTAAATAACAAAATTTGAACTAAAATTTATAATGTAACGAACAAGTTTTGTTTAAGTCCTAAATCCAAACCAAGCCTAGATCAAGAGGTAATGATTTTACATCAAACTGATGCTTGAAAGCAAAGAACAGGATATCACAGGAAACAAGTATGCACACATACATTCATCATTGAAATATACAAAGTCAATTCATATACACACAAGCATACATATTTCCAGATATGAACATGCAACAAGTTTATTATACTTAAGCTTTTAAAAGAGTGACGCTACTCACCTGATTTACAGAAGAACAGAGCACTCCCTTTCTATTTTGTTTTCAAAAGCTTCAAACTTTAAAACTTGAGTTTCTTGAATTTGTCTTTGATTTTAGAACTGTAGTTGCACGCTACTGAAACTGTAAAATACTTTGCTACTGTGATGTTTTAACTTGCTTATGAAAACTGCATGCTTGCTGAAGATTGCTTCATTTTGTTCCAGGTTGTTGAAAATGATTCAGATTCAAAATAGGGATGAAAATGCTTGTAGGCTTTTGATTTCCATCTCAGTTTTGAAGAAGATGTTCAGGTTTTGGTTGAAGAAATGATACGGGTTTATGAAAATGGTTTGAGTTTAGGCTGTGGATTTGTTTTTGAGAAATTTGTTTGAATTTTTCTTCCTAGCTTTAGAAAAAGAATGTAAAAAAGAAATGAAAGAAAGAATATTTTGTAGACAGGCTGAATTGATTTTTTTTTTAAAAAAATTAAATGTGACACTTGTCACTAGTATTACTAATTACTTAACACTTGTTGTTTAGGTTACTTAAGTAATTAACACATGTCTTTTAAGTATTTTATTTTAATTTAAGTTGTTAAATAAAGCTTTTAACTTAATATATTAATTCTTATGTAAATACATTACGAATTTCTTATGTAAAGAAAATGTAATAAAAACAAATTATAAATAAAAGCTTATCCAAATATTTTTAAGGTCCAAAACATTTTAAATATTTATTTTTAAGTATCTATTCCTTTAAATTTCAAAGCTTTAAACTCAAATTAAATTATAAAATCAAATCTAAGAATCAAGTTATATCTATAAATATATAACTACTTATTAAATTTAAAAATAACAAACCTATTCCTATAAAATTTATTTATGTTTATAAAAGCTACATATTATAATAATCATTTGAAAATAACAAATTTAACAATTTTAATTGATTTATAAAAGAGATTATAAATCACTTCTATTATTAAATGAATTAAGACCATATGCTATATTATATTTTAAGCTTCTAATTCAAATCATATATATCAAGTAATACTTAAAAGAAATGGAAAAAAACTTTATTTAAAATTAAAAAATTAAGCTAAGATATAATCTAAAGCAATTAACATTTATCTTAAGTATTTACAAACCATATTGTTATTAATTAAATAACTTTGAAAAGCTTAATATTAATTTAAATCATAGTCTCCAAATTACTAAATATATTATTAGAATTTAAAAACAATACTTTATTTATTAATTAAATTCCAAATCAAAGATTATCTATAATATATATACAAATATATATATATACACACACACACACACATTATAAATAGAAGCATTTATTTAGCTTCTAAAAGATAAAATCACTAATTAAATATTTATTTAATTAGATTATTAAACCAATTCATAATTATTAACAAAAATTATCAAATCAATTTAATTTCTAAATACAGATTATTAAATTTATATTGCCCAAATTGCGGGTCATCACATTCCTCCCTCCTTAAAAGAATTCCGTCCCCGAAATTTAAAACAAAGGTAATCTAATAATCTCATTAAAGATTTAATTTTAAACCACAAGCATATATTATCAACCATATGCTAACAACCTAGCAACCAATTCACCCAAACAAACAAATTTAACTATCCATACAAAAATTCTGAAAAGAATTTTCTCGAGTTTCCCAAGTATGAACACCGGGATACTAGCTCTACAGAACCTAAACAATCAACACTACTAAGCTACCGAGCTCCTACTCATCTATATCCACCAAACTAAACAAGAAATCAGACTACAGACAAGTCTGATTCAACAACCAAATCTCCCAGAACAGCTCATTCCGCAACCAAAGATAGATCATACACGTACTCCCTCAGAGATACGTGAAAAACATCGAATTCCAGTTGCTCAAACTGGCAATTCCATCTAGAAGACCAAACACTTATCTTACCAGAACAAAGAAAAGATCCAATACACCTCGGAGCTAGCTTCCCAACCTTACCCAATCTTATAGCTCCTAAAACCGGAGAAAACCTATCCAAAATCAGATCTCTAATTCTGATCCGCAAAACTCTTCAAACGATCTTGAGCTGCCAACATCCTTCCTGATCAGCCCAATCCTAGCTAATGTCTCAAGAAAAAACTGGACCAAACCTAATCGACCAGAATGATCCTCCAAGATCCACCAAGATCAAGAAAAAACTCCACTCGCAACCATCAGAAGAAAACAAACTTCTCCAATCCGGAAAAGAAAAGCAGATGCACTCCTAAACTGCTTCCGTTGCACAACTCTAATCTGGAGTAGATAAGAATGCTGATGAAGAACATGAGCACAGACCAGACAATACATCCTAGAGATATGGTTCAATAGATCCATAAAAAGAAAACTTAGAAGTTCCACCAAAATCTGAGCTACTTCACTAAAACTCTCTAGAGATGTCTCGATCCAAAGCAAAAGATGACCCAAGAGAACACTCGACTATCGCAAGTCACTTTTGCGATCAATCTAGCCTAACATCCAAAGAGAACTGTTCTCTCTTTACCAATCAGAACAGCTTACGCTGGTCTAGCCAATCCATCGAAGAAATGGATCCACTCTGCTGCTTCTGAACTCCACCTCTAGAAAAACTATTAAACTAGAAGATTTCCTGTTGGCACACAGAACACTCCAAGCTGCAGTGGTGACACAGATGCCAAAGACTTCCTAACCAAAGCTCTTCGAGAAATTTTTGGCCTCAAAGCCAAACAGAAACACCCAACTGAACTCAGCCACATCACTGAAGCAGACACACTTCCTTAAACTTGTTCCAAAGAAACATCTTTAGAAACATCCATAGTTACTGCGTCTCACTACGCAGCTATTACTTCCTGAGGTTGCCCAGATATCATCACTCACTTCTGCTCAACTGACAAATCCAAACTCTACTCATTCAACTTCAAAGAAAGACTCCGAACCTTTAAAAAATTTCCTTCAGAAATCAATGAAATCCTTACACCCCAGCCAAAGCTTATTCGAGACGGTATTAGGTCTACAGTCTCGACAAATACACTTCCAACCTCAACATTCAAACTCCGACTAATGGTAGTCGTATTACACACACCACTACCCCATCTACCTTTATAACTTGTATTGAAAAACATATACGGGTAACCTAACAAATAGGTAGAAATATATATATATATATATATATATATATATATATATATCAAAATTACAAGTACGCTCTCTCAAGAAAGAAATCACTCCAAAGCCTAGAAATTCACTCAACCTAGCGCTCTGATACCAACTATGGCAACCCAACTTTTTCTACACAAAAAGTCATGTCATCTTTAAGAAAGAAAGGAATACAAAAGAGAAAGATAGAGAAGAAAGAAAAAAACAACACCAGAATCTCAACAGCAGAACGAATAAATTATATTAATCACATAACTATTTACATAATATACAATATCTATCAGAGTTACACGTCTTATACAACACATACTAGATAGTTATAAACACCTGTCTAGTTATACAACTCAAATACAACTCAAATACAACTTAAAAAACACAACACAGAGAACACACAATGGAAACTATATATCAATACCGAAGCATCCTACTCCATTGCTCCTCCACAATTCGTCGAAGCTAACCTGAATCCCTTGGCTACTCGTAAAAATTTAAGTACACAAGAGTTTAAGAAAACAGAAGATAAACTCCGGATCAGACATGGGTCTGGTGTGAGTAACAAGTTAAGGTTGCATAACTTTTGAAAAACCTTCAAAAACAAAAGGTATCACGTAAGACTCCCCACACATAAACATGGGTAAGTTTTTACCTTACGCTAACCAAAACATTTGATAGGAAATTCGGTGATATTATAATAGTGTCTAGGGTTTTCAAATAAAAGACAGAAATAGCTGCAATGCTTACATCTCACGTTCCAATATAGTTGGGCACAATCAAAACGTACGGCGCTTATTGGACATTGGATTCCATACGATGGCAGGGCTACTGGGGTACCGCCCGTCACAGTACGTGACCTTGATCACCGTACCAAGGATCCAACCTAAATCCCCTACAACATAAGGCTGGAATCATTCCTTACTAAACAGTCCCGAACAAGAAAACCCATGTAGTTGTTGCAATCAGCTGCCCCACACAGCCGAATATAAAGGGACTTCTAGACAGGGGTAAATCTCATCCTACTTGGGCATGACCCACTTAGCCTTGCTGCAACTCCCCTGTTTTAGCCATTCCCGGTTGATGAGGCTTGAGGCTAGGATTACCTTTAGAGAACACATCCCTTAGAATGCTCATCGTCCACCTGACGATGTTTTGAAAGCATTCAATCCGTACAATTTTGTTCCGGGTTCGAACGAAATCGAAGGCATTATCTTGGTACAATCATTTTGGAATCACCCTTAGAGTTAACGACGATAATCCTTGCACTCTGAATCTTCATCTTCACTTGAGATTCACGACGTATCGTTAATTTGGATCAATGTGGTTTTTGGATATCCAAACCTGGAAACCCGATCCCAGTCTCATTGAAATCCAAAATGCCATCTTTTAGGTCCTAGTTGTTTTAAAGTTAAAACAATTCAATTCTATTATCTACAAACACACAGATAGATAATTCACATATCACAATAGATAATCAACATTATCATCATAAACAGATAATTCATATTATCGTCACACTTCAACCAAAACATCCATATCACACAGCATCACTTATCTCATATCTGAGACCTCAAACCATTCAAGGAAATCAATATCAATCAGCATTCATAAGCAATGATTTATTAATCACTATTCTATGATTAATTTAAAATGAATTAAATTAATTACTTCATCTCTAATTAATTTAAAGTAAATTAAATTAATTACTTCATCAATATAAATCTTGCTTACATAACCGAAAATTAATTACAAATCAATTAATTAATTACCCTCTAATAAATCACCTTAATTAATCACCCTTGATTAATTATCCTTTAATTACATTCAAGTAATTAGCCTGTAATTAATTTTACAAATTAATTATTCTAAACCAAATTCAGTAATTAACCTTTAATTACTTCATTAATTAATTAACTATAATTAATTACATTTATCCTTAATAATTTACATTAATTAATTACTTCATTGATTAATTATACCTTAATTAATCAACCCTTAATTACATCATTAATTATATTAATTAATGATCCTTAATTACTTCCTTAATTAATTATTAACCATAATTATTAATCACTCTTGATTAATCACAAACAGTAATTAACTCCCCTTAATTACTTTATTAAATAAATAAATTACTCCTTAATTAATTAATAATTAATCTTTAATTAATTATTTAATCACCCTTGATTAATCCCATTTAGTAATTAATTACCCTTAATTAATTACATCACTTAATTATCTTCAAATAACATTGTTAATCAATTCTTAAACTAATTACACTAAGTAATTAATTATTAATTACTTTCACTAGGTAATCATTCTTCATATTAATTACACGAAGTAATCAAACCCAAAACTACTTTCAAATCTCCAAGTAATTACGTCTTGTAATTATCTGTAACGACCCAGAATTTCTATTTATTAAAATTAGTATATTTAATTTAATTTAAATATTAATAACTGAAATTAAACATTCGAATAAATTTTATTTCGAATAATTGGATTTAATTGAATAATTAAATCGATAATTTAATAGTTGAAATTACAGAAATAGTTGAAAATTGGGTTAAATATGATTGAAAATGATTTGTAAAATTTTATTATATCATATTGGAGTTAGAACGATGTTATAGAACTTTTAAATTCAAATTTAAAGTTGATTTGTGAAAATTGAATATTTTAATATTTAATTAACGAGTTAAAATAGACATTTTTCAAACAGTCATGGATTTCGACGAAATCAGTTTCATCAAATCCGTAATGTGATATTATTGTATGGTTTCAAATTTCATGTCAATCGGATTTACCGTTTGTCCAGGGCAAGCCAAAACGCATAGAAATTGGTTTAAATCGATTTAATTTGAAATCGATCGTTTATTGCCGTAACTCGCACAGATGATTGAATTGGCCTTCGAAACACGTTCCATTGTGTTCGAAATGCGGGGTAAACCTTAGAAACGCCAACTGGCATGCTTTGTTTGGAGTTCGGAAAATTTCGGATGAATAGCAATTCGTGAATTTTCGATAAAAGCACCTTTAACATTCACTTTTGCAAAATAAATTAAACCCTAGGGTTTTAAAGCTGAGCCGCCACTTGCATAAACCAATGGCCGAAATCCCCCATCTTTTCTCCTCTATTTTCTCTCAATCCACTCAGTATTATTGAAAACTCCCTAAATGAAAAACGTTAGGCTCGACGAGGACTACAAGATCCCGTGTAGAGGTCGATAGGGGGCGCGTTCCTGGCCATTCGTCATTATTTTTCACGCACTAGAGAGGGCAGAGCTTGCTATGCTCTTGGCCGAAGGTGGAGTCAACATTGCTCGTCGTAGTGGCGTATCCTGATCGTCGTGAAATCGAGTCGTTTGGTCGCAAAAATTCGAGAATGATTGGCGGCTATGGGTTTGGCATTCACTGGGACATTTTCGTGTTTGGAAAGATGATGAAAGTGCGGCCAGGATTTGAGGCTTTAAAGGATGAGCGGCCCAGATTTGTTTGGTTTAAAAATTAAAATAAAATTGTTAATTTGTGTGTATAATAATTCGTGTAAACTTATAAATGTCATAACTTCTTCATACGAGGTCGAAAACGCACGAAATGAACTGCGTTAGGTTCGTATGGACCAGCACTACGCTATGGAATTGGATTGGAGTTGTTTTGGAGCTAGTTTAAATTTCAGGTAAAATTAAACGCACGTTTAATTTTATTCGAAATAAAACGCTACAACTATTATCGGAAACTCAAGGTGAGAACTTCTCACTCAATCAAATCAGTTTCGATTTAAATTTTAAATAGTTAGATTTAAAATTCTTGATTTTATGTTTGAATGATGATTGTTATCTATTGATTGTTAAATATAAACATTATACGCCATTAGTAAGTGGAGGTTATTTATTGAAAACATATACCGCGATAATTCCATCTTGATTGGAATTGGTATTATATATGGACTTGGAGTTGATTTCCTGCATTATATAGCGGATGAGACACTATTGCGCTGCATAATAGCGGATAATATTTTATAAATCCCATATACTGCGATATTCCGTATTGGAATGGAATTGGTATTGTGCTAACATCTTTGGATGCAGGGAAATAGGTTGGAGGGATCCAACTGGATTCCTCAACAGTATTGATTTATTTACAGATATTGTGATATTTGTTGATTATCATATACTGATATGTGATATCTTTATTGTCGTGATTTACTATTTAGTGTGTTGCATCATTGGGCCAATTTTGGAATTTTAAAAAGATTTTAAAGTGATGATTTTCAAATTTTAAAAGGGTTTTAAAGTGATTTTTGAAAGTATATGTTTTATTAAAATTTTGAATTGATTCATTTTAAATAAATTAACATTATAAATTTAATATTATAAAAGTTATGATTTTTGAGAAATATAACCGAAATGTGATTTTTGAAATAAATAGTAAATTAATTTATAAAATGGTTTAAATTGGGATTTTTGAATTAATATAAACGATTTATATAAAAGATTTATAATATTGATATTGTAAATTAAAAATATAGGAATCGTAAAACGAGTTTTTATAAGTGTTAAAATGAAATAAAAAATGGATTTCATAAGTGAATGAAATTATAGATTTATAATTTGTGAAGTTATAAATTGAATAGATTTTGTAAAAGAGAAAACTATAAATAATTATCTTGAAAATTTGATTTTCACATCTAAATGAGATTTAAATAGAATTGGTTAATAAAGAGATTTTTATAACTTGAAGTTTTTTTAATATATAAATGTGAATTTATAAACATTGATTTATAAATTCAAGATTGATTAAATTTGATAAGTTAATTTTTATAGCTTATTACAGGAGTATATTCACGATTTTGGGACAGTGGATAATTTTTGAATTGAATATGTAAAAGTGTTGAATTTGGTTAATGATTTATATTCACGATTTTGAACAGTGGATAATATATTAAAGGAATGTTTAGGGAGTGATATTTTAAATAGAATTAAAACGATTTGAAGTTGTTTTAAAATGCATTAAGTGTCGAAACCATAGATTTCAACATTCATTGTTGAAATAGACGTTTTCGAGAAATAGAAGGAAATGGTGGACTATAACACTGTTGTTATAGTAAATGATTTCCGAAAGGAAATGTTTATATAGTATTGGGATTTATATACCTATCTTAATTTCGAATCCCTATACTAGTGATTTTGGGTCGTCGTAACGATGTTTTAGATAACATTCGTTTTGGCCCAAACAAATGTGTTTAAGAGAATGTTTTCCTTAAAGAATGAAATATATACTTGATTTTGATTTAAGTATATTGAATATTTTCCAAGTGTTGAAAATAAATGGATTTGTAAATTACTTATTATTAAATAAGTATGGAAATGTTTTCCAATATGAAGTGAATATTTTGAGATTTTATCTTTTAAAGATAAATTGAAAATGAATATTAGAAATCGATTTGGAAATCGTATATTCATAGATATTTTGGGAATTGTAAATTTACTATGGAATTTATAAAAGGAAAGGAAATTTGTTTAAAAATAAACGTTGATTTATTTTTGAAGTGTGGGAATAAATTTACGGATTTGGAACGTAAATATAAAGTAAATCGGTAAGGATTTATTTAGTTGGTTTAAATGAACCATTTTGAAATGAGAGTATTTCCGCGTAAGGAAAATGATTGAGATTTGTTTTCAAAAGTGGTAAAGTGAAGAGTGATTTGAAATTTGTTTTCAAATGTTGAAGTGTGGAAATTGTATATATGTAGTAAAGATATTTTGAAAAATAAATAATTTGGGAAATTATTTGGAATCTGGTGATGTTGTGCATACTTATTGATAGCTAAATAACCGACTATCAATATTTACCTTTAAATAGGTATTTGTTGTGATTTTCTTGAATTTGAATGCCACACTTATTTTTAAAATAAGCGCTCACTATTCGGGTTAGCCAGGAAAGGACCTTGGGGTCGTATAACCCATTCCGAACATGTGGTACGTCGTTATGGATTGCATTTGATGACCGGTGTTGAAGACCGGATATTTTTGAAAATGGAAGGATTACCATCGAATGACTCTACATTGGATGATCTCCGATATAGAGGTTTTACCACCCTTAGTGACGAGAAGTCCGGACGTGATTAGTGAATATCCGGATTGCAAAGGCTTCTTTGGAAGTGCCTTCGTTTCTGTTCGAGCCCGGAACAGACTTGTATGGATTGTGTGTTTGACATTACAATTTGAGATGTAAAGCTGGTTTCTATCAAATATATTTCTGTTGGTGGCGGAGAATTTATTCTCTTAGCTTAACACCCTTCTCTCAGACGTACGAGCTTAGAGGTTATGTAGTTGATGGTTACTAGTGATACATTCCCAAATTGGTAATGTGGCATACGAAGTGCTGTTAAGCATTTGATGAACAAAGCATAGCTTTTGTATAAAGCGTGGCTTTGTTGACGAGACTTCGTCGGACCTCACACCCCGGAAATGGTCAAAACAGGAAGGATGCGGCAAGGTTATCGGGGATAGCGCCCTTTAGTGTATGTCATTCCTTCTGGATAGAGGTGGTATCATGGTATGGAGCCCAGATACTTAACCTATGTTGTTGCTGCAAATTTATTACTTTGTGGTTGTTGGAATCGAGGATCCTCGGATGTAGATCGGTTACGATCGGGGAATGACATATTCGTGTAGTAGTTACCCAGTTTGAAGGGTAACCCGACCTTGTGTTGGCAGAGATCTAACCGTAACGTTAGGTTCTCGGGTCGTCTTTCCAGAGGCGTACCCATATGGCAATGGGAAGTTCCTTGGCCTGACCATTTGTTGGAAAATACAAAGAAACAATACGATCTTGAACGGTTTTAGTTGTAGAACCTATCATTCACTTATGGTATTCACCACAGTTTGGATGGTAGCTATAGTAGGCATAAGTGCGGAATGCCTATGCTGGCTAAGATTCATATCTTTACTTTCGAAATTTTTTCTACACTATGCACTAGTAATAATATCAAATGTTTCTTTTTAATGCGTATCAAGCATCTTTGACTATCATAAGGAGAAATCTCCTCCGATTCTGCGTTTGCATTGTGTGTGTGTGTGCGGGAGGCCTTATGGTAGTCTCATTTTCTAAAAGGCATTTCGAATCTATTTTAAAATTATCCTGTTCTTTGTTTTAAAGATAAACTGTTTTAAGTTTTCACACCAGTCCTATGACTGACTCGAAGTTTACTGTTTTCCTTCCTAAACTCTGGGTGCCCATCAATTTCCACACGGGCAGTCTAGAGTTAGGTTATCAGGATATTCTGGAATTTTGGTGTTGCTGGAGGCAAGCTGGATGGCATGGCGTATATCAACTAGTATATAGTATTTCTTTTCCGCTGTTTGTTATTGTTTGTTGTTGTATACTCTGATGATGTAATGTAATGCAATGTGATGTAATGTAATAACTGATATAGTTCTTTTGTTTAAAGATTATTCATTTATCTGTTATATGTTGTTCCGCTGCGATTGTGAGATTCTGATATTGTTCTGTTGTTCCTTTCTATTCTGTTCTATCTTTTTCTCTCTTCTTCTGCCCTTTTCATCTTCTTTAGCCATAACGGTACGGTTTTCCGGCATTCGATTATGCGGCAGTTGATACAGTGGACGTATTGATGTCGGTTTTCGAGCATCGAAAGTCGCAACGTGACATTATCCACTAATTACTTCACTAAGTAATTATACTTTATAAATTACACTAAGAAATTTTACTTAACCTATCATCCAATGATTATTTAAATTAATTAAACCAATTAATCAACTTAAACTAATCGCATTAATTTAATTAATTACCTTGAGTAATTAATTCCTCTAATTACTTTCATTAAGTAATTATACTTAAACAATTTCCATAAATGATTATCTTTAATTAATTAATATAATTAATTATTTGAAATTAATCACATTAATTAATTATTTAATAATCCCTTGTTAATGATCTTCATTAACTATTAACAATTCTTTAATTACTTTTCTTAAGTAATTAACTTAGATAAATCATTATTAATTCCAAATTAATTAATCTTAAATAACCAATTACTTAACCCCTAAATTATTTAATCAATTAAGTTTAACTATGAATTAATTAAATTTTAATTATTTGATTAATCAATTTCTAATTATCAATTAAAAATCTCAACATATCTAATTAATGATCTTATTTTCAAATTAAATAACCTTAATTAATTAACTTAAACTTTAATTAATTAATTTAACCCTTAATTACGTAATTTATTAATCCAAATCATTAATTAATTAAATTAATTAATTATTTCTTTAATTACCTTAATAATTTAATGAATCACAAATCATTAAATCTTAATTAATCTTTTAAGTTAAAGTATTAGCCTTTATAATTACTTTAATAACCATTAACAAAAGTCTTCAAAACATTTTACTTTTAAATCTTCCTTTTAATTTATTTCAAATTAAAGATTTAAAATAATTACAATTTAAACTTTAACAAAATTTAAATCAACTTTTACAAACCTTTTAAATCAAATGTTGAAGAAAATTACTTATCTATAAAAGAGATTTATAAAATTTTAAAACCAAATTAATTAAATTCAAATTCGTTTTAAATTTAAAACCTTTTTAAAATCTTGTTTCAAATGCTGCTTCGGGTTTGACCCGAAGCCTACTCGAGTACAAACTCGAGAAAACCCTTCTTTTTTTTTCAAAAACTTGTTCAAGTCTAAAGTAAAAACTGGGAACAAAGAAACTCATTCTCGAACAACCCGAGACAATATGCGAAACTATCGAGTTCGACCCGAATAGAAACGTTCTTCCCCAAAGCCTATACTTCATCAAACTCCACATGTGCACCGTGTACATGCACGGTGGCTCTGACCACCAACGGTCGACGACGAAACCTCCCACAAGTCGACCACCACCTCATTGGCACACATGGTAACCCAGAATGACGATTTAGTCCTTGAATCAAAAATGAACTCATCATCCCATTTACAAGAAACAATCACCATCGAAAAATAATCCATCCACGACGATCTCGACCACGATGAGCATCGCCGACTTCACCATAGATGCCTTGACCTCCATTCTTTATTTTCCCCCTCATGCGATCCATCCCGGAGCACCCAGTCGCCATAAATGCCATGACAACAACGACGTACCAAACAGCTTTCCAAGCACTAGTTCACTGTAATCTAGCCACCACGGTCACTGATTAATCATTTGACCATTTTTCCCCAAGTCGCCATCCCCTAATCCCTCTTCGACACCAAACCCGAGCTCCAGATCATCATCGATCGTCGATGATTGACCAAATACCAAAAATTGAATACCACGGCTTTCCTCATTGATTACTTATTTGAAAATCAGGATTTTACCTCCTAAATTCATGATTAACTAATACATATCAGGTTATAGGCCTGAATTAATGAATCAAGAAGTTTTAAATTTTGACTTATTTTAAATTTGCTCTTTTGTTTTATTTCCAAAGCCATTTCACATTTATCTTGACTTAAATAAAAAAAATTAAACTAAAATTTATGATGTAACTAACAAGTTTGGTTTAACTCTTAAATCCAAACCAAGCCTAAATCAAGAGGTAATGATTTTATATCAAACTGAGGCTTGGAAACAAAGAACATGATGTCACAGGAAACAAGTATGTGCATACATTCATCATTCAAATATACACAGTCAATTCATATACACACAGGCATACATATTTCCAGATATGTACACGCAACAGGTTTATTATACTTAAGCTTTTAAAAAGGTGTTGCTACTCACCTGATTTACAGAAGAACAGAGCACCCCTTTTCTATTTTGTTTTGAAAAAGCTTTAAACTTTAAAACTTGAGTTTCTTGAATTTGTCTTTGACTTTAGAACTGTAGTTGCTTGCTACTGAAACTGTAAAATACTTTGCTGCTGTGATGTTTTAACTTGCTTATGAAAACTGCATGCTTGTTGAAGATTGCTTCATTTTGTTCCAGGTTGTTGAAAATGATGCAGATTCAAAACAGGGATGAAAATGCTTGTAGGCTTTTGATTTCCATCTCAGTTTTAAAGGAGATGTTCAAGTTTTGGTTGAAGAAATGATACAGGTTTATGAAAATGGTTTGAGTTTAGGCTGCAGATTTTTTTTTGAGAAATTGGTTTGAATTTTTCTTCCTAGATTTAGAAAAAGAATGTAAAAAAGAAATGAAAGAAAAAAAGAATGTTTTATAGATAGGCTGAATTGATTTTTTAAAAAATAAAAATAAGTTAAATGTGACACTTGTCACTAGTATTATTAACTACTTAACACTTGTTGTTTTGGTTACTTAAGTAATTAACACATGTCTTTTAAGTATTTTATTTTAATTCAAATTATTAAATAAAGCTTTTAACTTAATTTATTAATTCTTATGTAAATACATTATGAATTTCTTATGTAAAGAAAATGTAATAAAAACAAATTATATATCGAAGCTTATCCAAATATTTTTAAGATCCAAAACATTTTAAATATTTATTTTTAAGTATCTATTCCTTTGACTTTCAAAGCTTTAAATTCAAATTAAATTATAAAATCAAATCAAAGAATCAAGTTATATCTATACATATATAACTATTTATTAAATTTAAAAATAACAATCCTATTCCTATAAAATCTATTTATGTTTATAAAAGCTAAGTATTATAATTATCATTTGAAAATAACAAATTTAACAATTTTAAATGATTTATAAAAGAGATTATAAATCACTTCTATTATTAAAAGAATTAAGACCATATGCTATATTGTATTTTAAACTTCTATTTCAAATCATATATATCAAGTAATATTTAAAAGAAATGAAAAAAATATATTTAAATTTTAAAAATTAAGCTAAGATATAATCTTAAGCAATTAACATTTATCTTAAGTATTTACAAACCATATAGTTATTAATTAAATAACTTTGAAAAGCTTAATATTAATTTAAATCATAATCTCCAAATTACTATATATATTATTGGAATTTGAAAACAAGACATTATTTATTAATTAAATTCCAAATCAAAGATTATCTATAATACATATATATATATATATACACACAAATATATATATACAAATATATATATATATATATATATATATACAAATATATATATATATATATATATAAATTATAAATAAAAACATTTATTTAGCTTCTAAAAGGTAAAATCACTAATTAAATATTTTTTAAATTAGATTATTAAACCAATTCATATTTTATTAACAGAAATTATCAGATCAATTTAATTGCTAAATACAGATTATTAAATTGATATTGCGCAAATTCCGGGTCATCACAACTTAAGTTATGTTTCATTTCAACTTCATTTACATTTACTTTCACTTATGCAACTTAAGTTCACTACTAATTTAATTCAAATTCTATCTTATTTAACTTTTACTTAAGTCAAATTTCATATCACTATGCAAATTCAGATTTCGTTTTCTTAATAAAATTGTTTAACCATTTTAACAATTAGTTTTACTTACATTTTATCACTTTATAAGTTATACACCTTATTTAGTTAAACTTAAAATTCATATTATATAATCACTACCACTTAATTTCAATTCCAATAACTTATCAAATCTGGTTCAAATCCACTTCAATTTATTTAACCTTCCTTTTGTTATAATTCAAATCATATATTTTATTATACTAACTCAAATTTATTTCAACGTTACTAAAATCATATTACAAGTCCAAAACCCATTTTACTTAAACATATCAATTTCAACATAGATTTTAAATTCAAATTTTTTTTGTCAAAACAAAAATTATATTTCAATTTACTATAGATAGAAAATCAATCACACCGAAACTCAAAAATAAAACTGATGATGCTGCAATCATCACCCATATTATTTCCGAGCAGCAGTAGTGAATTCAGTGCTTTATTCTTTTAAAAATATTCCTTGATTTATAAATCACATTTATAAATCTTTCACTTATATAATTTCGCTATTCAGTTTACTTATATAAGAACATTTCAAATTTTTTTATCTTATTTAGATTTATGGCAATATTATCTCTTTAACTTTTGAAAAACAATTGTCAAAATCAACAGGATTCAAATTTTCAAATTCTTTGTTTAAGTCCATTTTTATTTACAACTCACATTTATAAATATACTCATATAGTTTCATTTCTTTATATATAAGATTACTTACCATTGTAAATCATTTTATGTATAATTCCATACTTATACAATTCATTAGCATATATAATGTATTCTTTTACAATTGTTGTTTTTATTTAGATTATTCAAACAATTTTTTTTAACTTGTATACATTTAATTTTCAACAACCAAGCAATCAATTTATTTACACTTATTAATTTTGAAAAATTATTTCCTTTATATATAAAATATAATCGAGGTAAAATTATTTCTTTTACCCAATTTAAAATGATACTATTTCCACTTGTCTCATTTAAGTGTTTGGAAATCCCAATAGATAATATGGCATCCTACATACCGACCCGAATTCAAAAAAATTTAGTCCGTGAGATGATGGTTTTGATGACAACAACCTTAAAATAGATTATAAAATATAAATACTAACATTCTAAGTTTAGATATATAGGTATATGTAGGATTTAACCATGCAAGTACCAAGAATGAAGACTACACATTATAGAGATTCAAGATATCAAGACTGAAGACTCATGAGTATCAAGATTATCAAGAGTTCAAGAATACAAGTAATTTATTCTTTAATTAGAAAGTTTTGTCAAAACTCTTAGAAAAGCACTCGCATCTTAAAATCCAATTTATTCGTGGAATGGAATCCATTTCGAGCCTATTAAAGGGATGGAACCCTAAGTAGGATGGAACCACGAAAAATCTAGTGGAACATTGTTTTGTATCCGCTAACCTTTTATTCAAAATGATTTTTTTTTTCAAAATTATATCTTGTTTTCAAAATGATTTCAAAACCTTCCTTTTAAAAGCTTCAAAACCATCTATCCTGATTTTAAATAATTTTAGCCTCAAAATCATCTTTAATTTCAAAGTCAAATTACTCTTGATTTTAAACTATCTTTTAATATAATATATTTAACTTCCTAAAAAATTTATACTTAGATTTAAATATAAAACTATAGTTAAATTCTATATATATTATTCTCTATATTTACTTATGAATTTTAACTATAGTCAAGTATATTAATAAAGTTTAAAATAGTTTTAATATAAGATAAAGATTATTTTCAAAAAAATCAAATCATCAAAAAATGCTTTGGGATGTCGATATACTCATGGTGGCCATGTCGACATGGTGTCAGTTGAGTTCAAAATTTCAATTTCAAAAGAAGTGTCTATTCGCCATTACTCTTCACTAATGGACATGACAGTTGTTCTACTACAAATAGAGGTCAGTTTCAACGAATTTTATATCAGATTTTCTGGTTTTTCACTCGCCTTCTTCTTCCACTTTTCTTAATAAAAATTCTTATCATTACTCTGTTGAAATCTACATTGAATTGAACTCGATCATTCGTAGTTTAATTCTCTATCACTATCTCAACAAGATCCTCAGTGCTATTCAGAGTTATAGGGCTTTTGTGATCAACTTTGTGAGAAAAGGTGTGACTATAGCCTTGAAAATCAATCAAGCATGATAAGTTGTGATTGTAGCCTTGGGAATGCAATTGGGTGAACTTGTTGCCCGTAAAATCAAGTGGGCGAACTTATAGCCCAGAAATTCAAGTATCTCTACCAAGAGGATTGTGATTCTGGAGGATGTAATTGTAAAGATTGCTTTTGAAAGGAAATCCGTACTAGTGTTGCGGGACTGGATGCAGGGTAACTCCGAACCAGTATAAAATCTGGTGTGTTCTTTTCTTTACTGCTTTTTATTTTATTTCTGCATCTGTGTTTGTTTCTGTGATAATATATGTGTCTGTATATTGCATACATCTGTGTTTAATTGAACATAAACTCAAAAAGGTTTAGTAATTCTTTATAAACACCATTCACACCTCCTTTAGTGTTAATCCTAGCCTTAAGATCTGTAATCCGCATTTCTTACAATTGGTATCAGAGCGAGGTTTTCAAAGTTTCATAATCTGACTTTTAAAAATTTTCAAAATGGCTATATTGGTTAATACTAGTTTAGAAATATTCAAATCATCGTTGTTTCATGAGTCTGCATATAATCAATATTCAAATTAAAGTTATCTACCAAAATTATTTGATGTGCAGGAATCATGCTTTATGGCTGTTGAGGAATTATTCCACAATGGACAAATTGTGTAGATCAGAAAGAACAAATGGATACTTGATAGTGGATGTTCTAGACACATGACTGGCAACCTAGAGACACTGAATGTTATTATATACAAAGACGGAGGATTGGTAAATTTTTGAGACAATTCAAAAGGATATGTAATTGGCATCGGCAAAGTCGGTAATTCTAAAACTCCTATATTGCTAATGTTTTGCTAGTTAAGAATCTGAAACATAATCTGCTAAGTATAAGTCAACTATGCGAAAAAGGATATAAAATTAAATTTGAAAAAGATAAATGTCACATTGAAGATAATAATTAAACCATTATATTTGAGGGAGTCAGGAAAAAGAATATTTATATTCTTAGTATGAAAGTTTCAAATGATAACCTGTGTTTGTTGGCAAATACAAGTGACCCTTGGATTTGGCATAAGAGATTCGGGCATTTGAATTCCAAACTCTTATCTAGTTATCAAAACATGATCTAGTAAGAGGGCTTCCTAAAATGAATTTTAAAGTAGATAGTCTATGTGATGCTTGTCAATTAGGAATACTTAGAAAAAGTTCTTTTAAATTAAAAGATATGATTTCAACTTCAAAACCTCTTGAATTACTTCATCTTGATTTATTTTGTCCATCTGAAATTCTGTCAATAAATCATAGTAAATATGTTTTTGTAATTGTAGATGATTATTCTAGATTTACATGGAAAATATTTTTGGAACATAAAAGTGATACTTTTGAATGTTTTAAGACCTTTTGAAAAAGAATTCAAAATCAATTTTCTCTAAAAATTATATCTATTCGAAGTGATCACAGTGGTGAATTTGAAAATGAAAAGTTTGAGGAATTCTACAATAAAAAGGGAATAACTCACAGGTTTTCATTTCCAAGAACTTCACAACAAAAAGGAGTAGTAGAACGTAAAAATAGGTCAATTCAAGAGTGTGCGAGAACTATGCTCTCAGATAGTAATTTACCAAAGAATTTTTGGGCATAAGCAGTTGCTACCGCCTGTTATATTTTAAATAGAATTTTAATTGGACCTTTAACTGATAAGACATCTTATGAACTTCTTTATTCAAAGAAACCTAAGGTATCTTATTTCAGAATATTTGAAAGTAAATGCTTTATTTTAAATAAAAAGGATAATTTAGATAAATTTGACCCTAAATCCGACAAATGAATTTTTATCGGATACTCTAATAGAAGTAAAGCATAGAGAGTGTTTAATTTAAAAACTAACATCATTGAAGAACAATGCATGTTTCATTTGATGAAAATTTCAAAAAAGTTTGAAGATACAAATGATGAAGAGGATTTAATCGCTCAAAATAAAGAATCAATTCAAACTAATATTGAAATTAATCATCCTAATAAAAGGACTAAACTTTTAAAAGATCATCCTATAGAAAATATACTGGAAAATATGCAATCTATTGTTAAAACTAGAAATCAACTAAGTCAAATAAGTAATATAGCATTTATATCAACTATTGAAGCCAAAGATCCAAAAGAAGCATCAACTGATGGTTCATGGATTTTGGCTATGCAGGAAGAACTAGTGTGTGGCCCGTGCTACGCACACGGGCATTGCTGGGATGGAAATGTAATTGTAGGTTATACTAAATAGAGCTCGCAGACTGGCTGAATAGTCTTGTTTGAAGTTAAAAAAATATGGAAATCCCTGTTCTCATTTTTCACCAGTTAATGATGTTTTTCTACTTCATATTAAATGAACTCATTCTGCTCAGAGTGATGGTATAAGTTTTCATCTCAGAACAGCATGTCATGCCCTTTCTCGTTATGTGGGGTTTGATTTTACAGTTTTCCTTTACATGTCTCAAATGTGATACACAATAGGTTTTTTTTTCTACAGAATTTACAGTAGCAGTGATCAAGTGAATGCTTTGTTCTTGCTTTTTAAGTAAATCTGTAAGTAGTCACTGTAGGAATTTTTAAATATAATACATAGAGAGGAAAAGGAACAATCACCAAATTCGAAGACATTTTTTATAATTTTAACGTTACGTTAGTGTACAGTAAAGAACAGTTGAAGCTGTTGTAGTGCATGAAATTAATAAAATAAATCTTATACATTGTAAATAACAAATAAACAATGACAGAATAATGCAGTGACTGAACTTGGTATTTATTTCTGCGTCCATGCCACTGCAGCTTTAGCCATAAAGGGATACAGAAAGGCATCCTACAATCTTCAACCAGTAACATCGTTATAAACTCTTAGAGAATCCAACAAAACATGTGGTTTATCCAAATGAGCATTAGCGAGATAAGAAATTTGTTCTGATCCCTCAAACAATTCTTTCGTCGCCATTCTTGTTTTTAGTTTCTCCTGGCATGGATATAACTTTACTGGTTAAGGATAAAAGTATGAAGTAGTAATTATCTCATCAATTGTTATAGAAATTTCATTGATTCGAACTGCTGCTTGGTTTTATCATCGCTTCAGATTGTCTATGCTATTGCAGGACATAGTACTCCTCAGATGTTGCTTCAAATATATTAGGACTATCATTGTTGCACCCAAAATTACTCCTTCTATAAGTAATTCATTTTGTTGTTATTGTACTCACTAACCAATGCGGATACAGTAAACTTTGATGCTCAATTGACTGCCAATCTTTTCGACCTGAACATGCTTTCACATAGCTTCATTTAGTTAATTTGTTAGTTGATGCACATGCTCACAATTCCTGAGCAGATAAAGCGTATTGTTATCCAGTAACCTAATTAGAATTCCCATCATTCTGTGTTGACCGTATTTTAATGTTGTAGCATCGTCTGTGACTTCTATATCTGGCTCGTACACAGTTTCACTGAACGCATCAGCCCAGAGATAATGTCGCTATTGCTTCACATTGCACTCACACTCATTATACATGGCAACGTTGTTGCTTTACTGCTAGGTAGAACCTAATACTCAACTTGTTTGATGTGTTGCTAGTGGAAGCTGAACATCCTAAAGTTATAGAGATGATTGTGAATGGTTTAGGCGGAGTTGTAACTGGTGCAGATAAAGAAAATTTGTTTTCTTCATTTTCATACCTGGCTACGCACGTCCATCCTCAGGCATTTGTAAGAACGTTTTATCTGATGTTTCACCTTGCACTCATGCTCACCTTATTGAGATCAAGCATGTCTTCACCTTTTCACAAAGTTGGCAGTATGAACCCTCTTATCAGCTTGTTTCAAAGTACTAAAGTTACAGTCTATTACGCTGATATATAATGCAAGTGAAATATGTTTTGAATGTGTAATAAAAATTTGAAATGTAATGGTAATCTATGAAGGATGTGTGTGGCCCATGCTACGTACATGGGTAGTGTAAATAACCATTTTTGGGCCATGGCATGATTGGTATATTTGAAGTGGATTAGTGTTTCTTATTTATATATTCTATTTTTGTTACCAAAATTCCTTTTTAACGATTGCCAGTTTCTTGTGTATTCAATAAGTGAATGAATTTTAAGTCATATTGTCCAATGCTTAAATACATAAAATGTTGAATTCATCATTTTTATTCCTTATGCCAATATAAATAAATGTACATACTCTTTATATTTTACTTTTATTTATTTTTTATTCCAGCTTAAGAGAATAATACAGTGCATGACCAAGAAATTAACAATTGATAAAATATCCAAATACCATATGTTGAATCTAACGATAGTGTATACAATGTTTTACACTAATCTAAAAATAAAATGAAGCTTGGGATATTTTCCTAAATTGATTGATATGTACTATTTATTGCATATACTTTGTATAACCAACAAAAACCAAAAATGAACCAACATGAAATTTGTTTAGCGATATATATATGTTTACATCATGCTAATATGAAAATGTACAAAACATTTATAATTTGTTGCAAAGTAATGTTTGTTCAAGTATATACCATTGGAAACAAATAAATTGAGAGACAGCGGAATTCGATTACAATTGACATGAAACAAACATGGATTGCTTTACTTAGGATTATAATTTGTTGTGAAATATAAGACTAATATGGAAATTTAAAAAATAAATTTTACTCTTGCTAAATTGAATCTAGCGATATTGCTTGAAATTAACAACTAAGCCACAATTTTTTTTAAATAAAATCAAAATTATGTCATTCCTTATCAATGTTTGAAAATTGATAGTGAGAATCAAGAAAGATAAGTGGGTATACCTTTATTTTATTGCTATAAGAATTTTAAGAAATGTAGGAGTACACTAAGTACATTTTGGGGTCAAAGTAAATAAGCAAATTATCAGTTGTGTTAATTTGTAATATTGAAATGAGTTTTTAAATCTTAAATTTAGAAACTATATCACTATTATAATGGACAGAGAGTGGAGGTAAAAATGCATTATTGTTAAAATTGCACAAAAAATAACTATTGCATTTTAACTTCTAAGAAGTTCCACTAGTATCAATATTTTAAAACTAATTAAATTGTGTGTTATTTGAACTTCAATGTATGGAAATTAATATTCATGCAATTCTGTAGGTCAAACGTGTAAATACTGTACATGCCATATAGGGATAACATGATGCCTTTACAAAATGGTTCTAAACCTCAATGGTAAGTAAGTGTGGATATTTCGAATCATCGAGCAAATATGCTTTATTAGTAGAACAAAAAACCACTACCAATTAAACTCATTTACTAAAAATTTAGGTCCCATATTTTCTTATTATTGAAGGAAGAATTAAATATGTTTCACAATACCATAAGAAAAGAATTAAATGCACGTAACTATTCATTTTCACAATAATGATGTGAGTTCTAAAACATAGTAATAATGAAAAATAATCAGCAAAGCTATTATCGAAGACTATCTATATTAGCATAATAATCAATAAGGGTGATTTTAATAAATTGTTGTTAAAAGAGAAAAGACGAAATTTTACTAAGGACTTAACTCTTATGAAATCGTTAGGAATATTGCCTACCGATCAATATTTGAATGTTACATGAGGAACTAAAGGAGAATGTTCATTCCATGAAGCTTTCCTTGTTAACACCCGATACTCGATAGCCTATTGAGTTGGAGAAAATTGTTCATCCACTGCTTAACTTTCATCTTCCTTTCCATCCTACACCTGCAAATGAAATGAAAAACACTATATTAATCATTATTTCTTTTCAAATATAAAATATAACAATCAGTGCCACCCTAATAAATATGCATATTACGCAGGTGTTTAAATAAAATTATGGAGGCGTCATAAATATGACGACCTAGCATGAAAAAAAAATATGGTCCCATAAATATGCTGCAAAACTGGATCAAATAAAGTGAATAATTAGGTGTTACTAGAAACACCTTAAATTATGTTTATAATATATATTTAAGGAAGTGATTAGAGACTGTAAATTTTTTAATTTGACGGCACCTTATATTGTGAAATCATGCTTTTTCTTCCATTATAAACTTGATCATAACTACATAACTTATTGATTTTTTTCCACTCACGATTATTCATTCAATAAGATTTCAATAAGCTTAATTATTTTTATTAATAGCATATCATATCGTCACCCTCTAACACCATTGTGTACTGGTAGGAGCTGTTAAAATACAGCAGGCTGAATAGAAATCTGGGGAAAGGCACAACTATTATGACCACCCTTAAACACTCACATTTGTTGTTAACCTAATGTTTTTTTCTTCCAAAAGCCTATTTGCACTGTTAATTAAAAATAGCTCCTACTTTGATGAGAATACATACCATTTACATATGTTTACTACTCGATCTGTACATAGGTCTCCAAGGTTTCGTCAGGAATAAAATAATTACGCTGCTTATAGTTTTCATAAAAATTATTTCTAAAAAGCCTACATGCAATGTTACATCAATCTAGCACCTAGGTTGTTCCAGCATATACCCATTCATTACGGTTTCATCATTCAACTTACTAAGTTTATACAAAGTATGATGAATACTTTTGGTTGACAGGTGGAGAGACATTTGAATATCATGTACTGTAATTGGTAAGAAATGTTTGCAATCATATTTCATTTATGGGAGGATGTGTTTATGAATATCGTGATGTGGTGGGAAGACTTTGATGGTAAAGTAGTTGCTCCAGCGATTTTGAAGCCTAAACCACTCTGGACTGGGAAGCAAGTCTTCAACCTCATTATCCCAAAGCAGATAAACCTTATAAAAAATTCCGGTTGGCATGTGGACACAGAAACAGGACATATTACTCCTGGTGATACTGTCGTTAGAGTAGAAAAAGGAGAACGTCTATTCAAAACTTAATGCGAGAAAACACTTGGAACAAGAGGTGGTAGTCTTATTCACATAATCTGGTATGTGTGAGATACAGATGGATGTTATTTGAAAAGCTTATTGTTTGTATTATATAATTAAATTATGTAGTTTACAGGGAAGAGGTTGGCCAAGATGCGGCTCGCAAGTTTCAACGGCATACACAGTGGCTTGTAAATTATTGGGTATTATAGCAAGCATTGGGTATTTGTATCGGGGATACTATTGCTGATGCTGCAACTATGTAGAAAATCAACGAATTCATTTTAGAAGCCAAAAGACAAGTGAAAGAATATATTAAGTAGGCAAGATTCAACTACTTAGAACCTGAGCGTGGTCGAACTATGATGGAGACATTTGAAAAAAAAGTGTACCAAATATATGTTTTGGTACACTTACTGAAGTCGCCAACTATTAGGTAAACCATTGGATGCAAATGTAGATGCATAAATAAATAGCCACAGATTAGCTAACGGGCATTGGCACAAATATTAACTTATAGTTTAAGCAGTGGTTATTAACCCCAATGACACTACATCACCCTTCAGCACATGTGAAAGGAGAAGGGAAAAAGTCTAAAGTATACAGTCTTTGTTATGAAGCTGAAAAACTAATGGAAACTACATAATGTATATAGTTTATAAATGCGTAATTACAGAAACTTAGAGCATGAATTCAACCTCACTTACACTATTCAACAAACACATCAAGTGCATCAATAACATGGGGAGACAAAGAGTACAAAGTGATATTGAATGATAGATCATAGGGAAATATAAAGTGGAATTTAAAGCATCTTTAATCACGACTGATTACAACGGAAGGTAAAAAATGGAAGGTGACAGGTTTATAATATATGCAAAAGGGCGGCGGCCACAAACTTTAAAATAATATCAGGAGATTTATATGCCAGTATTTAGTCATATGCTTTGTTATTCATTTTGTTATTCAATCATTTTCAAGTAGTTGGAATATAGTTGAACATGGAGATACTTTATTTTGAATTGAACAAAAAAGCTGCATAGAAAGATCACTTGTACAATATCAACTTTTGAATGATTGCAACCAACAATGTATGCTAAATGTAAAAGCAATCACTTTTTTTTTAAAGAAAAACAAAAAAATGCATTAAAAAAACTACAAATAAAACAGGCTTGTTTTGGTCAGTTACAGGCACAATATACGAATATAAAATAGTTTCACACATGAAAATGAAAAGCTCCCAAGCAATCAGAGTCTTCAGCTAAATAGCAACACAAAACAGCCAAGCTTAAAATATGATGCATTCCAAATTACAACACCTCAAAGATCTTGAACGAGCAAACCTGGGGAACGAGATTGTTTAAGCTTCTTCGCCTTTTCTGCATCAGGCACGCACAATGTGTACAGATAGTTGGAGCAGCGAACCTTCAATTTGGTTACATCCTTGCTCATCTTGATTTTAACTGATCTAGCATCCTTCCTTCTTGGATTGAGAAGGAAGTCCTTGATCTCGTGAATTTGTTTCGGCATGGCGGCTCGATGAGAAAGATGAATTGATCTTTGCGCGAGGCGGCCGCGTAGGCAGGAAGAGTTCATTCCAAAGTTTCCGCAAAGATTGAAATAAACAGATAAAAATGGTGGTAAATCAAATGCGGGAAAAAGTTAATAAAACCTGCTTGACAACATGACAGTTTACATCTGAAGTATGATATCAAAATTAGGCGGAAAAAAAAACTTGTGTACTATTTAACCTTGAGCAAGATAAGTGTACATCTTACATTATCTTATGAGGATTTGTCTATACTGCTAAGTAAACAATGGATGCACAAACAGTGGTCAGCGTAAAATTAAAGCTATTATGCAATTGACCTTCTGTTAATGAAAGTCAACAGTAGCCAAATAAAATTAACTTCACCAAATATCCAAAATAGTTAACACCACAACAGAATTTGAACTTGTAAAAATTGAATCCCAAACCGAATGAAGTAGGAAATAGAGATTGAAAAATTGTTTATAGCTATTTGTATTATTACAAATAACTACTGTTTTTCTTCTTACAGGTGTTTTGCAGCGCATATATTTATTTAGCACATATATAAAAGTTTCTACATTTTTACCTAATAGAATGAAAGTTTATAATCCGTCAGTGGTTTATTAATTTATATTGATGTTTATTGACACATCATTCAATTTAATATGCACTGGAACCTATGTGTAAATGTGTACAGACTAATATGTAGTGTAGCTCATACTGAAGTTTGATTCATGCAGGAAATTGAGTTGACAATTGCTTGTCAGTGTAATATGGTAGTACAGAAATAAGACACGAAAGAGGGAGTAATAAATATGTGCAAAAAATTTTACTGACCAAACCATACTGTTGTAAAGTGCGTACGAAATATGTATGTGCTAATGAAATTTATATGCAGTGAAGTACGTTCGAAATATATATGCAGTAAACTTCGTGAAATTTTTTAGTAATGAAAAGTATATGTGGCGGCGAAAAGAATAAAAGCGGAACCAAACGTGCATCTTAACTCTGTTTGTAGTATTGCAGAATGTTTAAATTAGAAGTGGTTTGTAGCAAAGTGAAGCGAGTCATTTAATATACTGAAAATACAGGGGTACAACCGTGCATATCTTTAAACAAACACACACAGATGCAGTAAATAAATACAGTTGGACAGTTGCAGACAGAGCAGAAAATTTAGGACTGGGTAACACAGAGGTAGGATGGTGCCGCGGGCGTACGATAATGCGCCTTGCGATTGCCGTCTTGGCTGCCTACTTCTTCCTCTTATTTCCACTCAGCCGTCCACGTTTTTTCTGTTTACCATCAGGCTGCATGTGACATTTAGGCTCATTCTTCCGTCTAACGGTGTGTTCAGTTATGCTGCCACCTTGTAAACAGTCTTCAGTCTCCTACAGTAGTATATATGTATAACGATCCCGATTTTTAATTAAATTTAAATTGATAATTAAAATAAATATTTGAATAAAATGGTAGATTAATTTGAAGTTTTCAAATTAAATAGGATATTTGGACATTGATTTTAAAATTTAAATTGGGTATTTAATATCTTATAAATAAAATGTAACATCCCAAAATTATCAATTAAAATAAATTTAATATATTTAAACTCTTGGAATTTAATATGAGAATAAATTGAGAGAAATATCTTAAACAAATAAAATAAGTGAAAATAATATGTAAATAAATTCCAATCTTATTTTGAGTTGAAAATATTGAAATAATAAATGTTTTAAAATGTTATTTAAATTTAAAATCTTATACATTGGTACTCTGCATATATGAGAAAATTGAATACATATTGGAAATTAATTTAAATTTTTTTTAGGATATGTGTGAATATAACAAATGGACATAAATGTTTGTATTTCAAGTTTAAATTTGAAATTGAAATTTTAAGTGTTTTGAAAATAAGTAGCATTTAAAATCATTGAGAGATAAAGTATACAATGGTCAAAACAACTTTTCTTTAAACTTTGTACACATGTATATATATACACAAAAGAATAAAGATGTGCATTTATTTTTAAAATGTATAAGATATAGATATAAAATTTTCTTTTGCTTTGTAAACATCAAAGGCTAAACATACATTGCACATGGAAGGTAGAGTAGAATAATTGACAAAATCTTGATCATATGATGATTTCTTACAAATGGCATCAAAAATAATTAATTGAATAAATTAACAAAATTAAAAATTACAAGAAACCTTTCCATTTCCCCACAAGCAATTATAATAGCTTTTTAGAAAACTGGAAACATATAGTACCAGGGATTTGATGTCACAAGTCCAAACACCAAAGAAACAAAATTGATATAAAATCTGAAAAACATTATGAACCAGATTTCACAATTCATCTCAAAACAACAAAAAAAAAGGTTCAGTTTAATCAACCCTGGAATTAAAATCAAGTAAGCAAGTCTGCAATCTGGAAATTGGTTCAGCATGCAAATCAAAACCAAAATCTGGAATTCAAGAAGATTCAAAAACAAAAGCTAGAAGCAACTCAACTGGATTCAAACATCAAGTAACAATTAGTTTCAAAGCTGAAAAGAGAATTTACAAATCAAATAGGGCCTGGAAATCAAAACCCGAGAAATTAGTGTAAAAGCAAATAAGTGCGAGATCAATCTCAGTTTAAAATCAGCTACTGCAGCAAAATAATCAAGAAAGAAAAATTGCTTCAACCTGGGAAGCAAGTGCTGGGTTTCTGAAGATAAATAAAGGAAATCAAGTTCAAGACTTAAACTAATTCTGTTTTTAAGTTGCAGAGGAAAAGAATTTTTTTCTGTCATTAATCTGTAAGTAATTCAAATTGTTTATATTTAATGGATTAAGTACAACAAGGAATAATAAAGATCTGTATTTATAACTTATAGATCTAAACTCTACGATCTAAAGAAGAAGAAAAAAAAGATTCAGGTTTCCTTCTTTGAAACTGTCAAACATGCCTCTGCCTTTCTCTGTTCTTTCTAAACTCCAAGGTGAGCAAACCTTTTGTCATTTATATACACTTGAAGTTGCTTGTATGTCGTGAATGAGCATGCCTGAATGTGTGAACACTTGTTTTTTTTATGGCTTGTGCATGTCTATATAAACAGACATATTATTCTGTTGTTCATATATAAGTTCCAGTTCCCTTCAAACTAAACTTTTACTGCCATACAATTTAAACATTGATCTCTAATTTGAAAATGTATGAAACATTATAGATTGAATTTTAAAAAATAGTGTAAGTAAAGACAATTAGTGATACTCTGGAAAAGGATACATAGCAGTAGAAGGAAATTACAAGGATACACATTCTTCTTCCTCCTCTGTTCAACATTTTAACAGACCTACCCACAAAGAAATTCAAATATCTCTTCCTCAATTTGTTTGTAGGTTATAACCTTTGAATAAAAGTTGATGCCAAAAACTTAATACTAATTTTAAAATACATTGTTATGTGTATCTGACAAGAAAATTACTAGAATGGAAATAACAGTAAAAAAAAATTTACAAATATTTTGAAAAATCAGTTGATACAATTCTTTAATTTAATTACATAACTTGAATTAGCTTGGGAAGTTATGATTTTTGGAATCAAAATCATGATTTTTAGTAAAGCATAGAATGTGAATTCTAAGTTTGACTGGAATTGGGTTTTTTGTCGATTTTTGATGATCGGCTAATTTTTGGAAATCGAGTTTTAGCATGAAGATTCTAGAGTGATCATAGATTGTTGGAAAAATACAAGTTGAATTTACATGTGAACGATGAAGACTTAGGTTTTAAACCCTAATTAATTCGAGCTTGGTAACTTGATCACCACTTCCTCTAGGTGATTTCGAGTTCAATGGAACCAGGGGGAATAGATTCGTGGATGGTCGGAGGTTGAGTGGTCGAGGTGGCGCATCATCTGGTGGTTGGGGGCGTGAGTTCGAGGAGGGTTTTGGCCATGGTATTGGTTCGAGTTTTCCACCGAGAACCTCGATTTTGATCGTGAGAAGTTATCGATGTTTTGGTGGGCGTAATGGGGTGTGAGGGTGGTTGTCGACTTGCGAAGGGCAAGGTGGACGTTCGGTAGCGGCGGCGGCGTCAGTGCACGTGCACGTTCTTCATTATGCACGTTATTTTCTGGAAAATTAGGAAAGGAGAAGAAGATGTGGTAGCTCGGGATTTCATTCGTGTCGAATCGCGTTTGACTCGAAGTTAAGCTCGAGTAAACTTTTGGTTGCGTAGGGTTAAGCGTAGGAAGAATTTCCAGATAGAAGATGAGTTTCGCTTGGGTTGTTTGTTAGTTTTTAAACGTAAAACTGAAACAAAGTTGAAAAAGAAAGGGAAGAGAGGACTGGGCTGAGTTGTTTGGGCCGAAGCAAAGTTTTGGGCCAAGTTAGAGAAATAAAAGGTAAAAGAACAAGTAAGGTAAAGAGGAAATGATTTGTAACCGGTTTAAAGTTTGATAAAAGCAAGATCTTGAATTTTAAATAAATCAAATTTAAACTATTTTTTTTAATTCTTTTATGTAATAAATGTTTTAAATGATTGGTTTGAGAAAGTTGTGTGATTTACTTTACTTAAATTAGTTAAGTTGAATTATAAAGTTATTTTTTTAGCTTAATTTAAAAATGTAATTAAGTAGCTTATTAAGGTAAAATGTTCAAATGTATGTGTTAATGTTAATTTAACAATCAATAAAGATAAGTGGTTTATCTTAAAAATAATTAAGGACTAATTAACTAGTAATTAAAGATCAATTTGTAATTAAGGGTTCATAAATTAATAGCTAAGGTTTATTAATTAACAATTGAAGGATGAAATAAATTAATAATCATAGAATAAGTAATCAGTAATTAAAGATTCAATTAATTTATTTGTGAAGTAAATTAAGGAATGATAAATCTATAAATTAATCAATTAAGAATAATTAATTATAATTAAGATTTAATTTATAATCAAGGGTTTATCTATTAAAGTGATTAATTAAGGAATAATTAATTAATAACAGTAATTAAGATTCAATTAATTACAACTAAGGGTTAATTAATTAAGAGAATTAATTAAAGAAGGTGATGAAAACTTAATCAATTGAAGTTTATGACAACTAATCATTGATTAAAGATTACTAATGAAAGTAATTATGTAAGTAATAAATTTAAAACCATACGATTTATTCACGTTAAGCAAAGTGGTTTAATTGGTTTTGAATGCTTTGTGATGGATTGATGTATTTGATATATGATGTGATGCTATGTGATATTTTGTGCTGAGCTGTTATGTTTGTGATGTTCATACTGTCGTATGAATATATATAAAAACCCCTTGACCCATAAAACGACATTTGAATTTCGATGCGACAGGGAGTCGGATTCCAATTGGTTATCTGAAACCCACATCGAATCATAATGATGATCTTTGTGTTTGATAATCTATTTCATCTATGAATCTGTGAATAAAGATAAGCGTTATGGGTTATACCGCTTATCGATATGATTATGATGTTGTGCACTATTGTGTTAAACCCCTGGACCACACTATACACACACAAATATGGATTGCACGTGGAAATGGGTTAAGTCACAGATCTTTGAAACTAATTCTGGTAAAGGGTGGTATCATGGTATGGAGCCCAGATACTTACTCATGTGGTTGCTCTAATCTCATTTAATGTGTGGTTGTTGCTTTGAGGCACCTCGGATAAAGGTCCCAAAGGACCGGGGGATGGCATATTCGTGTAGTAGTTACCTAGTTACAGAGGTAACCCGACCTTGTGTTGGCAGAGATCTAACCGTAACGTTATTTCTCGGGACGTCCCACCAGAGGCGATCCCATAGACAGTAGGAAGTTCCTTAGCCGGACCATTTGTTGGAAATCCATTCATCCAATACGCGCCGTGTACGGTTTTAGTTGTAGAACCTGTCATTTGCTTATGGTGGCGCCCCACTGTTTAGATGGTAGCTATAGTAGGCATACGATACTGGTCGTATGTTGGCTAGGATTTATATTATACTTTCAAAATGGTTTTCCACACTTTGCACTTATAATAATAATATCAAAGAATTTCTCGTATTAAGCATATTTGACTATCATAAGGAGAAATCTCCTCCAATTCTGCGTTTGCATTGTGTGTGTGGCGGGAGGCCATATGGTAGTTCCATTTTCTAAAAAGTATTGCGGATTTATTTTAAATTCCTTTGTTGTTATTTTAAAAGACCAAAATGTTTTGTTTGCTCACACCAGTCCCATGACTGACCTGGAGTTTATTGTTCCTTTCCTAAACTCTGGGTGCCCACTATTTTCCCACACGGGCAGTCTAGAGTTGGCTTTTTCAGATAGTCAGGTTTAGTAGATTATCTGGAGCTAGTTCAGTCTTTGGATCTGAACTACACTTGCTTAGCTTTGTGCATCGTTATTGAGAGTTTGAGCTATCGCTGGATTGGTGATTTGGAAATGGAGATTACCGATGCTGGAGTTCTTTCTTGAAGACCAGATTAGAGATTTTTGTTCCGCTGCTGTGTTATCTTTCCTTTTCAGTTGCTGTTATCTTGTATCATATCACTGATGTATAATGATATCTAATGTATCGTCTGTTGTATCATATTGTATCAGATGTTGTATCAATGATGTATATATGATGTATGTTATTTTTTTTTCTTCCGCTGTGTTGTACTTAATGTGTTATAAGCTCCGGCGAACCAGATTCGACGTTTGGATCTGCGGCATTTGAATACGAGTGTCGTATTCGACGCCGATTTTCGAAGGTCGAGTCAGGATCATCACAATATGGTAGTCAGTTACTGTGTTATGTGGGAATAAGGGTGGAGTGTGGGTTGGAATGCAGACCTGTTTAACTTTAATCTTTTCTGTGTTTATCACACCTGGACAATAAAAGCAGAGTGTGGATAGGTAAAATGTTTGTTAGATATCGTTACAGGAATGGAAGGAGTGTTGACAAAGTGACATACCAATTTTTGTGACCGTGCTGGATTCAGCAGTTAGCTGTGTACCATCACCTTCCTTCGAATCCTTTGGGTCCAAGGGGTCAGCTCGATCAGGCATAGGGTCGTAAGGCTGGTGAATTTGTGAAACTCTACTGACAGTGAGCGATTTTCCGTAATTCATTATGTCGTACTGTGATGGTTTGAATTCAAACCGAGCTTCCGTACCCATCAAGCTATTGAACAGTTTATCAATCACTTCGTCACCGTTGGTCTGAAGAGGTAGAAGTAGTAGTGTTAGGTCGGTTGAGTTAGCGGAGGAAGGAGAGGAAAAACAGTTGCTTGCGAAGGTTAGACGCATGGAAGTTAGTATTGTAAAATGAGAAAATAGAGTAGGTGTAAGATGAGTACCGTTTGGGATATATCCATCATCTCGTCGACGCTCCTTTTGAGGAGGTAAGCAGCATCTTTGTCAAAAGCGGTTACAGTCGCAGTACCGGTATGGTCAAAAATTTCCATAGATATCTTATACCTGTGAGGATATAACGTAAGGGAAGGGAATTTAAATGGAACAGTAAACTTACTTGTGCACACCTGTTAACTGGATGAGTAACATTGTTATTGCATTTAGAGCAGCTAAAACCGGTTGCTTCCTTCGTCACCGTCTTCCTACAAATGGGACAGGAAAGATAACTCCATGTTGATGAAGTGTTAATCCTCATTAGTGTTGCGTTTATGACATACTTCTTTGACTGCAAAGGAGGGAGAAACAGAAAAATGATAATCACAAAGTAAAGGTAACATAGTGGTAAAAATAAAAGATAATGAAATACGTGGCAGTTATTAGAGCGTATGTCGTCTAACATAATAGATATGGTACTTCTAATTTCCGGGTCGTAAGTAGTTGAAGATGTAGGTCGTTGGTGCTCAATTGTTGTAACGGTACTGCCTTCACTGTTCGTGACACTGAAATGTAATGCAGTAGCAATAAGGTTGCGGATAAAGTGTACACACCAGCAAAAGTTGTTAATAAGTAGGTGGAGGTATACCATGAAAGTAATTGTGCCACCTCTTGGCAGTCAGTGCTCAAGTATATTTGCGTAGCATTGGTGGATGAAAAAGTAAACTCTCCTAGAATTATTAGTTTGGAGATAAGGATCAAACTGGACAATGAAATATAAAGTAGGAACGATAGTTTACGTTGTGAATATCACCGATGGTAGTTGTTTTCCTGATTCAATAGCAGTCTCATCTATGAGGTCAGTTTTGTCAGCCTACAAAGTAATAGATATATTTTTTAAACTATGTAAAAGTTGAAATGAAGAGTGTTAGTGAGCATAAATGTGGATGTACATGTGAAGCGGTGATAAATGTTAAACCTTCCACTGTAAACAGTGATCTCTCTTTTAGATGTTTGACATCCGGTCCTTGTTGTCAGTTGGACAACATCTGAAGTACCTCGCAGTACCTCACCAACATCTGCTACGAAGAAGGGAAAAAAGGAATGTCAACCAAATCTAAGGAGAAGTGTTAGTTGGAGCGGTAGAATGATAGTATACAGCATGTAGTAGTTGGAAAAGTGAGAGCACCTGTAAGTTGAGCCACCTTATCTATACGTTGAGAAAGAGTTTCAGTATCGACAAAACCAAATTTGTATCGTGGAATATTGTGCAGTGTTGGTGGAAGCTATTTCACTTTGGTGTCATTACGAAAGATGATCATCAACTCTTCGTCTACAGGACGATACGTATTCTGGGTAGGGTACACGTTGAATGTTTCAATCTCGTACAAACATTGTTCTTCAAAAAGTCTGTGAGTATTTGTCTACCAAACTCTTTGGCACGACAACACGTTTTTGGTTGCCCTGTCATATAGTCAAGTGTGATTTAGTTGCAGCATGAAAGTAAGTGGTAATAAAATGTCTACATATTAATTGGGTTTACGACTCACCTTTATGTCAAGAAGATGAAGATTGGTTGAGTAAACCTGTTTTGCGGCTTTAGAGATTGAATTCCACATCCTAGACAGTCGTACATGAATGCGATCCCAGTTAGGACCAACTTGCAACTCAGATAGTAGTTGATATTGGTTCGACATTGTGATAGCTGTTGAAAGAAATGTAAGAATGGTTAACAATGGTGGCAAGCAGAATAGTAGTAGAGAATGTAGAAATCTAATATTTGCATAGGGGTATGTGGCATAGAATGAAAGGGAATTTATTTTGTTCAAAGAGAGGGAAGTACCAGGGGAGTATGTGGTAAAGTGGGAGATTAAAATTTGTGGAGGCCTAGCGTGGATAAGAAATGAAGATGCTGAGTTATATGTAGTTGGAAACTGTAGAATGTAACTGATGCACAGTTTTAAAAACCCACATTTTCAACACGTGTACAGAACTTGGTTTGCCTCTGTTCGTGGTTGATGTAGTTGTGCAACGAAATGGGTTGACCGGTTGACTGGGAAAATAAGTGTATCCAAAAGACAGTTGCAATTGTGAAAAAAATACGTGGAGTTGAACACGTTAGTAGTTGCTCAAAATAGTTCTGTATGTGAAAATTTTGGGGTTTGTTTTTGAATTACAGCGGTACTGGCCATACAATATGGAGTCAGTTATATTTTTAAATTTGTACGTAATGATGATAGAGGAACATGTGAAATAGCAGGAGGTTAGGACGTTGACATAGGGATAAGGGGTAACACAGTTGATGGTAAGTGAGGATAAAAATAAGGTGGTATGTGTATGATGATGTAAAATATATGTAAATAATAACTGACCATACACAAATATGCGTGTACTGTTGTATGAAAGTACAACTGATCAAACAGCACAGCTAGAAGTATATAGGACAATAAATGGGTAAAAAGTAAACTATTATTTCACTCATTGGTATATTAGTGGAAAGGCTAATATTAAGGAATGTGGTTGTGTCTATTAGTTATGTGATTTTATGGACTTTTAGTATGGAATGATATTCAGAAACAACTGAAGGAGCAAAATACAGACATGTACCTTCACTGAGAGGCTCTCAACGTGAGAACTCAGAGAACATGAACAACAATAAAAGCATTTGGAATTAATGATAAAAAAGGTTTGAAGAAAAGTTAAGCAAATTCAATTGCATATGAAATGATTCAGTTGATTACAATATATACAGTAACATTCCTAATACAATTCATCCTTCATTCTATATCATGACAAAAATTTGTACTTTATTGAGAAGAAGATTTGGGTCAGCCACCAAAAAAAATATTGGGGCTTAAAATACTTATTCTTCAAATTTACTGATATTAATGCAGACATACAAAGCAGTGAAGATGATGACGAAATAGCTGATGTGTGTCCACCGTCTGAACGCCCTCTTGTTTCTGTTAATGTCCGAACTGCTCCCACGGTTAGCTGGAGTACATGTACTTCAGCTTGACACAGCCTGAATACAACAGCAATATGTCAGTACATATGGCCATATGTTATGACCTGCTATTGTGGTAAGGTAAGTAGACCGACCTCCTATGTCACGGGCGGATGTGGGTCAGGACAACCGGTTCAGCCATGTTTCCGTTTCAGCTAATCACTAAGCAGTTCTTGGTAAATAGGTGGGCTGCAAGAGATAAATTCATTACAATTTGTAAGTACCAGATGAAATTCACACACTCTAGATTAAGAAGATGTTATGTTTAAGGAAAAATTATAGCAGATTCTCCACTCATTTTTTTATAGTACCATAATACAATATAAGCGATCCTATTAGGTTAGTCAACTTGTACATATGCAGAAGTTAGAATTTATATATGCTCGTGCACTTCTATATCCTAAGTGACCTCGATGATTGAAATCACATACTTATTTTATGAAAAAAAATTACATTTGAAATTAAATTTTGACTTAAATTCCAACTTATTCATCCACACACAAAAACTATGTGTAAGTACAGAATAGTTCGTTCTTAAATGGAATGTTAAAAAGGATTACTCAAGAGCACATATTCCTTTTCCATACCTAAAGTAAGGCCATGGTAATTGATAAGACATCTTGGTCTCGAAGAGTGAGTAGGGGTAGGATAGAAAGTCCTCAACACTTATCCCATAAAGTAGAGCTTAATAAGTGCATGAGCTAAAATTATTATCAAAACAAACACCGGATATAGAAACAATTGCAGTACAAAGATCAATTTTATAGTGCATGAATCTCTTTTTGCTCTTCAACATGCAACAACCATATTACTGAAAAGTAAACTGAAAATGTCATTTTTATGATCGCATTGAGGCCAATCAAGATATCAAATGTCATATAAATGTAACAGGCAAGTATGTTATCATTATTTTTCTTAAAGAGATGTCAAGGATTATATACATCAACCTTGAAATTTTTTACAGGCTTTCTGTAAAGACCCGCAAATCCGTACTCCTTGAATAGACACTAATCTCCAGTGATTAACTCAAGATGAACGGAAATACGAACCCTTAGGGTTTTAAGAAAGAAGAAAGAGGTCGAAGAAGAGAGAAATAAAAACAGAACATAAAGAAATAACAGAACAACATCAGAATCTCACAATTCGCAGCGGAACAACATATAATAGATAAATGAATAATCTTTAAACAAAGAACTATATCAGTTATTACATTACATTTCATTACATTACATCAGAGTGTACAACAACAATAACAAACAGCGGAAAAAAAATACTATATACTAATAATACGTCATGCCATCCAGTTTGCCTCCAGCAACTCCTGAATTCCAGAATATCCTGATAAACCTTAACTCTTGACTGCCCGTGTGGAAATTGGTGGGCACCCAGAGTTTAGAAGGAAAACAATAAACTCCGAGTCAGTCATGTGACTGGTGTGGGAACTCAAAACAGTTTATTTATCTTTAAAATCAAAAATAGAGGAATATTTTTAAAGTCAATTCGCAATGCTTTTAAAAATGAGACTACCATAAGGCCTCCCGCACACACACACATGCAAACGCAGAATCGGAGGAGATTTCTCCTTATGATAGTCAAAGATGCTTGGTACGCATTAAAAAGAACATTTGATATTATTACTAGTGCATAGTGTAGAAAATCATTTCGAAAGTAAAGATATAAATCTTAGCCAGCATAGACATTTCGAACTATGCCTACTATAGCTACCATCCAAACAGTGGGGCGCCACCATAAGTGAATGATAGGTTCTACAACTAATACCGTACAAGATCGTCTTGTTTCTTTGGATTTCCAACGAATGGTCAGGCCAAGGAACTTCCCATTGCCACATGAGAACGCCTCTGGAAGGACGTCCCTGAGAACCAAACCGGATCTCTGCCAACACAAGGCCGGGTTACCCCTAACTGGGTAACTACTGGCACGAGCATGCCATCCCCCGGTCCTTTGGGACCTTTAACCGAGAGCTCTCTAATCAACATCACACTTAAGTGTTTCAACATGAGTAAGCATCTGGGCTCCATACCATGATACCACCCTTTTCCAGAAGGAAATGCACACACCCTAAAGGGAGCTACCCCTCATAACCTTGCCGCATCTTTCCTGTTTTGACCATTCCGGGGTGTGAGGCTCGACGAAGTCACGTCCACAAAGCCACGCTTTATACAAAAGCCATGCTTTGGGTCAACAAATGATCATAGAAATGATCACCAAGATAGACGATCAAACAAATGATCCTATCACAAATAATCAACACAATGATCATTTCACAGCAACACTCAGCATGTCACATTACCAAATTGGGAATATATTGCTGATAACCTTCAATTATATAACCTCTGAGCTCGTACGTCTCATAGAAGGGTGTTAAGCTAAGAGAATAAATTCTCCGCCACCAACAGAAATATATTTGAAAGAAATCGGCTTTATATCTCAATTTGTAATGTCAGACATACTATCCATACAAATCTGTTCCGGGATCGAACAGAACCGAAGGCACTTACAAAGAAGTCCTTGCATTCCGGATAATCTCTAATCACGCCCGAATTTCCCATCACATATGGAGATCTCTATACCAGGGATCAGCCAGTGCAGAGACAATCAACAAGAAACCCTTTCGTTTTCGAAAATATCCGGTCTTCGACACCGATCTTCAAATGCAATTCATAACGACGTATCGCATATTCGGAATGGGTTATACGACCCCAAGGTCCTTTCCCGGTTAACCCGAATAGTGAGCGCTTATTTTAAAAAATAAATAAGTGTGGCATTCAATTTCAAGCAAATCACAACAAATACCTATTTAAAGGTAAATATTGATAGTCGGTTATTGAACTATCAATAGATATGCACAACATCACCAAATTCCAAATAATTTTCCAAATTATTTATTTTCCAAAAAAATATCTTTACAAGATATATATTTTCCATTCTTCAAAAATAAATCAATATTTATTTTTAAACCCATTTTCCAAATTTCATTTATAAATTCCATATTGAATTTACATTTCCAAAATATCTATGAACATACGATTGCCATTCGATTTCTAATATTCATTTTCAATTTATCTTCAAAAAGATAAATTCCAAATATTCACTTAATATTGGAAAAACATTTCCATACTTATTTATTTATAAGTAATTCACAAATTCTTTTATTTTCTACTCTTGGAAAATATTCAATATACTCTAATCGAAATTAAGTATATATTTCATTCTTTAAGGAAATCATTCTCTTAAACATAGTTATTTGGGCCAAACGAATGTTGCGTAAAACATTGTTACGACAACCCAAAATCACTAGTATAGGGATTCGAAATTAAAATAGATATATAAATCCCAATACTATACAAAACATTTCCTTTCGGAAATTGTTTACTATAACAACAGTGTTATAGTCCACTATTTCCTTCTATTTTTCGAAAACGTCTATTTCAACAATGAATGTTGAAATCTATGGTTTCGATAGTTAATACATTTTAAAACATCTTTAGATCGTTTTAATTCTATTTAAAACATCACATCCAAAATATTTCTTTAACATATTATTCACTATTCAAAAACGTGAATATATTTGTTAACAAATTTTATCATTTCTATTCATTTTGTTCTAGAAGATTATTCACTGTCTAAATCGTGAATATAACTCCATAAATAAGTTATAACAATTTACTTATCAAAATAGGTCGTTGCGAACTTATAAAACGATGTTAATAAATTCTATTTCTATTTGTTTTATAACTACTTCCTTTATAAATCTGCTTTATTAACCTATTCGATTTATAACTCAATTATAAACCAAAAGTTCACATTATAAGTTAAACACTTATAATTTATTTGTTTAAAAGATTGTTCTTTTAACTTCCCAAATTATAAATCTTATAACTTATAAGATTCATTTATTTATCCAAATCTATTCTCTAAATAACTTTATAAATTTTATTTATAAAATTCCATTTATAACTTCACCGTTATAATCCTATAGATTTCATTCATTTATGAAATTCATTCACAATTCATTCTAACACTTATAAAAGCTCGTTTTATAATTCCAATATTTTTTTATATATAAATATCAATTTATAAATCTTTTATATAAATCATTTTATATGATTCTTTTAAAACGTCTTTTAACTCCTTTATAATTCATCATTTTGATTTATAAAATAATAAAATTTCATAAATCCTATTTTTAACTTTTTATAATAAATTGAGAAATCCCAGTTTAAACTATTTTATAAAATCATTAATCACATATTTTCAAAAATCAACTTTTAGCTGTATATCTCAAAAATCGTAATTTTTATAATATTAAAATTATAACGTTTATTTTTTTTAAGATGAATTAATTCCAAAAATATTTTTATAAACGTATACTTTCAAAAATCACTTTATAAATCCCTTAAAATCAAAATCGTTATTTTTAAACTTCAAAATTGGATTCGATGATGCAACACATCAAATAGTCAATCACGACTTTCCAATATCATATATCGATATGATAAACAATCAAATATCACAATATTTAAAATCAAATAAATATATGTGAGGAATCCAGTTGGATCCCTCCAACCTGTTTCCCTGCATCCACAGACATTAGCACAATACCCATTCCACTTCGAGGTGGAATATCGCGGTATATGGGATTTTATAAAATATTATCCGCTTAATAGGCGGCGCAATAGGGTCTCACCCGCTATACAAGGCGGGAAATCAATCAACTGCAATATATACATATGCCAATATATATATATATATATATATTGCTATATATATAGATATATCCTACTATATCTAATATCACAACCAAACACAATCAATAAAAAACTGCAAATCCAACTTATAAATTTTTGAGTGAGAAGTTCTCACCTTTGCTTTTATTAGCAATCCATTTTCCATCTTGACTCGTTTTTTCTTGATTTATACCTTGTATAAATATTTACACAATTTATTAATATTCGAATTAGTCGAATAATAAATCTTCGTTTGATAATTTCGATTCATCGGTGATTTTCTTTTAATAGTTAAATTAACTGATAGTTTTATTTTAAACCAATTTATTCTTTAATAAAATATTTAAACTAGTTAATTTTTTTAATTTTTTTTTACAACTTCTTAACATTTAAACAAACTTCTATTTGATATTTAAATTAACTAATGATTTTATTAATATTCAAACTGAGTTGAATAATTAATTACCATTGAATAGATTCATTTAATTTAAACTAATAATTTGTTTTTAAAATAACCATTTACCTTTACGTAAATTTTCTTTTAATAAAATATTTTAGAAATAATTATATAAGTTTGTTAAATAAACTAATTACTCTAAATACCTGTCTAAAATTAACTAGTAAATGAAAATATGTAAATTCACTTCTTTGAAACTACACCTATATAAACGTAGTCTATATGGGTAAAAATCTGATTTTTATATAATTCCCACATTTATTTCTTTTAAAACCCTTATTTTGTTTCCAAATCTTACATAAGCTTTTCCGCTTACTGCATAACTATATATCCATCTATTTATATATATATTATTAAATTTTGAAATATGTAAACTATGTATATATATATTTATTTTTTTCTCGTATATATAAATTAATTTAGAAATCGAATAAAATAAAACAAAAATAAAATAAAAGAAAAAAAATACCTCACTGCAAAACTGAGAATCCAAAACCCCCATCCACGTTTCCCTTCATCACGAACGCGGCCTCCACCTTCAATCGCGACCCCAAATCCCTCGCCGCCGCGCCTCGTCACATCACCGCTGTCGCACTGTCGCGACCACGCCCCATCATCGCGCGTGCACGTGAGCTGCTCGACGTCGAGGCCTCCAATCGTGAATGCTGCCCCTCCAATTCGTGGTCGACATGAACGCCGCCTCATGCTCGCGAAAGCGCTGCCTCCAATCAAATCTTCAACGCGTTTACACGCCGTGTGCTCACATATCAACTCAGAAAAATACGAAATTTGAAATCCAAGAATAATTCAATATTACGGACCCAATGGAACTGGTTTCGTCGAATTCCGAGACTGTGCCTCGGACGGCTATTTTTAAATATCGATTCAAACGATATAGTTTCAAAACTGAACAAATCACTTCCAAATTAAATTCTGAAGCTTCTATAATCTTCAATATTATCAATATAAATTTTACAAGCCTTTGAAATATTTTTAATCAGCTTAAAATTGAAGAATCAAATTTTTATTCAACTCTCAATAGATTAAACTCTATAATTTAATCACCAAATTCAAAGTTATATTGAAAATTCAATCCAAACCATCATTCAAATATTTAAAATTAATTAAATATTTTCAAATTAAATTGTTCAAAATTCTGGTTCGTTACACTTTCTATACCCATTTCCTCTTTAGAAGCACACATAACTAAAATATAACTTTTAATCAACTATTAAATTAGGCAAACCAACAAAGCATTTCACAGTAAACATAATACTAACAAAATTATGAAAATTGGAATCAAGTTCCCATTAGATGGCATACTTGTTAATAAGTGATTTATGGATATAAAAAATAGAGGTGTGCTGAATATTCCTATATACAAAAAATGTTCGGTAACTTAATCATCTAAGTTATTCCAGGTATCTACTTACAAAAATATTTTTTTTGCAATATATTGCATGAAATAAATACGATTAATAAACCTAGTTTGTGATATTATTTTCTGTTAGTCACCAAAATGTGATAAAGTAATTTAAGCAATTTATATTTATTCCAAGATCAATAGGGCTTTCAAATGTGCACACTCAACTATGGACTTAGCTTTTGGTTTATGTAGCCTGAGCAAATACAAATTTGACGTAACATACAAATTTGCTAACTGTGTAATAAATAAAAGTAGTTCAAAATAGCATTATTTATATCATAGATATGAGATGAAGAATTAATTCTACTTCAGCTCGTTAGCCAAGACAATGCAGAAATGTACTTATAAAGAGCAGTCTAATTAGTACAATATGTGATAGTTTACGATAAATTAAAAGCTGCTACTACTAACTCTTTTTGAAATAGACACTACTTAATTTCATTCAACCTTTATTACTTAAACCTATTTCATAGCATCAAAAAGAGAGTGTAGAATAAAAATCTTCGTTGGATCTAAGGTTTATCCATGCTTGAAGTTTGATCCTACACTTTGTAGGTTCAGCGAGCAATCACAAAATAAGGAGTCGAACATGTCATTTCGATTTGTAAAAGGGATATTTTATGTGCTACAATTTTTTCAAGAAATTATCCACATTTACGCAGGGAACATAATAACAGTGTCTTCTGGTCACATTTTACATAGAAAAATTGAAGATAATAGCTTACATTATTAAGTGGTGCAATGTCTTAGATGGTTTTTAGAAAATCTCAATCTTTATCCAAATCATGTCATTTTCAGAAAATCTCAATCTCGGGAATAAAAATCTTTATCCACATTAAGTAAGAAACGTTGTAAAGTCAATGTTTAAGATAAGCTTTATTCAACTATATCTTTCACTGTTGCTTTCAAACAATTGCGAAAAAGTAGTGAAGAGCCGAAGCAATCAAGCAATTTAATAGACATTTGTCATCTTACATAAAGATAACTATTCACTAAATGGCCTAGGTTTGATAACCCATAATATGTACGGTCCAACAAATAAAAAATGAAATTCACAAAAATAGTACAGATGTTAACGATTATGCGTAAAAGTGTTTTTTGATGTTTAGCTTAAAAATGTACTAATATCAAAATGTTAGATTGGTGTGGTAACAACATACTGAGTGAAATATATGAATAAGCATTGTTGATTTATATGTGGTTGTCATGAACAACTAAATAAATACCTTTAAGGGCTGCAACAGGAAAAAAATTCGTTCCGTGTCCACGCATTACATCTTTATCACAACGGTACTTGTTTACACTTAACATTTTTCCTTCAACTGTATTATCTTCTATTTTTAACTTTTTCTTCCTCCTGTCCACCTGAAACAAAAAAAAACATATTTGTATATTACGATCTCAAACAAATCTATATTATTATCAACTAAACAATGCAAGTGATAAAAGATTGAGAAAATGATGTAGGTCTGACAAAAGTTGCCTCTAATTAGTAGCATCCTTGTTGTCGACTCCATGTCAGTATTGCCTCTCTCCGCACCTACTGTTTTAATTTTTTGCCTTTTCCGATTATTGAGGTTTCACCAAATGTTGAAAGAGAAAATGGTGAAAAAATATTGGTAGACTGTGGCAAAAGTTTTAGTCAAACAAATACCAAAAAAATATTTTCAAACCAGAAAGTCAATACATCAGTAATTGTAAAAATAAAATGAAGAAGACAAAACAATTACATTACAGTAAAGTTTAGACTGAAGACCAAAAGGTGAAACAGATATGAGTATCCATTTCTCCAAATATACAAGTAAAACCAATCATATTTGAACCAAAAAATCCGTAAAAAAACGTAGTAAAAGATACAAAAATAGGTCAATAAGGTGATACTTTGAAGAGAGGATACTATTTCATATAGATTTACTGTAACAGTGAAGAGCAAAATCTGGTGTTCAAATATGGTTTATGCAATAAAAGGTAAATAACGAATGACAGTAAAATAAAATCTCATGTTTCAAACCATCGTTTGTAGAAATAATTCCCAAAAACGACAATTCAAAAGTAGAAGATCAGAAAATTACATGAACCAAGTAGCCATGACAAATTGGATCAAAACCTGATCTTGTAGTAAATGTGTGTTTGAGCAAAATGACACAGTCATGCTTTAGCGGCAACTGACTTTGCCATAAATAAATTTTGTTGAACTTGGAGGGTTTTCAGGAGGTGAAAACTGAACAAACAGTAAGAGAAAGTAATATATAATATCAGAAGCAGTGTAGCAGATGATAATCCGGATGAGCTCGATTCCGTTGTCACCAATTAATCTGTCCATAATCTCAACCAGTAATTGTAATTATATCAGTAATACTCAAAACTTGGCATATTGGAATAGTATGTGTCCGTAGAGAAAAATGTGTTCTTCCAATACTGCTGCACATAACAGCAGTTACGGACGATTTGTTCATGTCAGAAGTGTAGAATGGGAGGTCAGTGTTGTTAGCTTGAAACAGAACATGCAGTAAACAGTACAGTAGACACAGATTAATAACATAGAAATTTAAATTAACTCATAGTTAGGTAGACATAAATGTGTGAACATAGGATGTAGTTGACCCACTACATTTTCTAAAGCGGTGGATAGTAAAAAAAGTTTTAATGTATCACAGAATGTGCAGACATATCAGCATCCATCCGGTTACTAATAATCGTTAAATATGAGCACCAAAGATAGACAGTTTGAAAATGTAGGTGTGGAAGAGAAATCCGGAAAAACAGAAAATGAGCTATGTTAACAATGAATATATCACACCAGTAAGTTACAAATATATAAGTTCATGGGGAAAAAATATACAATAAAAATTCAGATAGTACTACTGAGGGTAGACAGTGCGTGAAGTAGGGACAAATGAATTTGCAGTTTGAAGATGAAGAGATGGTAGTGGGTAAAAATAGGTACAACAGAAACGGTCATGTAACCGCCTTTTTTCCCTCCATAACCTCATCCTGAAAGCACAAGCAAGAATGTTAACAGAATTGATTGAGAAAGGCAGCAGTAAAATGCATGTAGTAAACGATGTAAGATGTGATTACCGGATAAACCGTTGAAAACTTCTTTATATACAATATTTTTGGTCAACCCACGACGTCCACCCTCCAATTGACCAATTAAAAACATAATACCCTGGTATGAAGATGTTCTTGATACAGCAACATACAACTGACCATGGCTGAAAACAGGGAGGGGCAAATATATGCCTATATTCTCTAATGTTTGCCCTTGGCTTTTATTTATTTTCATTGAGAAGCAAACCTTCACGGGGAATTGTCGCCTACGTAACACAAACAGCCATTTTGTATCCGCGGACGTGAGAATGATGCGAGGAATGAGTACCTTCGTACCGATATTAGTACCTGTAATTATTTCAGCTTCAATAACCCTTTCAGCAAGTTGCGTTACAATTAACCGTGTTCCGTTGCAAAGGCCTAACCTCTGGTTCAAATTTCATAACAACATAATTGGAACTCCTATCTTCAACTGCAGAATGTGGTTAGGTAATCCAGATATTTTTAGAGTGTTAAGAAATTCGGTAGGATAAAGAGTATGTTGATCGTCCACTTGTTCAGATGAAGGACTGATGGAATCAACACTGAAATAGTCCTTAATTCACTGTTAATTTGAGAAAGGATGTAAGAGTTAATTTCCTCAACAAATTCGTTAGTCGTAGCAAGCACGCACCGTGTGCGTAAATACTCTTTTTCTACTAACCTCCTATGCAAATCAGGATATATAATGTCAACCATATTTTTTAGACCACAATCTCCAACATCGATAAGAAATTCAGAAGGTATAGTAATCCACGAAGGATCATCATCACCGCGTACTGAAACTGCATCCAAGTTTCCATCTCCAATGTCAAGCACCCATTGTGCAAACTTCTCAACTTTCTCCATTTCACGGGGGTTGCATGTTGTTGCAGTCCCATGTTTCTTGTGAGGATGAAAACCTTACACTTCGACCATAGATACGAATTGCTTATGGAAGCAGAGACCACCTAACGCAGCGGATATTTCGAAAACAAATGAAATCAATGAAATGTAGCAATCGGTGGATTGATGAATACCGAAATGCCCAAATTCGTTGATCCGAAGATACCGAATTCTAGCTATCCTCGTCACGTTGATCGCGCACGATACCGTGAAAGAAGATCTTCAATTCTTCAAGCGTTGATCAAGCGCACTTGATTCCGCGAATCGGCTTCAACAATCGTTGATTCGAGCGTACTCGAATAACCGAAAGTGGAGATAGGAGATTACACTCAACTACCAATTTAGGATGAAAGCACACAGCAATCAAACAAGAATTTTATTCAAAACATAACCGAATTTACAAATGAACCCCCACTCCTATTTATAGACGACTCACACGACTTAGCACTAGGTCGTTTACGACCTATAACCTGCGACTTAGTACAAACAGTGACACACACACGACCTACGACCTAAACAAGGTCGTTAACGACTTAACTCCCGGCGACTCAACTTATTACATCACCACACACCCATGGCCGACCTAACTACCTGCCGACCTACGAGTTACAAGACAGTACGCGACTCAAGAAATACAACGACATACGACTTAAACAATACATCACAACAGCGACTCAACTGTTACAAACGACTCAACACTCGAGCGACTTAAGAAAACACGTCTTAACGACTTAAAATGATACGACTTAACTCTTCAGCGACTTATCTTGGACCGGTAGGTCGTGTGAACGACCTAAAGAAGCGGCATTAGGAATTCTTCGGGTGACCTATGTGTTAGGTCGTAGATGACCTAAAGATACCGAGCGACTTATGACTTCGTTAGGTCGTGGCTCTTTTAGGTCGTAACTCGCAACTTCGTTAAGTCGTGTACTCAGCACAACTTCCCCCTCTGGTCTCCAGTTAGGTCGAGAACGACCTGAACTTTCCTTCTTAGGTCGTGGACGACCTAGGCTTTCTCCTTCTGGGTTCCATTTAGGTCGGAAGCGACTCAAATCTTCCTCCTTAGGTCGTGGGCGACCTAAGTCTTCACCTTGCTTATGTCGTGAATGACTTATGCCTTGCAAAAAGACAGCTTGCAATTCTTCGACCCTGGTCTGAGCTGCATCATCCTCCCCTGGTTGAGAATAATTCATCCTCGAATTTGTAACTTCTTCCACAACAATCTCACCTCCATGATACGGAATTAAATGTTTGACGTTAAAAACATCAGAAGTATAAACATCATCTGGTAATTTTAATCGATATGCATTCTCATTGATTTTCTTCAAAACTTCAATTGGACCAATTTTCCGCGCTTTCAATTTATTGTATGTTCCCACCGGAAAACGATCTTTTGTCAACACTGCATAAACCAAATCGCCTACGTTAAATTCAACACTTCGTCGCTTCAAATCTGTAGATCGCTTATACTTCTCGTTCGACTTCTCTAATCGTTCCTGAACGATTTTATGACATTCCGTCAACCCATCAACAAAGTCAGCAGCTCGTTTAACTATCCCCTTTGGTTGTGGTATTGTCGTTAAATCCAACGGCCCCTTTGGTAAGTTTGAATAAACAATCTGAAATGGATTGAATCCTGTACTACGATTCACCACATGATTATGAGCAAACTCTGCATGACATAACTTCACATCCCAACTTTTCAGATTATCTTTCACCAGACATCTCAATAAATTTCCCAACGATCTGTTCACAACCTCCGTCTGTCCATTTGTTTGTGGATGGTAAGCGCTACTAAATTTCAGCTTCGTTCCAATCATCTTCCACAAACTTAACCAAAAGTGACTCAGAAAACGAGTATCTCTGTCTGACACAATAGACTCTGGCAATCCATGAAGTCGATAGATTTCTTTGAAAAATAACTGAGCAACATGAACAGCATCCGCCATCTTCTTACAAGCAACAAAATGTACCATCTTCGAGAAATGATCCACCACAACATATATCGAGTCATTTCCCCTTTGCGTTCTCGGCAAACCCAACACGAAATCCATGCTAATGTCCACCCATGGTTTTGTAGGTATAGGTAAATGCATATACAAACCCGCATTTATAGCCGTTCCTTTCAAAATTTGACAAACATGACATCTCTGAACAAACCTTTCAACTTCCTTCCTCATCGATGGCCAATAGTAGGATTGAGAGATTAACTGCAATGTTCGGTCTCTACCCACATATCCTTCCTCATGAAGCTCCTTGATGATCTTCATTCTCAAACTGCTCTATGGTATACATAATCGATTCCCCTTGAATAAGAAACCATCAACCAATGCATATTCATCAGTATTTCCATCCTTAACTTTCTCAATGAACTTTGCAAAGTAAGGATCCTCCTCAAACAATTCTGGCAATAATTCAAATCCTGTCACCTCAATTTTCATTGTCGTCAATAAATGATTCCTCCTACTCAAAGCATCAGCCACGCGATTTGTTACCCCTGATTTGTGCTTCACAACAAAAGTAAACTGCTGCAAATAGGCAATCCACGATGCATGTCTCGATGAAATCTTATCCTGTCCTTGCAAATGCTTCAAAGCCTCATGATCAGTGTAAAGAACAAACTCTTTCTGAAATAGATAATGTCTATAGTGCTTCACAGTTTGAACAATTGCATAGAATTCAACATCATAAGTGCTATATCTCAACTTAGCTCCAGATAATTTCTCACTAAAATAAGCAACCGGTCTTCCTTTCTGACTTAAAACTCCACCAACCCCAACCTTCGACGCATCAGTATGTAACTCACACAACTGAAAATCCAGTAAAACTAGAATTGGTGCTGTCGTCAATAGTGTCTTAATTTTCTCAAAAGCAAACCCTGCTTCCTCTTACCACTCAAACTTCTTTCCTTTCATGCAATCAGTAACTGGAGCCATCACGCTACTGAAGTGTGGAATGAATCTTCGGTAGAATGACGCTAGCCCATGGGAACTTCTCACTTCTGTAATTGTCCTCGGTTGTGGCCAACTTCTGACTGCTTCAACTTTATTCTGGTCCACCTGGGTACCTTCTCCTGACATAACCTACCCCAGAAATAAAACACTCCTCGTCATAAACACACATTTCTTTGTTGCGGCATAGAACTGTTCTTCTCGAAGAATAATTAACACCTTCCGTAAATGCTCTACATGCTCCTCTGTGCTTCCACTATAGATCAGAATATCATCAAAATAAACTACCACGAACTTCCCAATGTACGGTCTGAAAATTTGATTCATCACCCTCATGAAGGTACTTGGTGCATTCGATAGACCAAACGGCATAACCAGCCATTCGTATAGACCCTCCCTGGTTTTAAAAGCAGTCTTCCGCTCATCACCCGGTCTAATACGAATTTGATGATATCCGCTCTTTAAATCAATCTTCGAAAAGATAGTTGACCCACTCAACTGATCTAGCAAGTCATCTAACCTCGGCATTGGGAATCTGTAGCGAACAGTAATCTTGTTCAAAGCTCTACTATCGGTACACATTCTCCATATTCCATCCTTCTTCGGCACCAACAAAGCTGGTACTACACAAGGACTCAAGCTTTCCTGAACGCGTCCCTGCTCTAACAACTCTTCCACCTGCCTTCGTAACTCTTCATGTTCCTTCAGACTCATTCGATAATGTGGTCTATGCGGTAATACTGCTCCCGAAACAAGATCGATTTGATGTTGAATGTCTCTCAGTGGCGGTAACTCCTTAGGCAACTCTTCTGGAAATACTTCTTTGAATTCTTTCAAAACTGGCTTCGTTTCTTCTGGAATTTCAACCCCTTCACTGCACTCTCGCCCAATCAACAAAAAGACTTCAGGCTCCTCTTCAACCTCCTTGACAAACTCCTTCAAAGATAGTAAAGTTTTCAGTTCTTCGATCTCCTCTAGCTTGCTTTCCTTCTGTTGCTGCTTCTTGGGAACTAAAGTGATTTTAGTACCTTCGAACATGAAACTATAGCTATTAGCACGACCATCATGTTGCACTGCTCTATCAAACTGCCATGGTCTGCCCAACAATAGATGACACACATCCATGTCTACAACGTCACACCAAATTTCATCTTTGTACTTCTTTCCAATAGAAAATTTCACACAAGCTCTTCTACACACCTTCACTTCACCACCCTTCCTTAACCATGCTAACTTGTACGGTTTAGGATGCTTCTCAGTTTTCAAGTTCAACTTCTTTACTGCTTCTGTAGAGATAATATTGTCACAGCTTCCAGCATCAATAACGAACTTGCAAACCTTCCCCAGAATAGTGCATGTCGACTGAAAAATATTGCTTCTTAACCAACTAGTATCATCCTCTTGCTTCGGTGTAAGACCAGACCTCCTCATCCTAAGATTACAACCCTCATCTCCGGACAATAAATCTTCCTCCTCAACTGGTAATGAATTAGAACATTCTGCATCTACTTCCTCTTCTTCAATCTCTACTACCATTGCTCTCTTCTTCGGCTTTGGACATTCATTGCTTTTGTCACCCAACTCGTGGCAATTATAACATCTGAAACCACTGTTAACCTTCGTCTTCGCAACTTCATTCACAACTGGTTTACTGGTGGGTTTAGAAACATTAGAACTTCCACTGGCACCCTTTACTGGATTATTGGAATTAGTAAACACACCACCTCCACGCCTTCCCTTCTTCTCCCAAGCCAATGCTTTCTGATGTGCTTCTGCAACAGATCTCGGATCAAACATATTAACCATATCCTGGATCTGCATTCTCAGTCCTCCAACAAATCTAGCAGTTAGCTGTTCTTCCGTCTCCATAATATCATTCCTGGCAATGAGTTGGTAAAATTCATCTGCATAATCATTAACTGACTTCGTCCCTTGCCTCAGATTCTGCAACCTCTGGTACATAAGTGATTGATAGTTGTAAGGTAAAAATGTAGCTCTCATCATCTTCTTCATCTTCTCCCATGATTCAACCTTTGACTTTCCCATTCTCTCCCTTGTAAGTTTAGTTTGCTGCCACCATGCTAAAGCTCTCCCCCTCAACCTAGTAGCAACTAACTTTACTCTTCTATGCTCAGGTACTTCCTTGAAGTCAAAAATCTCTTCAACATTAGACAACCAATCAAGAAATTCTTCAGCTACCATTCCTCCCTTAAATTCTGGAATTTCCATCTTCATACCTGATTCCCATCGACGATCATCATCTACATCCCGATATACATTTCGAACTTGGTCTCGATCTTGATAATGAATGCTAGCTCTACCACTCTCTTCATTGAAATCAAATGTACGTCTATATCGATCTCGACCATCAACATCCCTTTGATCACGCATGTCTCTTCTACTATGTTTCTCTTCTTCTCTATATGGCTCATCTTCAAACTCACGTGGAGTTCTTCTCTCTTCATGTCCATAGTCATGGTGATCTCTCCTTGATGAAATTGATGTTTCTCTTCTCTCTCTAAAAGATTGCGGTGATACCCTCCTCGCTTCCGTAACCGATGGCGAAACTCTGTTTCCTCCATGGTTCGAGATTGGTGATCTCTTCCTTTGATTTTGATTCAAATCATTCATCAACTTCTCTAACTTTCCAATGCCTTCATCAAACTTCTCATTGATACGTTGTTCCATTTGCTCGGCTTCTTCTCTTCTATACAACACTTCAACATTTTGATGACGATTAGCTCTCCTCGGCGGCATGATTGATTCAACACAACCTTCAACTAATACTTCAAAAATCTTTAACACAAGCAAGTCACGGCTCAACCACTAACTTGGCTCGGCCTCAACACTTCAAACAAACTTCACCAAGGCTCGGTTACTTTTCACAAGTATACACGGCCTACCTTCAACAAATGATATCAAAGTGATGCTTCAACTCTCGGCTCTAACTCAAACACCTTTCCAATTTTGATCCAAAATGAAATGGATCGAAAGCTTCTAACTTGTTGCAACTTCAAGATGAACACGATGAACTTCAACTTCAAATTCCTTGGCTCCAAGACTCGGCTTAGCTATGATTGGCTAAGTCTGGCTCTAATACCAAAAACTGACACAGCGGATATTTCGAAAACAAATGAAATCGATGAAATGTAGCAATCGGTGGATTGATGAATACTGAAATGCCCAAATTCGTTGATCCAAAGATACTGAATTCTAGCTATCCTCGTCATGTTGATCGCGCACGATACCGTGAAAGAAGATCTTCAATTCTTCAAGCATTGATCAAGCGCACTTGATTCCACGAATCGGCTTCAACAATCGTTGATTCGAGCGTACTCGAATAATCGAAAGTGAAGATAGGAGATTACACTCAACTACCAATTTAGGATGAAAGCACACAGCAATCAAACAAGAATTTTATTCAAAACATAACCGAATTTACAAATGAACCCCCACTCCTATTTATAGACGGCTCACACGACTTAGCACTAGGTCGTTTACGACCTATAACCTGCGACTTAGTACAAACAGTGACACACACATGACCTACGACCTAAACAAGGTCGTTAACGACTTAACTCCCGGGGACTCAACTTATTACATCACCACACACCTATGGCCGACCTAACTACTTGCCGACCTACAAGTTATAAGACAGTACGCGACTCAAGAAATACAACGACATACGACTTAAACAATACATCACAACAGCGACTCAACTGTTACAAACGACTCAACACTCGAGCGACTTAAGAAAACACGTCTTAACGACTTAAAATGATACGACTTAACTCTTCAGCGACTTATCCTGGGTCGGTAGGTCGTGTGAACCACCTAAAGAAGCAGCATTAGGAATTCTTCGGGTGACCTATTTGTTAGGTCGTAGACGACCTAAAGATACCGAGCGACTTATGACTTCGTTAGGTCGTGGCTCTTTTAGGTCGTAACTCGCAACTTCATTAAGTCGTGTACTCGGCACAACTTTCCCCTCTGGTCTCCAGTTAGGTCGAGAACGACGTAAACTTTCCTCCTTAGGTCGTGGACGACCTAGGCTTTCTCCTTCTGGGTTCCAGTTAGGTCGGAAGCGACTCAAATCTTCCTCCTTAGGTCGTGGGCGACCTAAGTTTCACCTTGCTTAGGTCGTTAATGACTTATGCCTTGCAAAAAGACAGCTTGCAATTCTTCGACCCTGGTCTGAGCTGCATCACCACCATATCTCTAGTACCTTTCTGCACTACTGGCAAAGTTTGTCTAAAATCACCTCCCAGTAAAACCGTCTTTCCTCCGAAAAGCCTGGAAGGACCGTAATCAGTACCAACCTACATTATATCCTGTAAACTTTTTTCAAATGCCTCAAGGGCATTACGATGCATCATAGGTGCTTCATCCCAAATAATTAAATCAGTGGATTTGAGCAACTGTCCTAAAGGAGATTGTTTTGATATGTTGCATGTTGAATTATCATCAACAATGAGTGGAATTTTGAATTTTGAATGGGCGGTTCTACCGTCGGGTAAAAGTAAGGATGCTATACCAGAAGAAGCAACGGCTAGAACAATCTTCCCTTCTGCTCTGAAGTAAGTGATAATGGTTTTCCATAGAAAAGTTTTACCAGTACCCCCACTTCCGTACACAAAGTAGAAACCACCTTCATTATGGTCAACAGAGTCACGCATAGTGTTAAATATCTTTTGCTGCTCAAAATTTAAAGATGAAAGAAGGGGTTGTGACTCATCTTTCAACATTTCAATATCATAATCATATTCAGATGTTAGCAAGGTACAGTGACCTGTGAAAACTGAAATAAGGTCCGATGTAGGGATGAAGTTAAATTCTGACACAGATCTACCACTTTTATTCGTTATCTTTTCTAATTCACGTACAATCTCCAACTTAAGTTAACGGTCATCATAACGCTCAGTTTGTTGTTCGTGCATACGAACGTGACGCCATTCAATATCGTCTACCAACATTTTCCAATTTCTATTCCAAAGTTGTACTGGGTTGGATACTTCACAGAAAAGCAGTAACATAACAAAAAGTTCACATAGAGACGCTGCACTTGCCCAACGTGACGCCTCGGTTAACGCTATGTTCCATTCATTATCATCTTCAAGTAATCCGCGTGCAACGCACGCACTTTTAAAAGTGTCGTAAACAACGGAATTAAGGGTTCTTATCCCTTCATAGCTGGTTGGTCCTTTGACAATGTTTAGAAGCAGCCATAAGTAAAATCGTTCGCCACATGTTGGATGAGCAAAATAAACTCTACCTATTGTGTCCCCTTTTTTCCTTGCTGTCCACTTGCCCACTTTTTTGTTCCACACCCATTTTGTAGGAAAATCTACATATGTTAACTTTCGTGCCTCCGCACTAATTTTATTAGTTTCCATCCATTCAGTGAAAATTGTGTTGTTAATAGCGGGTTGACATACCACCTCAGCCAAATTATCGCCATCATGAAAAACAACGTTTTGCTCATCTGGTAAATGAAAGTGTAATCGTTCGACTGAAGGTTTTCGATAGTGAATATCAAATTTGAAAATTCTCCAACTTGCTTCTGAAGCTGATATATAACGACAATCTATATAAGTCTTTATTTCATCCACCTCTCGAATAAAATTCTGGTTCGTAACGTTGTTTTCCTCAATTACAACAGCAGCCCTATTGTGACCTTTGTGTATGTATTTGAACAAATATTTAACAGACTTCGCACGATTGCATATCTCAACATTAATGTGTGCTTGATACTTCACAACTAAACTCACATTATGCGGCATTACCCAACAGTTATTTAGATTAACCCCAGATGATGTGGTGACAAAGTTATTATTGTTGCGTCTTCTGAAATTTGGAAACCCATGCTTGTCGTACGTCGTTTCGTAATTGATCCGCTTTGGGCAATGTTTTGAACATTTACCGTTTATCATACATGGACAGTTAGGATTAAGAACGCCGCACGGTCCATGTACCATAAACTGACTAACTGATTGGAATGCAACAGGATCTGCCTCACGGTCTGGTAATTCTGCACTGACCACCTTATCTACCTCAGCTGTCGTTTTAGGTCTGTCATCCGCCCGTACAAACAGTAAGATATGTGCATGAGGCAAGCCACGTTTTTGAAATTCAATAGCGTACAAAGCTGGAAACATATTAACCAAAATTAATCAATATTGGCAGTGTATGTAACTATTTTGAAAGAAATTTTAGTGCATGATGTGACGTACCTTCATTTACTTTTCCAAAATGTTCTTTTTCCTTTATGTCCTGCATTAATTGTTGCAACTTTATTTGGAAAACACGTGAAATTATATCAGGTCTATCTTCTATCCTTTGACCTGGAATTTTTTTTAAGCACTCCTTAATCTCCGGCCATTGAGAGTTGCATGTAAATGTGATAAAATAATCCGGAGAACCAGCCCATCGACAAATTGCCATTGCGTCTTGGTAGTTTTGAAGCATGTACTTAGGCCCACCAGTGAAAGAAGAAGGCAAAACCATTCTCCTGCCAATAGACAAAGCCGATGTGTCACCCGCTGCAACCGCATCCTTCATCCCTTTGTACAGTTCAGATCTAATGTTATGTTGGTTATTTTTAATCCAATTCAATCTGTCCTCCTCAATGCAACAATATGCATCAACTATTAGCTGCTGGAACAATCTCCCACCGTAAAGCAATGTATTACCATCTCCCTCTCTGTACTGCAGTATGTAAGCATAGTATTCACGCATGGTTACCATGCCGTCCTTATCGATATCAGATGGTTCAACGGATTGATAAGGAATGTTAAGTCTGTAACCATCCTCTGCATAGGGAAATAAGATGGGATACTGCATGGCCATAAAACTGGGGTGTTTCTCGTTAGTTCTCTTAAGTAGTCCACTTTTCTCCTCGATTATGATATCCCTATAACCTTCACTTCGACTACCATTCCCTGTAACTAACGCTGCCATTTCAGAAGTTGTTAGTTGATTGTACTGCCTACCATCTCTATCCCTCCTTTCCAACAAATGAAGTGATACATTGGTCAAACTACTACTCTCATACCTATCTCTAGCCATGCGGAACACCTTAGACAGCTCGTTATAGTCGTTGAACATAGATATTAAATTTTTAATAATATGGGGGTTTGTAGACTGGCTAGCGAACAACCCAGGCGCGTTAAGTCTGTTTGTAACCTCGTTGGCCGTGTCGTAGATATATAGTTGTGCAAATTTAGCGTGCCCCTCAGTGGGAAGCATAGAGCCTATTTTGTGATAATTCTGCCCGCTAATTCTAAATACGTAAGGACCCCGACCTATGTTCACTGAAATATCAATACACCCACCTATGGATGTAAATGCAAACATCCCGTTATATACCCGTATGTTCTCTCTGAAATTTGAACTATCGCGGCCACCATTGTAATCAAGCAGTTGATATAAATATTCAGGGCATTTTTTGTACCGTGGTAAATTAATTTTACCGTCCTTGTAGCAAATAGAAAACTTTGGATTCAAGGGTCTTCTAGACTTCCTGTTCCTTTCTTCGTACCAAACTGTTGCATTACAACTTGAGCAAACAGAGGTAGGACCACCAAAATTCCATGGCTGCACTGCAGCACCTGTGTCAACAGTTTATGACTCATTTTTCGTAATACGAATGTGTACTTTAAACGTACGAAGAGTAAACAAAGTGGTGGATGAACCGTTTTAACTTTAATTAACAACAAAGTTTAATTTACTGTGCAAACCGTATAATTTCTGCATTGGATATTAGCAAACTTAAATATGTTTGCAACGAAATATGCAAATGAGTTATTCCAGGTTATATTACATTTTGTAAGAGACAGGGAGATGAAGAGTACACCATTACCTGTGCCTATTTTTGCAAACACACTGATGCGTGAATTTGGCAAGGCAGTTTGTCCATATATTTTTTTCCTTGATTTTGTTACAGCGGAAAGCAGCAGTTGTAGTCTGTTAGTACTTGAACAAAATAACAATATGTACACCAACAGAACCTACCATAACGACCACTTCGTCCTGAAGTTATCTTTCTCCTACATGACACTCCTCCATGACAGTCGCTTGTACCTTCCATAAGTGACCCCTCATTCTGCAATACTGCAGTCCTTTTCCTTTTTCTCACGTTCAGTGCACCTCTTCTTTCAGCTCTAGCATTCCCAGCCACATCAACCGTTTCCATCATTTCTGATTAAGCAAAAGACCTGCAACGTGTTATAATCGTCAATAACACAGTATGTAGTTTGTACAGCCTGCATAAGTGCCAATAAATAGTATTACGTACAGAGTAGAAATAAATATGGTACTTCTCCCCATCAAATTTCTTAACTTACAACAGTAGTGATGGACAGAATAGTTATGTGCATACAGAATGTTTGGTCCATAAGTCAATCATATAGTTAAAAATAATTGAGCCTAGTGGACAGGCGTTTGTACAGAAATATGATCAGGAGGACATGTAATGCAAAAATCAATGTTTAGTAGGATGAATATTGTGAAGTACTGCCATACAAAAGTCTAAAAGCAGATGATTTTACAATGCATTGAGTATTTTGAACATGGTACGTCAGACAGAAAACCACTCATTCATATGGTGTGAGCAAAACAACCCTTTCATATGGCATTGTAAGCTGCAGGTGAAATCTGTAATTCTGATGGCAAATTCTTCAACCTAAATAGTTGAATTTTTTATTAAAAAAAATTGGTTGAATGATAAAGCCTGCTCACACAAAACAAATAACAAATAAACACATTTACATATTCACATGATACATCACAATCCTCATCCAGTAACCGAAAGTGGGATTTGTCATAAATTTGTAATTTTATATAACTTTGAGGGAATATAGGGTAGTTTTATTGATATTGTTTCAAAATTTATTTCCACAGAAGGTCATTCTCCCTTATGTTTTATATTCACAATGCTATCTCAGTATGGGAATTTACATGTTAGTGTACTGACAGTACGAAGGTAGTCGGCCTTACGAAAAAGGCGTCAACTTTACGGTTCACGGACCTGGCTAACCACCTCCACCGATTAAAATTACACTGTAATATTCGTCACGCAGATTTTTTGAATTTGTAACAATAGAATACAGCACTGAAAGTAAAATAGAATCGTAGTATTCGTACGATAAGCATCGAAATAACAAAAAATGAACATAACAACAATATAGGATGACGATTGTGCACAAAAATATTGCAATTATATTCAGACCAACTTACAAATTCATAAACAACTCAACGATTTATAGTTGTACGATGCGCATGTCAACTCTTTCGCTGGAAAGTTTGACATATGACAAAAGTATGTTGAATACATAGAATTTAATGTAGGAAATTTGAGCAGGCCATTATGGCTCCGCATCGTCGCTATCTGTCAAAATCTTGCATAGCTGACAAACAAAGACTTAACTTCTGGGTCCGAATAATTTGTATGAAGTCCATACCCAAAGTGATCAACAATAGCAAACAAAATACAGTGCATCCAAAAAAACAAAACAGTACATCATTTACACTGTATACTCATTCCACTTAACAAAATATCACTGGATAACTTCCGCTTCAACATATGCAAAACGTTGTTGAAGACGTCAGTATAATTTAGGAGAAAAAATTAAACAGCACATTGACAGCATACAGGGCAGAAGTAGAGTAAACGCGTGTACTACACAATTAATGTAATATCAATATGAAATGAGTAACATCACGTGATCAATCTGAACTCTTATTATGCATGTGTGATATTTATAGCACAGTGAAAAGAGTGGAAAACTGAAGTTGCACTTGTATGTCCGTGTCCATATATGTGCGAGGGGGTGTGCGTCACTGTATAAATAACAGTGTGCCGCTGATAACGGCTCATAATACGAAGAGGCATAGAATAATGGGAAAAAATAATTGTTCAGAAACTTTATGGTGTTCATGCATTATTACTGTCGTATAATTTTTAGTCGCAATCTCATGCTTTGTGTAATTACAGATGAGTTTTGAATTTTATTAGGGAGGAGCACAATTATGAAAAGGGGTCATTGAACACAGTATATTTTTTAGTCAATGGTTCATCGAACCATGGGCTTGTATGGATATGATTAAATGTATTACAAAATTATTATGGGATATTTAATTTGTACTGCATAAGATTATCATAGGTATATGCAATTAATACAATTGAGTTGTTGAATTCATATTGATGTTTAAAACTGCTGTACGTAAATTGGTTTGAAAAAATAGATATTTGGTAACCTATTAATTTGAGAACACAAAAGGAGGAGTTGGTTGCTTTTGAAGTATTTTCGAATACAAACTCTAGAACTCATTCAGTGGACTGCGCATATTTACCGCTTACTAAACTTAACACATTTAGCTGTTACCTACATGATTTGCATTGTTGCACAAAAATGTCCTTTTTTACTGCTTGAATGAATAAGCCTGGTAACACATATATGACACGCATGTCAAACTTATGTCAATATAATATTAGCTGAAAGAGATGCGTAAGAGGAAATAAATGGCCACCAATAAAATGATATCTTCAGGATCGGTATTACATCACATGACAAATCAAAATCCTCATCCATTAACCAAAACTGGGATTTCTCCTACATCTGTAATTTACCACAGCTTTGAGCTAATAGCGAGTAGATTTATTTATATTGTTTCAAAATTTATTTCCATAGAAGGTCATACTCCCATACGTCTAATATCCAAACTTCTAGCCCAGTATGGGAGTGTACATGCTAGTGTACTTACAGTACGAAGGTAGTGGACCGTACGAAAAAAGGATAACCTTTACGGATCATGGACCTAGCCAACCACGTTCTCGATTAAAAATTACGGTATACTATTCCTGAAGCATTGATTGTGTATAATTCGAATACAGAAATTGTAGTAAAATAGAATCGTAGTATTCGTATATTAAGCATGGAAATAACCAAAAAAAACATAACACCAGCATACAATGATAACTGTCCACAAAAATATTTCAATTACACTCAGACCAACCTACAGACTCATAAACAATTCAGGTGAAATATATTCGTACGATGGGCATGTCAAATCATTAGCTGGTAGGTTTGATAAATGTTAACCCCTATGATCAGTGGCTCAAAAGGAAGACGACTTAAGGGTACAACGGCTTAACGACCTACCGACTTAAGGAAGCCATGTCTTAGCGAGTTAAGAGAATGCACCGACTCAACGGCCTTGAAGGGTTACCGACTCAACGGCCTTGAAGGGTTACTGACCTAGGAGGTTCCCGATCTAACGACTCAAGAAGGACAGCGACTCAATGGATAAGCGACTCATCGAGTTATCAACTTAGCGACTTAAGAAATGGCGCAACTTAACGAGTTAAGGGAGGCACGACTCAGCGAGTCAAGAGGTTGTACGACTTAACAGAATAAGACGACCTAACGACTCAAGAGACTGCCGACCTGACGACTCAACGAGATAAAGAATAACACGACCTAACGACTCAAGACAATCAAGACTCAAAAGCAACTTCACTTAAGCCGTGATCCACTTACGACCTATGCTATGTCGCTCATGACCTAAGCACAAAGGCAGATCCAATGCCGTGTTTCTTGAACCAGAGCCTGTTAACTCGTTCCCGACTCAGAACTTATACTCAGGAGAGCATGCTTATCCCCATTAAGCCATGAGCTATGCTTACGGGATAGAACGCGACCTATGACTTATCATGGGTCGGTCATGATTCAAGGATTACCTTAAGTCGGTCACCGCTTAAAACTTAGCACGGGAGCTCCTCTAGCTCCCCTATAAATACCAATCCACCTCAAGCATGAAGGGGACTTTTGGCCGATCATTTTAAGCGCCGATACTCTGCTGAATTCTCGACTCACTCGACACTTCAAGTACGAAAGGCATTCCAACTAACTTCGGAAGAAAATCTAACGCAATCTACATGGATTCAAAGAATTCTTCTGCATCAAAGTTCTAGTTGTTTGTCTCATCAGAATTGTAATTGAAGATTGTTGTAAAAGTTGTAATCAATTCAGTAATAAAGAGATTTAAAGTGGACGTAGGCTTACCCTAAGCCGAACCACTATAAAAACTGTTGTTTCTCTGCTTTTTCTGTGATTTCTCTACTTGTTTGTAGCTCCCGTGTACACGGGTGGTGCTTTCGCTCAACTTCAATCTACACCGAGGTGTTAGCGTCTGATTTCTATGTTAACATTTTTGGTGCTTTCACCGAGAAGCCAACTCAGGAAATTTCCACTATTGCTCCGCGAAGGATTGTTGAAAGGATTTCTTTTAAAACCAGAAGTTTATTGGAAATAATGGCTCCTGGGAGAAAACGAAGTTTTGTAAGATCCGACAATGTTTAAGAGAATACCGCTACCTCTCCTCCTTCAAGTCAAGCAGCTCCAACTGTTGGAGTTACACGAGCAGAATTGGACGCCGTAGTTTTGGGATTGAATCAGCAATTGAATGCTCAGAATGCGCAGTTGGAAGCCCAGAATGCCCTGATCTTGAGCAAGCTGAATGATCTACTAGGGGCAAATCGTCAACCGGCTAATAATGATGGGAACCCTACTGCGGGGGTTCATGATGTTGAAGGGAACATTTCTCATAGAGCCGCAGACCCTGTAGAAAGGACTCCTCCTCAAGCTGAAGGATCAGGGCCGCAGCCAACCCTCCATGAACGATTGTCAAGGCAGAATTCAGAGAGGGTGGCTGATGTGTGCCCTCCAGAGCCTCTAAATGATGAAGAGTATTTTTCGGGTATGGTTCGTCAAATCATGAAAGAAAGTATGCGAAGAGATGAAGACGAGAAAGAGTGGGGATTTGCTCCAAACAAAACTCCATTTACTGAAAAAATCTTGAAGGCGGAGTTCCCAAGGAAATTCGTTCCCCCTACTATTCCGGCCTACAAGGGGACGAGTGATCCAAACGAGTTTCTGTATAAGTACGACTGGCATATGACTGGTGCCAGGGCGTCTGATGAAATTAAATGTCGATACTTCTCGGTTTATCTAGAAGGTGTAGCTCTATTGTGGTTTACAAAGCTGCCGATCAGGTCCATCGATCAATTTTCTGATTTGACCAGGAAGTTCAAGGAGCAATTTCGATTGTATGCTTTTAAAGAAAAGGATATAATGTCGCTATCAAGTCTAGAGCAAAATCCAGGAGAATCTATCAGGTCATTTTTGAATCGCTTTAACATAGCATTGGCTGAGGTAGATAATGCTGAGCCATGCATGGTCCTGACATACTTGATGAGGGCGATTGACAAATCGAGCGAATTTGGAAAATGGTTGAAAATGAAAGAACCAAACTCGCTCGACAAATTCTACAAGAAAGCGTACGAGTTCATGCGCTTGGAGAGCCTCCAAACACCGGCTAAGGTGGTATCAGTGGAAGCCAGGAACAATGGCGCTGCTTCGAATAAGAAAGAACCTAACACTCAGAAAAGGGGAAACGATGGTGGGAGGAAACAGGGAGACGCTAAGAGAGGCCGTTCTTTCAATTTCACATCCTTGACCGATACCCTTGAAAACATCTTCTTTGCAACCAAAGATGATATCAATTATCCGGCACCACCTAAAATGAGAGTTGCGATTAGGATGGAAAAAAGTGGAAGGTTCTATCGGTTCCACAACCAGCACGGCCATGACACCAACGAATGCCGTCAGTTGAAAGAGGTAATTGAACAACTCTTGAAAGAGAACAAGCTCCAGCAGTATGTGAAAAGGAACAGAAATGCCCCAGCTTCATCAACTCAAGGACAACAAGTTCCCGCTCACTGTCCTGCCTCAAGTGAGAAGCCCGTAGAGCATGAATCGGAAAGACCTGTTATCAATATAATAACTGGAGGACCTCACCCAGCAGGCAAAAGCTGGGACGAGATGGAAAGGTACGCACGGGCCTTGAGGCATGTACCAGCTGAAGAAAATGTTTTTGTTTTAAAGAATGATGCGCCTTTAAAGCAACAAAAGACTTCCACAGATGATATTGTGTTCAGTGCTAGGGATTCTTTGGGTATCGAGGCTCCGACCATAGATCCTTTGGTCATATCCGCTGGTATTGGGCCGGCAATTGTGAGAAGAGTTCTAGTTGATTGTGGAGCTTCATGTAACATTCTCTTCAAGAAGACCTTCGATCAAATGAAAATTCCAATGGCTGACGTTCAAGCTTCGTCACTTAAGATTGCTAGGTTTGCTGGAGAACCCAAACAGCCGATTGGGACCATTGATTTGTTTGTAGAACTTGGAAAGGGACCGAGGAAGGTGGCTCGAAAGCAAACGTTTATAATTGTTGAAGAATTCTCTACCTACAATGCCTTTTAGGCCGACCAACTCTTGCTGCGTTTAAAGCTGTTCTTGCCCCATGGTGTCTGACTCTAAAATTCCCCACAGATAACGGAGTTGGTGTGATTAAGGGAGATCAAGATGCGGGGCGAGAATGTTACTTTGCAGAGTTGCGAGAATCAAGGAAAAGAGAAATGGGAAAAGGTGTGGCGGCTCTAGTCCGCACCAAGAAACCAACCTTGTAGCAATTACAGGGTGGATCCTGCGCTGGCGAATGTAGTGGTGCACGAAGAGAGATGGATCCAAGGAAAGCCAGTGCAGGGGAGAATAGGGTAGTACCGGTAGAGGTAACAGTGTCGGTGCCCGTTGACCCAAAGGACCCAAACAAAGTACTTAATGTGGGTTCGCAGCTTAACACCACAGTTCAGAATGATCTGATTTCATTTTTGAAGGCTAATTTGGATGCATTCGCTTGGACTCATGCTGACATGTGCGGAATATCCCCAGAGATTGCAGTACATACTCTGAACATTGATCCAAAGTTTACACCTGTGAAACAGAAGAGAAGGACTCAGGGTCCTGAGAGAACGACAGCGTTAAAAGAAGAAGTGGATCGGCTCTTGGAGAACGATTTCATCAGAGAATCTACTTATCCAAATTGGGTATCAAATCCACTACTGGTGAAGAAGGCTAATGGAAAGTGGAGAGTATGCATTGATTTTCCAGATCTGAACAAAGCCTGCCCCAAAGACTGTTTCCCGCTGCCCAGGATCGATCAGTTGGTGGATGGGACGACGGGACATAAATTGTTATCTTTTATGGATGCATACTCCGGATATAACCAGATTATGATGCATGAGCCAGATCAAGAGGATACTAGTTTCATCACAGATGTTGGACTCTACTGCTACAAGGTCATGCCTTTTGGACTCAAGAATGCAGGGGCAACTTACCAAAGGCTTATTAATGCCATGTTTAAGCCACAGATTGGTAAAACAATGGAAGTTTATGTTGATGACATGCTAGTAAAGTCTAAGAAAGCGGTGGACCATATGGATCACTTGGCAGAGATGTTTGCAGTACTCCGCAAGTATAGAATGAAGCTTAATCCCTTGAAATGTTCATTTGGAGTGGAGTCCGGAAAGTTTTTGGGTTTCATTGTGAGCGCTAGGGGCATTGAAGCCAATCCAGCTCAAATCACTGCCCTGAGAGAGGTTAAGGCTCCTAGAACAAAAAAGGAATTGCAAAGTCTCAATGGAAAAGTTGTTGCTTTGAGTCGATTCATTTCCAAAGCTACTGACAAATGCATTCCATTCTTCGATGCTCTGAATAAAGGAAGAAAAAACTTTGAGAGGACTCCTGAATGTCAGAAAGCATTTGATGAGTTGGTTCGTCATATGGAAGTGCCTCCGATACTTTCAAAGCCTGACAGTGGTGAAGATCTCTTCGTATATTTGGCAATTTCGTCTCATGCTCTCAGTGCAGTGTTGGTACGGGAAGACGCAAGGATTCAACGCCCAGTCTATTATATCAGCAAAAGATTCACTGGGGAAGAGATGAACTATTCAAGATTAGAAAAGCTCGTCTATTGTCTGTTGATCGCATCAAGAAAGTTGAGGCCGTATTTCCAAGCTCATCCCATCAAAGTCCTCACTGATCAACCTCTAAAGCAAGTCCTATTCCGTCCAGAGACTTCGGGCCGTCTTTTGAAATGGAATATTGAACTCAGTCAATATGACATCACTTACCATCCCCGAAAAGCAATCAATGGACAAGCTTTGGCAGATTTTATTGCAGAATGTACGGATAAGGGTGACAGTGAGGAGGAAGCTACTAATAGCGTCCCAATCCAATGGAAATTGTATGTCAATGGCGCGAGGAATGATTACTGTTCCGGAGCAGGGGTTGTCCTTGAAACCCCAGAAGGGCGATCACTATGTTATGCGCTGAGACTAGAATTCCCTTCGACAAACAATGAAGCTGAACATGAAGCTCTCATTGCTGGTTTAAGGATCGCTAAAGAACTAAACATCAAGGCATTACAGATCTTTAGTAATTCTCAACTTATTGTTTGCCAAGTCAGGAAGTAATTTCAAGCTAAAGGAGGGAATCTACCTGTCTATTTATCAAAAGCCTGGGAGCTCCTTCAAGATTTTGACCGTTATTCAATAAACCATATACCCCGCGAAGAGAATATGAAAGCGGATTCTCTTGCAAAGTATTCGAGTACTGGTGAAGCTCAACTATTGGGATTAGTTCCTGTCGAAGTCTTGTCAGCTCCAAGCACAGATGAAATGGACGTTGATTGGATTATGAATGTATCCCAAGAACAAGAATCATGGATGACTCCGATACTTGAATATTTACTCAATGGTTCTTTGCCAGAAAGTTCAAAAGAACGACAGAAGCCAAGGAAAGCCTCCAGATATATAGTTCAAGATGGTCGTTTGTACAGACGAGGATTTTCAATGCCATTACTCCGATGTGTGACAAAGGAGGAAGCTAAGACAATTCTAACTGAAGTACACGGAGGGGAATGTGGGGATCATACAGGTGGTCAAACCTTAGCAAAGAAAATCCTCCGTTATGGATACTTTTGGCCGGAAATTAATCGGGATGCTACTGACTATTCCCGAAAGTGTGATAAATGTCAGAGATTCGCTAAAATTCCTAGGGCACCTTCCACTGAGCTAACACAAATGGTCAGTCCATGGCCGTTTGCTATCTGGGGAATAGATCTCATTGGGCCTTTACCAACTGCCAAATCAGGGATTAAATTTGCTATCGTTGCTGTGGATTACTTCACTAAATGGGCTGAAGCCGAACCATTGGCTACTATTACCTCTAAGAAAATGATAAGTTTTGTGACTAAAAATATCATTTGCAGGTATGGTGTGCCTCAGAAGATAATCACAGACAATGGTACTCAGTTTGAAAGTGAGGAGTTCCAAGATTTCTGCAAACGGTTCAAGATCCGAAAAAACTTCTCAGCAGTGGCTCATCCGCAGGAAAACGGGCAAGTGGAAGCAGTAAACAAAATCATCAAATCAACCATCAAAAAGCAGCTGGAAAAAGCAAAAGGTGGTTGGGTCGATAAGTTACCACTTGCACTATGGGCATACAGAACCACCCACAAAACTGCGACTGGGCATACTCCAATTTCATTGGCATACGGATCAGAAGCGATGATTCCAGTGGAAACTGAAGTCCCCTCACACAGAAGGATCCATTTTGATCAAAATGAGAATGAAAAAATACAATTGGAAGCACTTGACCTCCTCGATGAAAGAAGAGAAGAGGCTAGACTTAGAATTGCAGCTCACCAGCAAAAAATAGCCAGGCACTTCAATTCCAAAGTTCGTCAGCGTAGCATTGAAGTTAGGGACTTAGTCCTGAAGAGAATTATGACAGCTATAGGTGTGTTTGGGCCAAAGTGGGAAGGGCCTTATGTTATTGGCGCAAAACTTCTTGATGGCACATTCAAACTCACAACTGTCGAAGGAGAACCAATCCCAAGAGCTTGGAACAACAATCATTTGCGTCCCTATTTTACTTGAAAAAACTTTGCTGAAATGTTGTAAAAGAATTATGAATATATGATTCTTGTATTGAAAGCAATTGTAAAGCAAGTGAATAATGAAAAGCTATAAAGTGGATGTAGGCCCAACTTTTGGCCGAACCACTATAAATCTTGTGTTCTCTACTATTATAAATTGCTGTGTTTTATTTTGACATATAAAATACGTTAACTGTGTTACTAAAATGTCGATTTGATAATGCAGGCCATAAAAGCAAAGCTTACCCATCGCAAGACCAAGCGATCTCCGACATCACTCAGCAAGCAAAACATCAAACCATTCAAAATTTCCATACTCAAATCCTACAAAAGAAGTGCTTCGAACAAAAGTTAACAATGTGGATGGAAGTGGACCATTTCTAACTAGCTGCAAATGTTTGAACAAACAAACAACCAGTTAAATAGCCTGTGTCTACCACAACCAACTCGCTTAACTATTAAGTATATTTCTTTGGATAAGGGAAATTATTGGCAACTAAAAAGTGATGACACTTGCAAAAGACAACGGGGATCGCCAACATGAATAGATGGCAAAGAGACATGGGCGAGCAAGCATCAATCAGCAAAAGCTCTCTTCGGAGGCACAAGCCCTCTTCGGAGGCACAACTCTTCGGAGGATAAAGACCTCGAGCAGGCCTAGCCAAAAAAAGAGAGATCTTTCTCGATACAAAGTTGCGGAACGATCGGTCGATACACTCCCGTGAATCCGTCCAACTGAGAGAAAGAAACACCAAACTTCCAGGCAAAATCCCTACTCAGAGGCACACGTTTCACCGAGATTGAAATAAAACTTCCAGGTGTTGAAACGTGAAAAGCCCTTTTCGGAGGCCCATTTCACCACAGTTGAAATGCTAAAAGACCTCGAGCGGGCCAAACCAGAAAAAGAGAGATCTTTCTCGATACAAAGTTGCGGAATGATCGGTCGATACACTCCCGTGAATCCGTCCAACCGAGAGAAAGAAACTCCAAACTTCCAGGCAGTAACCCTACTCAAAGGCACACATTTCACCATGATCGGTCGATACACTCCCGTGAGATGAAATGTGAAAATCCCTCTTCGGAGGCCCGCTTCCCAGCGAACAGGGAAAAATAAAATCCTCTCCCAAGGGGCAGAAACAAAAAAGACCTCTTCCCAGAGGCACAACTAAACAAAAAGACCTCTTCCCAGAGGCAGAAACAAAAAAGACCTCTTCCCAGAGGCAGAAATAAAAAGACCTCCTCCCAGAGGCACAATCGAACAGAAAGACCTCTTCGGAGGCACACGTTTCACCGAGATTGAAATATAACTTCCAAGTGTTGAAACGTGGAAAGCCCTCCTCGGAGGCACAACTCTTCGGAGGCACACGTTTCATCGAGATTGAAATAAAACTTCCAAGTGTTGAAACGTGAAACAGCCCTCTTTAGAGGTACAACTTTCCAAAGAAGCATTTCGTCAGAAATGCAAAGCAAAGATCAAAGCCCTCCACCAAGGCGCAATAAAAAAAAGAAGGAAGCCCTCTTCAAAGGCACACTTTAGCTTTCAAAGGAAGATTTGTTCTTCTATTCTTGGAAATATTCTTCCTCAAAAAGAAGTTAAAGTGTCCTTCAGAGGCCCGCTTTACCACGTAGAAGAATTCACTTGGTAAAATGTGTGAAGCCACAAAAGAAAAAGTGATATCTTCGAAGGATAAAGCGTAAAAACTCATATGGAGGGAGCTGTACTCTATTTTTAACAAGATAATATTCCTCCAAGTATGGAATAATTATTCTCCAGAAAATAGGAGTAAAAGTCCCCTCAAAGTGTAAAATATTACAACGAGCTTATGGTATAGGGGCAACATGGTATAGTTACATACAACATGGTATAACTACATTGGCAAAATTACGCTCGAACAACATACCACAAGCTCACTGCGATATCATATAAAGAAACTTGTACAAAAAAAAAGTGAATAGTAAATGCATTCTCAGATACAGACAAAAGTTTGTACAAACAAAAAGAATCATTTTATTCAACACTGTCAAAATTTTGTAGAGGTACAGGTTTCAAAATTAAAAGAAAAAAGAAAGGCGGAGGCCGGTACCCACACAATCTCCGGCCAGTACATGCAAAAAGAAGAAAGTAAAGATAAGTCGAAGCAGGACCCCTTATTTCTTCTTGCCACCGCCCTTAGAGCCTTCACCTGACCTAATAGGCAGCTTTTCAGGACGGCTTGGGAGAGTCGGGGATGAAGGAGAAAGGGTTACTGCCGGATCAACTTTCGTTTCCTCTTTAGAAATAAGAATGCCTTTTCTTCTCTTCTTCGAAGTGGCACGCTTCCTCCTTCTCCTTGAAGAAGACTCACTTTCCGGAGTTACAAGAGCAGATAATTTTATGTTATCAGAAGTAGTTCGCTCCGGAGACTCATCGCCTTCTCCAAGCCCCTCTCCCCCATGTTCTTGAGAAGAAATAGGATCATCTAAGCCATGAAGAGCTTCTATTTGCTCCTCTTGCGACCCGGGTTGAGAGGCGGACGGAGGAGTGACCTGGAGAACCGAAGGAAGAATAATTGGAGGAGGGGAAGCTTGAACAATGCTCGACGCTTTCTCTATAGAAGAAAAGAAGTTAAAGTCAGTAAAGAGAGGAGATAAAGGCTCATTGAGGTTCAGAAAATAGTTGAGAAGTTCATCGAACTCATAAGAAGCAAATGAGCAGTCTACTTGGGCAAGATTGACAGTAGAATTACCTAGAGAAGTCGGATTGCTGATATCAACCTCATAAGCTTGTGCTTTGGCACTCTCTTCGCCTTCATCTCCACCCTGTATACTTGTGATCTCAGTTGTAACTTTAGCCAGGGATGGAGAATGAGAACTGGAGCCGACAATGTCGATTTCGGCCGAAGGTGAAGGCTGGACTGGAATAGTTGAAGTAGTTTTTCCTAACCGTTCCCCTTCTTCCATTTCAGCTCTTAATTTTTCAAGTTGTTCCTTTCCTTTGGCAAGAGCAGCGCGAGCATCATCATCCAAGTAATGCTCCTCAAGAGCTGATTCGGCGTAGCCAGCACCTTTACCGCTAAGCATGTCAAGTGCAGCCTCCCACACTTCAGCCAGTGTAACTTCATATTTGGGGCCTAGAAAGGCGAGACTACCATGCCCCAAGATGCTGTGCAGGTAAAAGTCAAACAGTGTCGAGCTGATGTTGGTCTTCGTTGCCTCATGAGATTCTTCAGCTGCAATTTTACCAGAAACGGCCTCATCGCGCTCTCTTTCAGTTTTGGAAAGTTGAAGCTTTAGCATTTGAATTTCTGCCTCCTGAGAGTTGACTTTCTCCCGTAACTCTGTAGCCTCAGCATGATACCTTCCCGCTGTTTTCTGCTCAGCTTCAAGTTGTGCCTCGGCATGTCGCTGAGCGGCATGAGCATCGCGAACTTGCTTTTGAAATACTTCTTCTTTTTGAGTATATGTGGTAGAAGAAGTGACAAGCTCTTGTTTAAGTTCCTCAACTTTCGCTTCAAGCTCTTCATTGTAAGTAGTGATGCTCCTCATTTCGGTATCATGCTGCTCAAGAACCTTCTGCCATTCGGCCTTGTCATTCTCCATAGTAAGCATGGCCTCTATATTCGCACGGTTGACCCTTTGAAGCTCGTCAACAAGCTTTTGCTAGTTCGACATCCTTTCAATATCAAGCCTGACGGCATCGAGATTTCGCAGCATGGCAGGCTTGTCGATAGGGATCAAGTCAAGATCGAACCGCACTCCCTTCAGGCACCAGTGCGGGAACCGCCTTTGCAAGGTAGCCGGGCCTGATCCAACTTGGAATTTAGGCCTGCTGATTATTGTTTGAATGTCTGTCTTCCCGAGAGCAGGAGAGCCAGAAGGAATGTCAAGTGAGACGGGGCAGTGACCTTTTCAGGAGTTGTAGAAGTATGCTTCTCACCGTGTCGAGCACGCTTGCTTAGGTCCTCAACCATATGGCTTTTTCCCCGGTCATCATGGGATTTTCTCTTGTGGGAATCGTCACCTTTATGGGAAGAATCATGGTGCTCCTCCCTTTCTTTTCCCTCATAACGCTCTTCTTGAGCCCTTCTCTCCTAAGCCTTTCGAGTGGCTCTCTCTTCATCGGTTTCTCTGTGAGCGGGAAGGTAGCGCCTATAATCATATTGACTACGCCTCCCGTAGCGCTGAAAGTCGTCATAGTAGGAGCTGCTGCGTCCCATCGGAGAAACTGAAATAAAAAAGAAGAGACAAGTCTTAAAAGTCCTCAGAGAGAAGAAGCATAACTTTAGAATCTTCAAAGTACAAAGAGTTAGAAGTATAAAAGTGCCGAAGGATTCTAAGTGTGTGTGATGTGTAAACTACGTGCATCAAGCTACGAACTGCTCTTTGATTGTGGAGTAATCACGGGGGTAGTAATCAACGTCAATTCATGGGTCGACGGAGCTTGTTGTAAAGAAGAAGTCGCTTCCACTACTGAAGAAGAAATCCTAGTAGTCGTAGGGTCGTCTTTAAAAAGCTCTTGTGAGGTGACGAAGAGATCGCTCAACCCTTCGAAAGTGTCGTCCCCGCTCTGCTTAACAGGGCTTGTTTTCTTGGCTTCTTCGCCGGACTTCTACGAACGTTGGGGAGATCCCTGAGGCTCTTCTTCCTCAATAACTGGGGCAAGTGTGAATTTGCCAGATGACCCTGCAACATCGACAGTAGTAGAGCATTTTACTAGAGAAGCTTCGGGAGCGGGATCTTTTGGTACAGGTACGCCAGAAGAAACCGGGGCATTTGATGCTTTAGGTGGGGAGTGTGGAACCTCGCAGGGGTGTGTGGAGCGAGAAGGTTGAAGAAGTCCGAACTGGTGAAGGAATTCGTCGTTCAGCAAAAATTTCATATCCTGCTCTTCAACCGGTACAGCTACAATCCTCTCCAGAGTTGGCTTGTGAGTGGGATCTCTAGAAGGAGGGGCAAGCGCTGAAATGAAAAAATGAAGTTAACACTTGACAATTTGGACTCCACAAAACTCAGAAAATAGAAGAGGAAGAGGTAGATGATCTTACTTCCTTCTCTCCACACAGTATAAAACCCCAGGGGGCAACGGACATAGAAGAATTGAGTTAAGAACCCATGGGCAGTGTCCGGGAGGCCAACGATCAATTTACGATTTCGGGCACTACTCACGACGGTGATAGAAGGATAATCCTTAGTCTTAGTAAAGGAAAATAGGAAGCAAATCTCGTCAAAGCTTGGAAGTCGGTCAAATATTCTCCTAAATAGCACGCACAACCCCATCAGAATGGCATAGCCATTGGGGCGTAGTTGAAATGGGGAGATAGCTAATCGAAGAAGTAAATTCTGGAGAAAGTTGTTGAAAGGGGGAATAGCCCCGCTTAGGCACATTTGCCGGTTAACCGCTACGAAGCCAATAGGCGCCACATCAGCGGTGTCACCTTTTTCAGGGAGAATGGCATCTGCTTCAGCAATGCCAAACTGACCACACAACTGACGAAAAGCTTTGTACAATAGGGTGGTAGGGGCTCTTTCTGGAGGATTGACTAATGGAGCTGGAATAAGAGTGGCCTCTCCACCCTGGGCTGTTGTATCCTCTTGCTGAGAAGTCATTCTACACAAGCAACTGGATATTCAAATATGAAGGTGCACGTTTCCTAAAATCTGTGAAGTGTTGTGTAAAATCAACAAAGCAATAAGCGAATAAAACTGGAATGAAAACTAGCAAGCATTTGTCAGTTATGAAGTCTAGGGTTCGTTGTTTTAAAATACAAAAGAGAAATGTAAATGCAAACAAACCAGTTCAAGATAGCAATGCTTTGCATTAATATTTCACTTTAGTTGATTGGTTCACGACATTTCATACAGTATGTTTAAGTTGATTACTCTATGTTGACTAATTTGTCATTTGATATGGGCAGTCAGTGGCAGTATATTTGTCCCATTTTTCTACAAGTGTCGTGTTTAATAGGTTGATAGCGTTAAAGTTAGAATAATATGTAAAGAAACGCAACAAAGTTCAAGCAGTTTATTCTGGCAATTCAAATTGGAAGTACAATCAAGTTTTGTCGACATCTTGAAGTTTTCAAATTTTTGTTCAAGCCATTTAGTCACAGTCCAAAAATCCTCCAAGCCCTAAGTCGTTCACAGCCTAACAGAGGGATGAAATTGGCTTAGGCTAAAGGAAATAATTCGGCCGTAAAAGATTGTCCAAGTGCTGAGTCGTCCACGACCTAAAGGATGAGTCGTCCACGACCTAAAGGATAAGTCGTCCACGACCTAAAGGTTAAGTCGTCCACGACTTAAAGGCTTCTTGCAAGTTAATTCGTTGGCTCCTTAAATCGTTGGTCCTATAAGTCGTAAAGCATGGTAAGGAGGAAGGGCTTCAGTTCAAAGAGATGGGAATTTCCCTAAGTCCTAGCTCGGCCGCGACTCAAAGCTCATGCCGTATCTCGTTAAGTCGCAAAAGGTTATAAGTCGCCCAAAAATGCTGGGTCGTATCCAACTTAGTATCTCACTTCACCCAATCGACAAACCCCCCATCCAATCAGAAACTCCTCATCCCCTTAACCCGTTAACCCGTTAGCCTCTCCATCAACAAAAGCCTTCATTTTCTCATGGTGACGAATCATCCAAAAAACCAAATCACCACAAATTCAATGCCCTGTTACTTTAACCCAAATCGAGCTGGCTCAAGTGCGACAACTATCGAAGTAACAAGACTCGTGATGGAACATTGCGTGAAGAATTGGATTAGGATTGAGAAAATTGAATTCATGAATCAGTGATATTAAAGGATCGAGAAAGGAGCAAGATCACTTACGTGATGTAATCTCAAGTTAATCGGTGACTGATCGGGGCGAGATCGCCTTTGGAAGCTCGGGGAAGTGTTAATGGAGGAAACAGATGAGGAGGTGGGTAATGGGAAGAAAGAAGGGGGTGTACGACTTATAATGGAGGAATCTGAAGCGGCTCATACGACCTAACCTTTAGGTCGCGCACGACTTAGCACCCTAGAGGGTGACGGGTTAAAAGTATCGAAGCACACGACCTAGCCATTAGGCGTGTACTTCGAGGGCCAAATGTTAACCCCTATGATCAGCGGCTCAAAAGGAAGACGACTTAAGGGTACAATGGCTTAACGACCTACCGACTTAAGGAAGCCATGTCTTAGCGAGTTAAGAGAATGGACCGACTCAACAGCCTTGAAGGGTTACCGACTCAACGGCCTTGAAGGGTTACCGACCTAGGAGGTTCCCGATCTAACGACTCAAGAAGGACAGCGACTCAATGGATAAGTGACTCATCGAGTTATCAACTTAGCAACTTAAGAAATGGCGCAACTTAACGAGTTAAGGGAGGCACGACTCGGCGAGTCAAGAGGTTGTACGACTTAACAGAATAAGACGACCTAACGACTCAAGAGACTGCCGACCTGACGACTCAACGAGATAAATAATAAGACGACCTAACGACTCAAGAGACTGCCGAACTGAAGAGTCAACGAGATAAAGAATAAGACGACCTAACGACTCAAGACAAGCAAGACTCAAAAGCAACTTCACTTAAGCCATGACCGACTTACGACCTATGCTATGTCGCTCACGACCTAAGCACAAAGGCAGATCCAATGCCGCGTTTCTTGAACCAGAGCCTGTTAACTCGTTCACGACTCAGAACTTATACTCAGGAGAGCATGCTTATCCCCATTAAGCCGTGAGCTGTGCTTACGGGATAGAACGCGACCTATGGCTTATCATGGGTCGGTCACGATTCAAGTATTACCTTAAGTCGATCACCGCTTACAACTTAGCACAGGAGCTCCTCTAGCTCCCTTATAAATACCAACCCACCTCAAGCATGAAGGGGACTTTTGGCCGATCACTTTAAGCGCCGATACTCTGCTGAATTCTCGACTCACTCAACACTTCAAGTACGAAAGGCATTCCAACTAACTTCGGAAGAAAATCTAATGCAATCTACATGAATTCAAAGAATTCTTCTGCATCAAAGTTCTAGTTGTTTGTCTCATCAGAATTGTAATCGAAGATTGTTGTAAAAGTTGTAATCAATTCAGTAATAAAGAGATTTAAAGTGGACGTAGGCTTACCCTAAGCCGAACCACTATAAAAACTGTCGTTTCTCTGCTTTTTCTGTGATTTCTCTACTTGTTTGTAGTTCCCGTGTACACGGGTGGTGCTTTCGCTCAACTTCAATCTACACCGGGGTGTTAGCGTCTGATTTCTACGTTAACAATATATGAGAAAACTATATTGATTACATAGACTGTAACGTAGGAAATTTGAGTAGGCCATTACGGCTCCACATCGTCATTATCTGTCAAAGTCTTCCATAGCTGACAAAGAATGACTTAACTTCTGGGTATGAATATGTTGTGTGAAGTCTATACCCAAACTGATCAATCACAGCGAACAGAAAACATTGCATGTAAAAAAACAAACAGTACATCATTTGTACTGTGTACACTTATGCCAATCTACAAAATATCAATTCATAACTTCCGCTTTGGAATTTGAAAACATTATTGAAGAATTTATTGTACTGTAGGAGAACAAAATTTTGAGGAGATTTGTTTAAATTAAATGTCAAATTATTCTTTCACGTTATAATCAAATGAATGGGCCTTTTGGTCTGTTTTCTCAAAACTATAAATATACGCTGTTCCCCACGTTTTTGAGAATAATAAGTTAACAGAATTACGTTGTTCTACTTATACAACAAGAGTTACCCCACCAAAAATAGGATAAAAATGTGGAAAACTATATTGAACATTACGTAATGTAGGATAAAAATGAGTATCACTATAATCGGCAGGAATAGGTGAGCAGAGAAATACCTTTCCGTGAGTATTAAGTCTTCGTTACTCCGCATTGAGAATCATCCCATTTGAAGACCTGAAAAAGACAAGGGAGAAGAAGTTACCGGGCTGTATGTGCTCCGTTGTAAAACACACCATATTATATATCATATTTTGCATAACTGTAATGACACATCTAATACAAAGAAATCCGGACGTACAAATGGGAAAGATGAACAGGAGTGGAAGGCATCATTTCCGTACTACTGTGTACAGTAGTTGCCCGACATCTATTAACAGTACTGTCTGTACCGTAAACGTTCGGGTTGTCAGAAATGACATACGAACATGTTGACCTCTGCGCATGTTAAAAACATATCATCGAGTTCTGATAATGCACAAATTACAGAGTGTAGGACAACAAAGTGATAACTCCAATTCCCCACCCCAGCATTTGGACATTTTTTTTCCCTATTATTCACTAATCTCATGTTAATAAATTATTTTATACTTGCTTCATAAAGTTCCAACGTACATATTTTTCACACAGTAAACTGTTGTGTGATAAAAAATATGTAAACCAGCGTTATGTTACTCAATTACAATTGTGAAAATGGGGGTAAACATAAGGATGACTGGGTAATTGACCTTAACAATGCTGCGTTACTACTTACCGTTTCATGTACACACCTCCCATCAGGTGGAAGTGAAAACCACATTACAATTTTAAAAAAAATGTTCTCTCACGTGTTTGTATAACGTACAGAGTTACGAAATTGGAACGGAGGACGTAAGGAAGCGGTGGTGTTTGCAGATCATAATCCACTTAAACAATAAAGTCCACTCGAAGTATGTGGAGTAAAGTAAGGTGCATTTAAAGTGGTGTTAAGATAACAGAATGATGTGGAAAATCCCTTTCCCAAACAATTTTATTTTTGAACATTCTAACGGAGTATCTGTATTCAGCTGATATAGTTGGTCGCAGGCGAAGAATAATATGTTTTAGGTTGTATTATTAAAATGTAAGCACCGTACTGTATGACTATCCATGAAGTAATTAGTTGTAATACGATGAGAAGTAAACATGTAGCAGTAGCAATCACAGCAGTTAATGAGATGAACTTATATCGTACCGAATATGGAGAAACGAATCAGCAAGCCTCTGCTGGTAGCAAGGCGATGCAATGTTGAAGTAACCGCGTTATTACTGTCTGCAAAGGGAGGGGAAGGACTGTTACAGCAGAATAATGATTTGGAATTTACTCGGTACAATTAAGGAAGACGATACACTGTCTCTCCCAACGGTACGAATACCTGAACATCCGTTTGTCCAGTTACAGACTGCACTTTAGACCAGGAGAGCCTCTCCCACAGGCAACTAATATAAAACACAGGAAGCGTTAGAAATTGAAATAATAAAACAACAGTTTGTTACAACGAACGCTTTGTAAGTAACCATATATTTAAATGAGTTATGTAACTGTTAACTTTTGGTATGCGACAAATAATAAGCGATAAAAACTTTGAAGTACGTATATACTTAGCAGTATGGTCTAATTAGTTCCGGGTATTGCAACTCCAGTATGCAGTTTTGTGGAAAAAAAAAGGTGTGAAATTTGGAACAAAATGTAATCGGTCATGTTGATGTCATACTTCAGATGTAAACTGTCATACTGTCAGGTTGTACACGGTAGTGTCACGGTAATGTATGGATAGTGGGTAAGGAATTTCGTGACCACCGTGATGTAAGGGATTAGTTTAACAAACGCAGGCAATTCGGAGCAGCAAATAGTGGTTGAGTCGTAGATTTTACATTGGGTTAATTCGTTAATGAATATACAGCAAGAACAAAAATGGAAGAAGTAAAGTAAATAAATTACTGACCTATCTCCGAATGAAGGTTGAGGGCGAGAGCAAAGGCGACGTAGGAGGAAATCGTAACGGGACTGACGCGGAGGCCAGGTAAGCAGGGGGATGGGGAGGCAGACGAGATGCGGAGGGAATTATATTGATTGGGGGCCCTTGTAAATAGGGGCGGCTGAACGGCAAGAGTGATGAGAACGATGACTGTCGATTTGTCTGATGGCGAAGGGGAGGGGGCAACGGGAGAGGAGGAGGAGGACGGATTGGGAGACGTCGTGAATAGGAGCGGGTGAAGGGGCAAATTTAGGATGATGATGAGTGTCGGTTTTTCGAATCGTGGAGGGGAGGGGGTGCGGTAGAAATAGAGGCAGCTGAACGGCCAGAGTTAAGAAAACGGTGAATGTTGATTTGTCTGATGGGGAAGGGGAAGGAGTTGGGGGAGGAAGATAAGAGAGGTTGGAAATAAAGGGAGTAAGTTGAAAAGGACAGCTGTCAACATATGAGTGCGCTGGTTTCTCCTTTCCTTTATAAGTAATAGATTACATCAATTTACTAGCAATGGCGTTTGGGAACTTGTTCCTAGACCTGAAAATAAAAATAATTGGAACAAAATGGGTTTATAAAAATAAAATGAATGAACAAGGAGAGGTAATTAGAAATAAAGCTCGATTAGCCGCTCAAGGTTATTATCAAGAAGTAGGAATAGATTTTGATGAAACCTTTGCTCCCGTAGCAATATTAGAAGCCATTAGGATTCTACTTGCTTTCGCAAATCATAATAATTTCAAATTATTTCAAATGGATGTTAAAAATGCCTCTCTAAATGGATTTGAACAACCGCCACCTTTTGAAAATGATAAATTACCAAATCATGTTTACAAACTTAAGAAAGCTTTATATGGTCTAAAACAAGCTCCTAAAGCCTGGTATGATAGACTAAAATCTTTTTTATTACAATCAAATTTTGAAATTGATAAAGTAGATAATAATCTTTTTATTAAAAGAAATAAAAATGATATTCAACTGGTACAAGTTTACGTAGATGATATCATTTTTGGATCAACTAATTTTGAAATGAATAAAGAATTTTCTGAAATAATAACAAAAGAGTTTGAGATGAGTCATATGGGTGAATTAAATTTCTTTTTAGGATTATAAATAAAAAATTAGATAATGGTATATTTATTAGTCAAGAAAAATATGCTAAAGACCTAATTAGTAAATTTGATTTGACTATTGCAAGTGGAAAACCCACTCCCATAGCAACCAATGTGTACCTTAGTAATGAAGATCTCTCGAAAGATGTAGATCAAAAATTATATAGAAGAATGATTGGTTCACTACTCTATATTACTGTTAGTAGAGCTGATATCATGCATAATGTTTTTCCCTGTGCCAGATATCAATCCCAACCTAAAGAGACCCACTTAAAAGCCGTAAAACGAATCATAAGATATGTTAACACACATCCGATTATGGTTTATTTTACCTTAAAAATGATTCTTTTGACTTGATATCTTACCATGATGCTAATTATGCTGGTTGTAAATCTAATCGAAAAGGTACAAGTGGGACTTGTCGCTTTTTGGGGCATTATCTGGTTTCCTTGTTTAGTAAAAAGCAAAACATAGTTTCTTTATCAACAACTGAAGTAGAGTATATTTCTGCTGCTTTGGCTTGTTCTCAAGTAATATATATGCAACAAACTTTAAAAGATTATGGTTTAAATATCTCGAAATCACCAATTTATTGTGATAATACTAGTTCAATAAATTTATCTAAAAAATACTACTCATCATGCTCGAACTAAACATATATATATCACACATCATTTTCTCAGAGATAATATAAGGAAGTAGTTACTCTCAATTATATCAATTCTGAGAATCAAATTGCTGATATTTTAGCAAAACCCTTAAACGAATCAATATTTACTAAATCAAGAAGAGAATTAAGTATTTGTTGAATAACTCAAATATAAAACATAAATATCCACTATAATAAATAATTAATACTAAAATAAATCAAATAGTAGAAATATAAAGGAGCATGTCGACATCCCCCATATACCCATGTTGACATACAACGTTTTTTTTAAATTTTCCACCAAAATTCAAAAAATTGGTTATATATTCTTCTTATTTCCGAATTTTTGATCATTCTCTCTGTTCTCTTTCTATTCTATCTTCTGAAACAAATAAAATCATGGCATCATCTTTCAAATCAAACATAAAATCAACATTTTCGTTCCCCTCTCCTACTTATGGTCCATTTCAACGTACTACTCTCGCTCGTATAACAAAAATGGAGGAGTCTCTGAAGGATGCACTTCAGATGATGACTGAAATTCAAGTGATTCAACTCCGTATGGTAAAGGAACAAGAGAGACAATGCAAGATTCTTTTAGATAATCAAGCCAACCCTATCTTGATTGATGAAGATTCTTCACTCAATCAAGAACAAGAGGCCAGCAAAGAATAATAAGAACCCATGGAAGAAGCACAAGCGGAGGATGATGACAAAGTTGTGTGTGTTGGAGAAGTGTGTTTTGACAAAGTTGGGAACCTTGTCGAACAGCGTGGAAATTTATGTTGCCATTATCCAAACGTTTCGATTCATAGATCTCCTATGTTCAAAAACACACATTAGTTTCTTCACTTTCTTTACCTTTGTTGTTTGTTCCTTCTTACGTTTACAACGAAGATGTAAATATAATTATACGATTAATAAATTGTGTTCTTATATGTGTTCCTCCCTATTAATAAATATAACTATATGGTTATCATATACTTAGAATAGTTAGTAGTTTAGGATTAGGATCATCTAGGTGTTGATTATTTATGATAACACTATCATTATAATCACATATCATAGGGTATTAGATTTACGGGGAGTTATATAGTTTGGAGTTATAAAGTTTAGAGTTTGTTTTTGTTGATGACAAAGGGGGAGAAGTATAAAATAGGGTAGCTAGGCATAGATTAAGGGGAGTTATTAGGATAGAAGTAATATTTTATAAACAAAGGTTGTCACCATCAAAAAGGGGGAGATTGTTAGTCCGTGAGATGATGGTTTTGATGACAACAACCTTAGAATAGATTATAAAATATAAATACAAACATTATAAGTTTAGATATATATGTATATGCAGGAATTAACCATGCAGGTACCAAGAATGAAGGCTCTACAGTATAGAGATTCAAGATATCAAGACTGATGACTCATAAGTATCAAGATTATCAAGAGTTCAAGAATTCAAGTAATTTATTCTTTAATTAGAAAATTTTATTAAAACTTCTAGAAATGCACTGGCATCTTAAAATCCAATTTATTCATGGAATGGAATCCACTTCAAGCCTGTTAAAGGGATGGAACTCTAATTTAGGATGGAACCTACGAAAAATCTAGTGGAATATTGTTTTGTATCCGCTAACCTTTTATACAAAGTGATTTTTTTTTCAAAATTATATCTTGTTTTCAAAATGATTTCAAAACCTTCCTTTTAAAAGCATCAAAAACATCTATCTTGGTTTTAAATAATTTTAGCCTCAAAATCATCTTTAATTTCAAGTCAAATTACTCCTGATTTTAAACTATCTTTTAATATAATATATTTAACTTTTAAAAAATTTATACATAGATTTAAATATAAAATTATAGTTAAATTCTATATTTATTATTCTCTATATTTATTTATGAATTTTAACTGTAGTCAAGTATATTTAGAAAGTTTAAAATAGTTTTAATATAAGATAAAGGTTATTTTCAAAGAAAATCAAATCATCAAAAAATGATTTGGGATGTCGACATACTCATGGTGACCATGTCGACATGGTGTCAGTTGAGTTCAAAATTTCAATTTCAAAAGAAGTGTCTATTCGCCATAACTCTTCACAAATGGACATGACTGGTGTTTTACCATAAAATGGGTCGGTTTCAACGAATTTTATGACAGATTTTCTGGTTTTTCACCCCTCTTCTTCTTCCACTTTTCTTAATAAAAATTCTTATCATTACTCTGTCGAAATCTACATTGAATTGAACTCGATCATTCGTAGTTTGATTCTCTATCACTATCTCAACAAGATCCTCAGTTCTGTTCAGAGTTATAGGGCTTTTGTAGTCAACTTAGCGAGAAAAGGTGTGATTGTAGCCTTGAAAATCAATCAAGCATGATAACCTGTGATTGTAGCATTGGGAAATCAATTGGGTGAACTTGTTGCCCGTAAAATCAAGTGGGTGAACTTGTAGCCCAAAAAATCAAGTATCTCTACTCAAAGGATTGTGATTCTGAAGGGTGTACCTCGTACCCTTGAAATCAAGGGTTAATTGTAAAGAACGCTTTTGAAAGGAAATCTGTACTTGTATTGCGGGTCTGGATATAGGGTAACTCCGAACCAGTATAAAATCCGGTGTGTTCTTTTCTTTACTGCATTTTATTTTATTTCTACATCTGTGTTAGTTTCTGTGATCATATCTGTTTCTGTATATTGCACACATCTGCGTTTAAATTAACGTAAACTCAAAAAGATTTAGTAATTCTTTATAAACACTATTCGCCACCCCTCTAGTGTTAATCCTAGCCTTAAGATCCGTAATCCGCATTTTTCACAACAAACCGCTCAAGCGATAAGCAAACACAATATAAAACATTTTATATCACTAATAAATATGTGCTCATATATATAATACACTAAAAATCAATCTAGGGTGCTACTGTCCCTATTTATATTAAGTCCACATCAAAGCCTAAGAATATACAAAATCTAAGCTCTGATATCATGTGTGATGACCTGCAAATCCGCACCCTTTGAATCGATAATAAACCACACATGTCTATCCCAAAAAGCACAAACTAACGGAAAGTCAAGAGAAAGAAAAGAAGAGAAGATAAGAATGAAAGAAGATAAAACAAAATAGAACAATATATAATCTCACATCACAGTGGATAACATATAATATTATATTGATGACCATTATGAAACAGAAATTGTATATACATACCTCAATTAGAGTCCAACAATCAACAATAGTTATTAGCCTGGACAGTTATAATAACCTATCCTCACAATTACTGATAATATAAACAACTAAGCACAACGGATAATCAATAATCAGAACAGATATGTGTATATGAAAATGATGATCTTCAGCTCACCTGTTGAAGCTACATAAGCACCAAATCTGAAATTGTAAATATACTCTATCTGACCCAAGCATTGAAAGGGAAGAATGGCTTGATCAGTCTAGTAGACCAGCATGAGAAACACACTCAACTGAATTTATTAAATTACCAAACTTTTCCTTTATCAAAAAAGTATCTCGTAAGACAAGTCTACATATAAACATGGACATGGTTTTACCTTACGATAACTAAAACATTTTATTTCAAATCATATGATATTATAGTGGTGTCTAGTATACAAATAATATTATTCATAGCCGAAATTGTTATATTGATGAAATTCCATCATACAGCCCAAAATGGGTAATACAATCAAAATGGTAGGTATGTGTGGAGTTTGGATTTCCATACAAATGACCAGGTGAAGGGACTACCTTCCGAATGGGTACACCTCTATATTGATGTCTCGAGGCATAGAACATCTTCCCTCTACCAACACAAGACCGGCCCACCTCTATAACTAGATGGCACTGAATATGTCATCCTCAGTCGTTATCGACCTTTATCGAGGGCCATCAAAGCGTACTAACCACAGTAATCAGATACATGACGTCATAGCGCGTAAAGATATATCTAGAAGAGGATGATCATACCCTACTTGGGAGCGGCCCTCTTAGCCTTGCCGCATATAACCCTATTTTGGTCATTTTCGATTGATGAGGCCTATGGTGACGATTACCTTTCACAAATCACATGCCACATCACTTTGAATGCCACACAGCCATTTCCGCTAACTACTAATTCCTTCCACAAAAATACAACCATTGAGCTCATACGTCTCAAGGAGGTTGTTAAGCTAAGAGAAGTTGCATTCTTCGCCACCACTGATGTACGTTAGTAAAAACCAATCTACGTAATCTATAGAAATGCAAAGTTAGACAAACATCCATACAAGATATCCAGGAATAGAACAAACCGAAGTTACTTTCCTGCCGCATCCTATCAAGAAATCCTAGGATTAGTAGCGAATAGTCCTTTCATTGGATATTTCATAATGAAGAGACCACTGCTACTATATGTATATTGGGATTTTAACCACAAACAATCAACAAGTAGTCCTCCTACTATGAAAATCTGGAGTGACAATATCATCAATAAGCAACCTGCATATTCATTGCATATACGTTGGTATGAGGTGGTTTTCAGATAAATTTGATCCCAGTCTCTTCACGCCAACAACGCAAAAGTGTTTCTCAACCACACGCAAAAACTAAATCTCATAGACTTATCACGTCTCTAACTTTCAACTTGCTATTCTTCGAGCCAACAAAGAAGCTCGATAGATTGTAGTAATATTCCGCACTATATGAATCAACATCCTCAAAAAAAATGATAATCAAACCTACACTGAAGGCTACGTACTAAGTGTACGACTAAATAGTTCCCACATCAAGTGGGGGAACTAAATTTGGTCAAATTGGATAGTCGTTATTTAACTACCAAAGCAAACAAACAAATATTTAGCATCATATACAATCACTAGGCCATTTTAATTAAACTTTTGTTAATTAAAACATTTGCCGAATATTCACTTCAAATTATCTTTAAAAAGGTATAAACTCAAAACCATTTCGACTTCTATATTGGAAAATTTTCGATCTACTTATTTAATAATAAGTAATTCGCAAACATATTTATTTTCAACACTTTGAAAATATTACATATACTTAAATCACGATTAAGTATATATTTTATTCTTTAAGGAAAACATTCTCTTAAACATCTTTTATTTGAGTTAAAACGAATGTTGCATAAAACATCATTTCGACAACCAAAAATCACTAGTATAGGGATTCGAAAATTAGATAGATATATAAATCCTATATCCTATAAAAAACATTTCCTTTCGAAAATCATTTACTATAACAATAGTGTTATAGTCCATCATTTCCTTATTTCTCGAAGCGTCTATTTCGACGATGGGTGTTGAAATATTTGTATTCGATACTTAACACATTTTAAAACATCTTCAAACAATTTTATTCCATTTAAAATATAACTTCCCAAAAATATCAATTTTATTTAAAGATTATTCACTGTCCAAAATCGTTGATATAATTCATTTACCAAATCAATACTTCTATATATCTATTTTAAAGGATAATCCATTGTCCAAAATCGTGGACATGTCTCCTTTACCAAATTCATTACCATTGCGTATTTAATTAAAGAATTATCCACTGTCCAAAACCGTGGACGAAATTCCTTTAATAAACTATAATAATTAACTTATCAAATTCAATTAATTTCAGATTTGTAAAACAATGTTTATAAATTCCATTTATATTTTATAAAAACTTCTATTTATAAATCTCCTTTATTAACGAGTTCCATTTATTTCAGTTATATGCCAAATATCCAATTTATAAATTAATCTATTATAAATCTATTATTTACAGAATCATTCTTTCATTTTATAACTTCATAAATTCGTAAATCTATGAATCTTATTTACTTATAAGACTCAACTATTACTTCATTTTAAAATTAACAAAACACCTTTATAATTTCATCACTGTTGATTTATAAAATTCAATTTTGTAAATCTTATATATAAAACCATTTATAATAATTCAAAAATCTCAATTTAAATAAACTTATTCTTTTGATAATTTACAAATTATTACTAGAACTTATATAACTCCAAAAACCATACATAAGTATATTTCACAAAAGTCACAATTTTTAATACAAAAAAATTACCACATTTATTTATTTCAAATAAATCCATTCCTAAATGACTCAAAATTAACCAAAATTTCTATGTTCAAAATCACTTGAAAATCCATTTTAATTTCAAATATCACTTTAATATTTTTAACTGTCCAAAAATAGGCCCAATGCTGTAACAACACCAAATACATTAATCACATCATCCAAAACATCATATATCATATGATAATAGCAAATATCACAATATCTGTAAATAAATCAATACTGGTGAGGAATCCAATTGGATCCCTCCAACCAGTCAGCTGCAACAAATATACATATTAGAAAATATGTACAATGTCTGCTTCAAGGCAGATACGCGTACAAAGGGTCATCCGCTTATACACGGGAACGTATAGGGTCTCGTCTACTCCAATATGCAGGAATATATCCAAATATCTATCAATATATATAATATATCATATCTCATCCAAAAAATTATCGATCAACCTAAAATGAATTATTTCTCACTTATATAAAAATATCAGTGAGTCATAAAGAGTGAGTTGTAATCACATTGATTCCAATAGTAGTTGCCGTGTTTTATTCCGAATAAAATTAAACAGTCATTTAATTTTACAAAAATTCACACATGCTCCAATCAACTCCAAACCAGCTTTAAAATGTAATGCTCATCAATACGGACCCGATGCAACTTGTTTCATCAAAAACGGAGATTGTATAACAAAGTTATCGCATTACCAAGTTTATACAAATTTATACAAAATCAATTCCAATTTTTATTTATTTTTAAACCTACTCTAATGTGGGCCATTCAATTTCAAACCTTAATAGATCACGACCGACGATTTCCTTCTTCCTCCATGCAATGAAACTAGGTGCCATTCGGAATAGATGAAACCCACGCCATCGATTTCACATGAATTTTCGCAGCTTCATCTCGTTATTTGAAGGCGATCGGCCACCTCCTTTTGAAAGCCCTTCCCCTCACCTACATCATCATGAGCATGATTGAACTCGATTATTCCATTGCCGTGAAAATCATGCATGTGTGCATGACATTTAGGTACGATTTGCGGCCGATTGGTAGCGTATTTTTCGATCATAGCCGATGACATCGAATATCTCGACGTGCTTGACATTTTTCTAGTTGAAGCCTTTATCTAATTCTACATGGATTGGGAGAAAATCGAGGGAGAAGGAGATGATTTATTAGCCATTGAAATGTATGTGGCGGCTTTCCCTAGAGTTGATTAGGGTTTTGAAAGATGGAAAAATAGGTGGTCTTTTATAGAAAATTTGCACGACACTATTCGCTCGAAAATTTTCCGAACTCCGAACGAAGCATGCCGCCTGGTGTTTATAATGTTTTACCCCTATTTCTAACACAATGGAATATATATAGGGAGCAATTCCATTAAATTTGGAAGATAACATTTGAATCGAATTATTTAAATTTAAAATTCACTTAAATGAATTTCTACGCGTTTTAGTTTGCCACGACTAAACCTTAAATCTGATTGACACAAAATTTGAAATCTTACAATAATTTTACATTACGGATCTAATGAAAGTAGATTTCTTGAAATTTGAGACTGTATGAACAATGGCTACTTTTACACGATAATTAAATATTAAAATATTCAATTTCTACAATTTAACGTTTAATTCAATTTTAAAAATTCTCTAACATCATTCTAATTCAAAAAGAATTTATTTCAAAATTATAAATCATTTTAATTCACATTAAATTCAATTTTCAGTTATTTCCACAATTTCAAATATTAAATTAACAACTTAATTATCCAATTACATCACTATATTTGATACAAAAGTTATCCAGCTTATAAAATTAGCTTCTGAATATTTACAATCAATTAAATATCAGAATTACAAATGACTGAAATTCTGGGTCATTACAATGTTGGATTAAGTATGGATTTTTATCTAGAAAATATATTTATATTTTAAAGGTTGTTTATTAATATTAATATAATGTAAAGGTTGTTTATCAATATTTTAAATATTTTGAAAAGTTAATTATTTAAAAATATTAATATGGTTTGAAATTGAGTAGAATAATTTATCAGTAAAGTTTTAGAAAATTAATTATTAGTATTTATATAGATGTTATGATGAATTATTATTGTTTTAATTAGGATGTTTGGAATTTACTAATTATTATTTTAACATGTTTGTAAGTTAGTATTTATTTATTTATAATGTTATTAGTATACCGTAGTGTTTAAAGGAAAAGAGTAGAATTTGTTTATAATTATTTTCGAGATTTGAATGGAGTTTTATAAATAGATGGGTTTTTTATAACTGGAAACTTATAACATGCTTTGGAAAGTGTATAGGAAGATTAGTTAAAAGGGTATGACAGTTTTATAAATGCTTTTAAATATGTATAAAGGAAAATTCTAAATAGGTTTTATAGGATTATAAGAAGAGCCTTCTAATAGTTGCATGGATTTATAAAAAGGCGTTATGAATTATTTGAGAAACCATATTTATAAATTGTTTTTAAGCATATAAATTGTTTTATAAAGGTTATAGATTGATATATGGATTTTTAAATGATTTTTCAATCATATAGGAAGGGGATCTTCCTTAGTTTTTCTAAATATACTTATAATGTTGAGATAAATGTGTGGTTATTTTTCTATGTATTGAGAATAAGGATTTGTGGATATATATATCTTTGTAAAATGATTTTGCAAGGAATATTTACACAGTGAATTTAATTAATAAACGATTAATTAATAGAGGACTAGTGTTGCTTGGTGTTGCTTGGTGTTTAACTAATGTTTTTTCCTCTATGGAATTGAATCCCTGATTGGTTGTTTATTATTCGATAGTTCAATAACCGACTATCGGAATTAGGACCAAAAACGTTACTTTGGAAATATCTAGGAGAAACACGTTAGTTATATGGCACAGTCATCTCCGGTGATGCTGTGCTGTGCATATAAATCTCGTTTTCTTCTTCTAGGATAATGATAAGGAAATCTGTCCACTAATGGTTAGGAGGTGATCATCGATCTTACCTTTGATTGTTTATTTCCTAAAGAACAGGGGTTGTGTTTATCGGGAATTATCGAAAAGTTGTTTCGATGAGACCGAGATCGGGCCTGTTATCCAAAAACCACTCCAACGAATGCATTTCGAAGTGAAGAACTCTTAAAGATGATTGAATTAGAGACAGAGCTCTCAAGTGTTTCGTTCAGTCTGAGAACGAACTTGTATGGATGAATGTTGGTATTGCATTATTGCATGGAGGACAATATTAACATTTCAAATGGGAAGTTCTATAAAGAGGGTAAAACATAGCCTTAAGCCTCATCGATCGGGAATGACTAAAATAGAGGGAATGCAATAGGGCTATGTGGGTCGCTCCCAAGTAGGGTATGATCTTCCCTATCTAGAATCGCTATTATCTCTTATTTGTCTGCTTCAAGGCACATTAACAGAGGGGTGATCGTATTCATTAATATCCAATAAAGTGTAAGCTAGTCCTGTGTTAGCAAGGGTTGATAGGTTTGACCTTCGTGTTATTTTATCTAGATTTGGGCCATGGCGGGCGGCACCCCCGTAGCCTGTCATTGTATGGAATCCATTCTCCAATAAGAACCGTACAGACTTAGTTGTGCCCAACTATGCTGAAATGTGAGATGCAAGCATTCAGATATACTTATATTTTACTTTGACCCCTGGACAATATTATAATATCAGAGGATTTCATATTAACTGTTTTGGTTACCTTAAGTTAAAAACTGGTCTGCTTTTATATGTGACATTGTCTTACGAGATACCTTAGATACTTTGAAAGGTTTTAATAACTTTAAAAGTTTAGTTGGGCGTCTTTTCTCATGCTATTTTTCCAGATAGACTCGGGTGTTATTTTATTATACTGCTCGGGTCAGGCCGAGCACATTTACATATTGTTTTGGATGCATTAGAGCTCAGGAGACAAGTTGGAGGTCTTCAAGTCCTATTCGTGTATATGTTTATTTTTCGCTGCTTTATTGTTGAAATTATAAGCAATTGTAGGAACATGATGTTATGACTGTACAGGCTGATTATTGTGATTGTTATTGTACTCTGATAGATGTATGTATATAATAGCTTATCTTTCATAAAGATCGTTGATATTATATTATATTATATTATATTCTGCTACGATTGTCAGATGTGTTGTTTTAGTTTCTTTTCAATTCTTGTTTCTTCTTTCTTCTCCATAACTATCCATCTTTTCATTTGATTTAGGTTGGTCATGCATGGTTTATTGTCAGCTTGAGTTGTACGGATTGGCGTGTCATTCACAAGTATGGCTCAATTGGTCAGCTAAAAATATTGGAAAGTCAAAAGGCTTTGAATCAAATATTATGGCTACAAAGAAGTTAGTATATGCTAAGGCTCTAATTGAGTTTACCATAGATAAGCCTTTACATTCTAGGCTTTGGGTTCGTATTGCTAAGGGGAGGGAGGTTTTTTTATGTTACCTATAGTTAGAAACCTAAAATTTGCACCCTCTGCCACTTCTTTGATCACATTGCTAATGCTTGTATGCAGGTGAAAGTTCATTCTCGTTTGCCAATTCCAATGAAGATCCCTCTTCCTTGTCATCCGGCTAGGAAGTTGTAACGTACTGCCTTTTCGCACGCTTTAAATCGACATACGTGCCAATTCAAACCATATGGAAGTGCGGATTGTTATGGGGTAAATAAGATAAACAAAGAGAAGATGAAGAAAGAAGAAAAAAACAAAATAGAATCTTGCAGCGGAATGATAAAATATAATAATAATATACAGTTCATAAAACTATTTACAAAACACTTGTTTTTCTTTATACAATAAATATCAGAGTTCACATACCAATAAATGTAAATGCAGCGGAATCAAATGGTGTAGTGGAATAATATAATAGATAGTAGTACTACAAATCTTCGTCTTCGTCCTCTAGAATAAAATCTTCAAATCCTCAAACGCTCGAACTGACCCGAGCGAATTGAAAAGACAAAACACTCGAGTCAGAATTAAAAGATCTTATGTAAGTTAAATCAACAGAGATAAATATGAGTGCAGTAACTTAAGAGATGCTCGGGATTTACATCTCCTAAGGATCCGTTAAACTATCTATTATGTAGTATATTTCGCTATTATACTAGTGTCTAATTGTAAAATAAACTTAATTTTAAATAGCGTTAGGGCTTTACATTTTCCACCTTAACACAGTTATATATTCCCATAGTCTATACAGTACCATAATCTCCTCCATACTGGGCGTCGTCAGAGGGCATTCCATAGGTATGGCACAAAACCAAAATCGTATAAGGCGCGCTAGGGTAGGTGACATGGCACAACTAGGCAAAGCCAGGGTAGATATACCAATTGCCATCCTAACTGGTGGTAACGCATAGCCGCAGCTACCTCCCACCTTGAACAAACACCCCCAAAATCATAAAAATAAAGGTGGCCACCGAATCAATCCAAATTCAGAGTATAGTATCGAAGGGATGTGTCCGATAAAGGGCGCTAACACCCTTCGCCCGAGAATCGCTCCTGTTTTAGCCACCTTATGCCAACTCATGGGAGTTGGGTCCACGTATTTACCTCAAAGAAAACACCGGCACCATCCTACTTCATTCTGGAATCTCCACCGCGTACACGGTTGTTAAAGTGGTTTTCAAAGTTGGTAGAGAGTATGACAACTTCTGATCCCCGTCTCTTCAACAACCAAACGTTACTATAGCACCGCGGTCATATCAAAATAGTTTTACTTTCAAAACCAAAATATATACCCATTTCAAAACCATATAATACGATATCATTTTTCATTTTATAAACCAAATAAATTTGATATCAGTTATAAACCCAAATCAGTATAATATCATCTTTATTTCACATATATCTTTTCCAAAATCATACTGCTTTAAAATTTATAATATCTGAAACCCAAACATTTGAATTATAACTTTCAAAACATGATACTTCGAAATTCATAGCTTTAAACCATAACTTTCAAAACTTAAATGGTTTGGATATTCAACAGTATATAAAATAAAACAGTTGAACTTATAATTTCTTTATAAAGTAAATAATTTCCACGCCTTTACAATTGTATTTACTTTAAATTTAGTCTAAACCCATAGCCTTTAGATTCACTTTCAGTTTGAATAAAAATACTTCGTTTTCAATATTTTCAAACTTTGAGTATTTAATAAATTTCTAAACTAAGGTTGGGAATTTCTATTCAACAATTCATTGACCTATTATTTAGTTTTGAAACGTTTACATAATAGATCCATAACCATTTAAAATAAAACTCAATTTATTAACTCTAAATATTTCCTTCCATTTATTTATACTAGAATTATTCATTTAATTTATCTTGAATAAAAATCCAGCTATAAATATCATACCTTTAAAATTTCCAAGATTAATAAGTTTACACCAACTTGTGGAGTTTAATTTTTACATAAGCCCAAGTCCAAATAAATTTTCAATTTAATTTCCAATCTTAATTGATTTGAACTATTTAAAACTCTCTCTATATATATATAATATCTTAAACCTGTACTTAATCATAAACATAAATTATCAAACTCCATTTTTCAACTTATGTATTTCCATTTAATAAATTCATACATAACTTCAATTCAATAATTTAACTATATATGTATATATAAAATAAGATTTTATATAAGATCAAAATTAATATTTATTAACCGCATCCTATCCAAACCATAGAAATCATTTCAAAAATAATTTTATATATATACCGCGGTGTCTGTATATAATTTTCTGTCCTATGGTCAAGTGATACGGATATTTATCATTTCACTCTGCAAATTTAAAAAAAATGCGGTTATATATCATTTCAAACCGCAATCCCGAATGCAATGAGAATGCATAATACCTTGCAGTTTATATAATATAGAACACACCATCCATTCACCCAATATCAATCATCAACAAATTTTATTTCAATCATCATCAATTTAAACAAACATCAATAGAGCATATAAAAGATAACAAGTATCAACGAACAATTTATATTCACAATAAGTAAATAAATAAATAAATAACTGTTTAACTAGTAATTTATATGCAAAATAAATAAATTTTAACTGTCAATTTATATGCAATAATAAAATTAATTAACAGTTAAATTAAATAAATGCGATTTAACTGAGATGATGAAAAAAAATATGCAAAATAGTCATAAATAAATTTCTACTCATATCTTAAATTAATTTAACAAACATAAGAAAACTTAGAAGTTGTGAGTGGGTTAAAACACTCAACATTTGAATTTAAATTGAATTAAAATTCAATTTAAACCCAAAAATTGGACAGTCTCGAAATTCATCCAATCTAGCATCAAAATATCCAGAATTTTATTACGATCCTAACAAAAAAAATCACGTGTGAAATGGAGTTCGCATGAGAAAGTTACACGCGTTAAATCGCTAGAAAACAAAATTAATTTAAACACACAAATAAGCATACCTAACAAAAATATAAGCCACGTCAGCAAAAGCTTTAGCACGCTAAAGGACCTCGTTCTTCTCCAGTACGAAAAATGAAAAAAAAAAATCATTTTTATGAAAGAATGTTTTTGGAGTTGCAAGAATAAGAACTTTTGAATATGAGGTGTTAGGAGAAACAAAATGTAGAAGAAGAAATAAGATGTTATTTATAATTAGGAAATGAATGTGAAGGGACAAAAATAAATGTCACGTTTTATTATTAAAGCTTCAGGCATTAATAATAGATAAGGGAATGTACGTAGGAATGGAAAAGTTTGCAAACGAAAGTAGAATTTTGTACGCATTTAGGTTTTTATCTACGCAAAATAAAATATTTATACTTACCTTAAAAATGAGAACGTTCAATTTTGTTTTCTCAAAATGATCTTTTATTTCCATTAAAACACCCTTTTTGTTTAACACAAAACGTGCGTTTCTTTTATTAAATCTATTAATTGCAATCAATGTTTCCTTTCTTTTTAATTGAAATAATTGAATTACATTAATTGCAGTTACTTACAAAGCTAGATTTTAAAACAGACAACAAAAATGGATAAAGAAATAGAACAATTGTTTATTTGAACATGTTTATAAATTTATTGTTTATACACAAGCGTAATAAATAGATTATTTTCCTATTCTTGTAATCAGTCTGAAAGATAAAACACAGTTCAAATAAACATATATTTCTTTCTTTACAATCAATCTTTCTGTTCTAATTTTAATGAAATTAAACGTACATTCACAGATGAACATTCATTTTATTTGATGTAAAATTTTCTTTTTATTAAATCAAACTTTCCCTATATTTTCACAAAACATATGCTGCTTTTATTTACACCTATTAATTTACAATTAGCATTCTCTCTCCTATTAATTGGAAATTTTCAATTACATTAATTTCAGTTGATTAAGTTTCAAAATGGACTAAATGAATGTAATGAGAAGTATAACAATTATTTCCTCTCTAATAGTAATTCAAACATATTAATACACTATTCGCTACAAATAGCAATTATATATATTTCTTACTAAATAATAGTTTCTCATCTCTACAATCAATCTTTCAGTTGCCAAATATTTTTACAAAATGAATGTTTACTCTTTTACTAAACTTATTCATTCTTATTCTTTATTAACATTTATTATTATAATCACCGTTATTAATTACATTCAAACAATGTCATTAAATACACCTGACGTTGTTATCATTTTTTTTATCTTGCTATAATACATGTTACTAGTAGAAGTTCAAATTAACATCATAAACATACCTCTTAACATATGTTAACAAAAATAAAATCATAAATTTTTATTATTCTACCACTTATATTCCTTACTACAATTAGCCTTTGGTGTTCCTATCCAAATTACACAAATAACATTGTTAATATTTGTTTGTCTTTCACTACATTAATACTTCTATATACATCTTAGATTTGTATCAACGGTTTTTTTTTAAAATGTGAATCTTGTCAATTACGCATATTAATTAAGGTTTTAAACTCAATTAACAAAGTTTCCTAAGTCCAATCCCTTTTTACCAAATTTGACAATCCCTAACCATTCGTACTACATTTCCTATAAATGTAATATTTAATAGATTTTATTTCAAATTAACGTAAAACTTAATTTCCCTTAATTGAGATCTAATTCCTAAATTTTTATTTAACATACTAAATGAATAGATAACCTAAATAAAGGGTCACCCACTCACTTTCTTTCATTTGTAAGTTTACTACTTACCCACCTAGGTATATATCTCATATATAACACTAATTAATTTCCAATAACACTGCATTATCCAATTATCATAAATTTGTTCAATATACTCCTTTTTACTTATAAATAATTTATGTTCTCTGTAAATTCTCATTCACTCTTTCGTTACTAAAATCAAAAATCATTAAGTAACGTTTCCTCCATAACAGCATTAAAATTACTTAACATTCAAGAGGACTTTATTTCAAATAAATTGATTGACCAATAAATTTGGTAATATATAATAATTGTTATTATACCCTTAAGATTTACGCTTGTTCTCTTCTATTTGGTTTATAGCCTAAGATAATATAATCAATCGAACTCCATAAATAAACTTATTTTATTACCCAAATTATACATAAATTTATTACCTTTTACATCCCACTATAAATCGGTATAACCATTAATACCACCCATATTATCATTCCTTACACAATACTGATCTTATTTAATTACCATTAACTATCTATTTTGTACAATAACTAAATGTTTACATTTGTTACTTATATTTAGTTTTATAACCAAACGTATCATGCTTAAATAAAATGAATTGGAGTTTCATTTAGATTGTTGACAATTGATTTGTATTAACATTTTTTCAGTCTAAATTTAGTTATCATTCCATTATAAAATTGTAATATTTTATTTCTTTCAATATTAACTCATAAAATATTATTAAAATAACAAAAATTTAACATCGAAAATTTATGGGTCGTTACAGAAGTGGATTCCTAAACCCTCGGTCCCTGATCCTCCTGGGCTTATAGTTCTGATATTTCTCCTTTAGGCATGGGTTCTACACCCTCTATTGCTCTTTCTGATGACTGCTTTGTGGCTGAAACCATAGTGGTTCCTCCGGCCGATAATGGTACCGATGGAGTTCTTATACGCGTCCTTAGGTGTATGTGAAATTTGAAATGAGATACTCCCCAAAGTATGATTGTTACCATATGTTTGTTTGTAGAGATGGTGAGGAGCGTAGGTTTTATTATCATGTTGAGGTGGATGAACTTGTTGTTTCATCTCTTAGAGAGGATGGTGACAATAATAGAATTGTCTTGGCTGATGAAACAGGGGATCAGAAATAGTTATACTCATGTTTTTTGGCAAACTATATTCCTAACTTGGTAACATTTTTCGCTGATTTTACTCATGCCATTGGTCCTGTGTCGGATGATGATGATTGTCATTCATCCTCTCGGGAGGTTACATACCCTCTTCTTTGTTTTAGCAGTTTAGCTTCCACTGCTTAGCTCCTGTTGTTTTCTTTTTTTTAGCTATTCCGACGCATGTGTCGAGCACTTGTTCTAATAAGTCTTAGCAATAGTGGATGGCCCATTAAAAGCCGTTAACCTTGCTAATTTTTTCTAAAACGTCGAAAACAAATATGAATGTGCATACACACACACATACGTACATATATATCTGTGTGTATGTCTACGTATATATGGGTGTGTATGTGTATAAGTATATGTATATTTGTGTGTGTGTAATTTAAATTTAGGTGAAAGTCTTAACTCTAATCCAATTGGTTGTTAACATAAAATATTACAGATCTTTCCGTTTAAATTACAATTAACTTGGAGTAGGGAATCTGAAATTCATATATATATATATATATATATATATATATATATATATATATATACATACATACATAAACACGGACATATATAGACACACACATGGATATATTCACAAGACATTAAAATAAAATAATAATGGATGTATGATGCTTATTACATAGTTTATATATAATTTAACCAAAATAACGACAATATTGTAAATTTTAATTTTAGAGAAATCTTAATTATACCAATTAAACATTAAATAAGTTGTACAATAAACTAATTTGCACATAATGACATATAATAAGTATCTAATGCGTAATAAATAAAAAGAAAATTTCCGTATTTTCCATTTCCAACCTGCTATGTAATGTAAATATCTTACAAAAACTGTCGACATGAAAATATAATGCTGGTGTAGAAAGTCGAACCCACTCCAAAAATCCACAGGACAGATTTTACGATAGAATTACCTTGGTTAAGTTCTAAAGTTTGTACCATGAAATAAAATATGTTTTACTTGAAGATTTCAGTATTTCATTTCAACCTTATTTTTATGCTTAAATCCTTATTAATTTAATATCTATTTTTTTCTTTCTATCGAACGTTGGCATGAAATCATCCATGTTCCCAAATTATTCTTAATTTTCATTAGAGTGTAAGAAGAAACAAAATCGAGCCTAAGAGCATCTCCATCCTATGAATTTTTTTGACGTAATGTCATTTACACATCATCAGCATGTAATGTAGATCAAATTTTCATCTCCACTATCAATATAAATAATAATGTTATGATAATTTGAACAAAAAAAATACTTGACATAGTTTAGTGCAATGTCTAGTTTTTGAAGTTGCATTTCACAATGTGAAGTAACAAATATAGATAATAGAGTAAATTTACATATACTATTTTTATTTACTTAAATTTGATTGAGATACATATTCATGTTATTTTCTACAAATATTCTCTTCTCGTTCTTTTACTTCATTTGAATTTTGAAGATGTTATAATTAATTTTATGTTTTTCTATCTTTTTTGTGGTTTTCAATGGAACTATATTGAAAAAGGTGAAAAAGATAGATATTTATCTAAATTTTGCCACTTCATTAATAAAATTGTGTATGCTTTAAACCAAATAAATTTTATATTTTCTACTAATACTATTAACAAGGCTAATTGGTTTTTTTTCTATTATTCTAGATGTTAACCTACCCTCTTCATCAAACTTTGTTAGATGATGCCTACACTATAGGCTGATGCACATCTTGCAAATTTACAGTGCTTTAAAATTTTGTTGAATCATTGCATTGATATTTCGACGAACCCCTTGCAAGTTTTAAATGTTATTTTCTCATTTTGATTTCACTTTTATTGTTCTTTACATTCTATAGGTATAGTTTTATTCCATCACGGCAATAATTTTAGAGACATTTCCCATTTTTCTTAGACATGAAATACATTATATAGTGATATAATAATATTTATTGTGTTAAACAATGGCTTTTATGAATCTAAGATTTCAAATTTTGTGGGTGGTGTCTTGTAAGAAGTTCAATGTAGATTATACCAAATAAGGGAGAAAAGTTCAAGGAAAAAAGCTCAAAATAAAGATAAAGGAACAAAGAATGTCAACGAAACTAAAGATGAAGTAGGAAGTAGAGGAATGAATAGTAATGAGGTAAATCTCTTTGTAAGAACATGTATAGTTGTAACATATCATGGTTGCTATTTCTTAAAACTTGTGCTCTTGACTGATATTATGTGTAATTTGGGATGAATCGTCGACCGCATAAGTCAAATCATCATAGTATAAAAAATCCATCTTATGGGCCATTTTCATTTCGAAAATACTTTTTTATTTGGTTTAGGCCATTTTCATTTCAAAAATACGTTTTTATTTGGTTTACCTATGTCCAAATGGAATTCACCAAACTCAATTGTTTTAGTTTTTAATTTTAAGTGTTAACACTGAATTTTGTTTGTCCTTGTTATTGTGTGTTTTTAATTCCTCCATCATCATGCATTTATTATGGACTTTAAAGTAAATATACCTTTCTCTTATTTTTTGGGTTGGAATTACAAATATATATTTTCCTTTTCTATAATTTGACCCATTTTATCGTTGTCATTATGAAAAATATCACACAGCCTAAATGGATGAGCAAAGCATCACTACACATGCAGGTAGTGGCATCGAAAAGTAGCGATAATGAAATAAAGAGGATTGTTGTTGATGGGAAAAAGACTAAAGTTTCCATTGTTATGTAGTAAGATATTTTTCCTTCAGTTTACTTTATTTTGAAAATAACTGTACTTTTTTGCTTACTGCCTGAACATGTATGGTGTTTTTTTCAATCTAAACTGTTTTTATGTGCAGACGTTATATCTCAAGCATGTTTGTGAATAATTTAGTTGCTTAAATCTTACTATAGATCATACTATATCTTGAAACATACTATTTTAAGTTGTACACATATATTTTGGATCATATGTTAAAAATGTATAGATTAAGCTCTTGCAGATAGTTTCAAAGTGGAGCAATGATAGGTGGGTCCTTGGTTATTGCTAATAAAAAATATTTCAACTATATAGGATTCATTGATCAAAGTGACGCCTTCAATATTCCCACTGGCAGGGTCAATACTAACCAATATCAACCTTGGGAAATAGAGATTTGAAGAGGTGCAACAATGTCAAAGAAAATCTGGTAATCGCATTAGGTTTATTTTTCTTCTTCCTTTTCTTTTAGGAATTCGTTAAGCAGCATGTTTACTATTTGAAAATTTTCATCTGAATAACGAAAAATGTTTTTGTTGTCAAGTAGGTGATTTGCAACAATGTTACGTGAATGACTTCATTTGGTTTTCTATTTGCAATCAATATATACAAACACATAGATATACATATGCATATACATACATGCATACATACATACATATACACACATACATGTTTGTATCTGTATACATAAGTCAAAATGAAACCTTTTCTAAACGTCCACAAGTATCAATGCATATTAATAGTTTGATAACATCAAACTCGAGGAGACAATTGTCATTTTGTATACACGGAATCTAAATTCAATCCCGCATCTCACATGTCTACTCCTTTATTTATTGTCTTTTCCAAGTGGAGATATGGATTGTTTTAAATAAGGCGTGGTTGTAATTATGGAAAGTTTCCTAATTCCAAATTTCAAATTAGGATTGTTTCCATTTATTCTAAATTGCAAATCAGGTAAGTTTCCATATATTTCAAATTTCAAATTGGGAAGTTTCCATATATTTAAAGTGCATAAAAAAATTCAACATCCACCTCGGTTCAAATATTCTCAATCAACTCCAACTGCACACTCCCGCTAACATGACTACCTTCTTGATAGATTTTGGCTCGGCTACTCCCATCACACTTTGTCAACAAGTTCTAGCAAGGCCACCCACAAAGTGATAAAAGTACTCAAAACAAAGGTAGGGTCAAAACAATCATCCAACATGAAGTATACTACAAATCCAATCTCTCCAACACGAAGAACACAACATCTTCCTCTACCATTAACTAAGCTACTTCACTCTTCCCTACGGTGCCACCATGGGGCTTTAACACTTTAATAAGCGAATCAAGTTTGAGTGATGCTCGAACTTAGAACTGGAAACACCTTAGTAACGTGTCTGCCACGTCGTCCTTTCTGTTGATCTTCTTAAGGCCCATCACCCTTTTTTCATTCGTGGAAAAAAGTAATGGCTCACTGAATTCTATGTGCTTTGTTCTCAAACTGAACTCTAAGTTTTCAGCCAAGTGAATTGCATTATGACTTTCATAATTCACCACCACACTATCGGGCGCAAAGCTTAAGTAAAGTGCCTCCTTAGTTGCTTCAACAGCAGTTATCAACTATGCTTTTGTAGTAGATAATGCAACCATAAACTGCAACATCATTCTCCAACTAATAGTTGCACCACGAAAAGTGAACATGGCCCTTGGTTGACTTCCTTAGGTCGCTATCACTCACATAGTCTAATTTATAATAACGAACCAAGCTGCAATTAGAATTCCAAAAACAAGCCCATGATCCACTGTAACCTTCAAGTATCTCTAAAGTGCTTTAACAGCTTCCCAATGAGTCATCCTCGAATTAGTCATGTAGCGACTAACCATACTGGCAACATGAGCAATATCTGGCATCATGCAAAGCATGGCATACACCAAGTTTTCTACTACTCTTACATAGGGCACCCTCCATATTGGTCTCATCTTTAACCGAAACAAGAGATCCTTTTTCCAAAACCTTTACATGCAATGACATGTGTGTTGAAATAGCCTTTGTAGTGTCCATGCTAAGGAGAATAAGAACCTTCCGCATACACTCTGTTTGATAAGTCTTAATAGTCCAAGCTTAATATCTCTGAAGATTTCCATGCCTTAAATCTTCATTGCATCTCCAAGGTACTACATTTTGAATTTCGCTTGCAAACACATCTTCAATTAGTTGATTCCTTCTTTATCCTTAGAAGCAATAAGCATATCATCCAAGTACAAGAGTAAATACACCCAGTCACCGCTTTCCAAGTGTTTATAGTTAACACCAGCATCTTTTATCCTCATATTGAAGCTAATGCTCCACATATAAGAATCGAACCTCATGTACCATTGTCTCGATGATTTTTTTGACCATACATCTATTTTTTCATTTTGCAAATCTAATCTGAATTACCATCCACTACAAACCCATCTGAGTTTTTCATGTAGATTGTCTCTTACACGTCTCTATGTTGAAAAGCTATCTTCACATGTAGCTGCTCCAACTCTATATCATGAGTAGTAACTATAGCTAATAAAATACTAATAGATGTATGCTACACTACTAGAGTAAAGATTTCATCGTAATCTTTCCCATTCTCTATGAAAGCCTTATGCTGTCAATCTTGCCTTATGCCTACCATCGTCTTTTACCTTGAACATCCATCTGCAGCCTATGGCTCTATTTCCATGAGGTAATGAGGCAAAATCCTATGTCTTGTTCTTCTGTAATGAATTAATTTCCTCCATCATGGCTCAAATCCACTTAGAAATGTCTATTTACTTCAAAGCACCTACAAGGTTAAATGCTCCTTGTGAACCACATTCAAAGCATAATCGAACTGACCACTAAGGCCGAGGTTTACAAACTATCGATCTCTATATTTTTCAGGTGCTTTCCTTATTCGTTGAGTAGCACAGACGGCTTCAGCATCGCCCACGGATCCTTCAGCTCCACCTTGAATATAATCTTCCCCAACTTTATGACCATCACCATCACTGTTAAAGGAAAATTATGGACTATTATATAATGGTTCTTTGACTATATTTCCCTTGTCATCAATAAGATCAAACCTACTATTTAGCTGAAATATAAGAACAATCTCCATCTGCATAGGCTTGTCTCCATCCAAACCTATGTTATCCGTTGTCCCGCCAATGGTCAGAACAAGGCTAACTCACTAAAGGTAACATGTTTAGGGTGTGTAACCTTATAAGATATTGGATTTCAAATACGACGAACCTTTTTTCCAACTGAACAACCTAGCAAAACGCAGTTCGCAACTCTCCGCTCTAACTTATCAATTCCTTTGTTATGCACATAAAAAGGGAAACCAAAAATACGAAAGTAGCTGAGTATACTATATTTCCCTCTCCATAGATCTTCTAGAATCTTCCCTCCAATGGATGAATGTGAAATCCAATTAATTACATAAGCTGAAGTTGATATAGCTTCTGCCTAAAAGCCTTTAGATAGACCCACAATCAATCTCATTCCATGTGCCTTCAATAGTAGAATTATATTCATCCTCTCAGCAACCCTATTAGATTGTGGATCAGCAGGTGTAATAATATATCTTCTAATACCATGTTGTCTGCAATATCCAAGGAGCTTCTTTAAGGCATATTCACCTCCGTTCCCGGATTGAAAAATCTTCAATTTCCTCCTAGTTTGGTTTTCAACGAGAGCTAACTATTCCTTACACTTTTCAAAAACTTCCGACTTAGCCTTCATCACATTCATCCAAACCTTATGTTGATAGTCATCAATGAAAGATACAAAAAAGTGAACAACCCCAATGGAAGCTATAGAAACTAGACCCCGAACATCTGAATGCACATATTCAAGTACCCTCTTAGAAGTATACTTGCAGGCACCAAATGATATTTTGGTTTTCTTACTCAAAACAAACTCTTGCGGAAATCCTATTTTTTGAAGCTTTCTCCTCCAATCTTCTTCTTCCAACGTAATAATTCTAATTTATTCTCTAAAGTATGACCTAATCATAAGGGCCAAAGCTTAGTAGCATCCAAACTTTTAATGCTATTAACTCTAACACACGATTCCCCTTGAACAGTGGTACCTTTCAGCAAATAAAGATTTTGGACATTTATATCATTCATCACAGTAAATTACCCTCTAGAAACCTTCAAACCATCTCCATCGATGGTAAACTTGCATCCTAGCGATGCAAGCTACCCAAATGATATCAAAGACTTTCGAAGACTTGGTACGAAATAAACATCTGAAAGAGCAGGAACAATCCAGTCGAACAAGCGAATGCGAAGTGAACCAAATCTCATGGACCTACATGTAGCATTATTACCCATAAGGATGGAACTTCCTTCATTACTGACAAAGGAAGAAAAATAAACCTAGTTGGGTGTGATATGGAATGAAGCTTTCGGATCAAGGACCCAATGGTCCGCAAAATTTGAAAATAGAACCATCAATCCATCGCTATCTTGATTCTCCATTTCAATAGATGAAGAACCATAGTCTCTTCAAATTTTGACAACCTCCTCTTTAATGACCCGGTTTCTTATAATCATGACACTTTCTATCTTTAGATTTGATGTGCTAGTCAGGCTTCTTCAAATTAAAACGACTCCTCGAATTCTTTTTCTTCTTCTCTATTCTTCCTTACTCAATAAATAAGAATGAACAACTTTCACTTCCTCCACTACCATCTCCTAAACCTAAGCCCTTCATCTAATCTCTTAACTCTCACTAACTAAACCTGTCTTCACATCATCCAACGTCAACGTTTCTCTATTATGGATGAGGTTGTTAACGAAAATAGTGAACCTCTTTGGAAAAAATTACAATATAAACATGGCCTACTATTGTTAATTAATCTTCAAATAAAATGGATTCATCTTCATCAACATGTCATTAGATATACTCAAACGTGATTTAATGGGAGGACCATCCTTCACCTTGTAAGTGAAGGTCTTCAGCATGATCAATCAGTTGGTTAAATATTTCTTCATTTAGAGGTCTTTTAACTTCTTTAAAATTCCTCTGGCTGTAGTTTCCTAACTAATTTCAAAAGTAATATTATTACTAATAGAAAGTTGTTGTGCAGTATAGGCCTTTTCTTTCATCACATTCTTCACTGTAATGGATATAAGTGGATCTAAATCTTCCAAGTCATATACCATGTTGTGGATGCAATTTCTTCTTTGTACCTCCTTCATCATCATCTACTACCACTTCTCAAACCTTCTCCGTTTCACTTCTCTATCGACAATGTGAACCAAAAGCCACAAAAGGCTAATATATAGAGCAACTATTAGTGTTAAACTAATCTTTGATGTACTTTCTTCACCGAACATTCTACCAAACACCTTCTATGCAATAACAAATCTAAAAGCTCAGATACTACTGGTAGAGAGGTAATCAATCCCTAGAAGCAGAAAATCCTAATTATAGGATTGTGATATGGTATGGTAAAACAAACAGATCGATTAATTCTCTAATCAGATCACAACTATTCCAAAAGAAATGTTAAATAATTAAAAAAGAGAAAAGGGCACATAAGAGACTTATATTGGTTCCACTATCCTCGTAATATTGTACATCCACTTTGAGGAAGAGGAGCTTTGTTACATTCAATAAACATGAGAGATTATAGGAGATTATAGAAGAAAAATAAAATTCCCAAATTTGATTAATTAGGTTACAATTTGTTTTTAGTGACTCATATTATTTCTTTTCGAGTTGTGCGAAAAATGAATTCCAAGTGGAGATATGGAATTCTTTAAATAAGTTAAGGTCGTAACGAAGGAAAGTTTCCTTAAATTCTATATTGCAAATTAGCGAACTTTCTAATTATTCCAAATTGAAAATTATCAACGTTTCCATACACTTGAATCGCATAAAAAATTCAACATAGTACTTGCCAGACCACTATAATTTTTTTTTCTATGCTTCTTTTACATTTACTTCATTAGATCTGACGCTTTTAATCAACTCTGGGGTGTTTGTGCAATTTTTAGTGCAAATAGAGAGTAAATGAATTAATCCATAAGAGGGTTCTTATCGAAAGCTAGAGATCAAATATTGATTGGTTGGTCCTAATGATTTCTTAAAATAATATGGCACACAAATAGATAGTAGATGATATTTGTATTATGGTTTTAATTAGTAGTGATACTACAAATATCAGGAATTTTGGTGCATGCTTGAACTAGTCTCATATCTTCTCATGTTTGGTGCATGCTCAACATATTTAGATTTTGCTCTTGAATTTGTTCACTTCATCTTATTATGGGTCAAGATCATATTCACTTCAGCTTAGTTTACCGCTTTTGAATCTTGTCACTTTATTTCAACCAGTTCAAATTGTCCTCTCAAATGATAGTTAAGTATATCCTAATTTTTCATAACTTTATTATGCACTTGAACCATCAACTTACATAATTTGAAATGTTTCTCCCTCTTGTAAAAAATGATATGAAATAGTACTTTGCTTCTTATTCTACCTAATGCTTTGAAAGTAAAGAATTTACTGGCAATAAATGATGTAATAACAAGGACAATGCCATTAATATTAGATATAAGTACTATTATAAAATTTTGTGGAAATGGTATACTAACAGTTCATCATACATATTATTTACTTATCACACTATGTAAGAAGGAGATACAATAAGTAGATTAATATTTTCTTACCCACATACGCTCATATGTCTTTAATCCAACATTTATCTGCATCCTTTCTATTATGAACCAAATCCAATGCTTCAATAGGACCAGGTTCATGACCGTAAAAAAATTTTTGTTCAAAGGTAGTAACATAAATAACAGTGTTGCTTTATGGCCAAAAATAGTGCTTTCTAACTTTCGTAAATTTATTCTACAAAAGTGATCGGTGCTACACAAAAAATAGCAGCATGTCATAAAATAAAAATATGAAAATACCATTGTTTTGACAGTCACGGTCTTCATATACGTAATCGTTCAAAGGATTCTCCTCATTCGAGTGAGAAAGTTCAGAGCTGCTTATCTAAGTAATAATAAAATAAAAGGTAATGGATAAATATTACATTTATAAATAAAAGGAAAGAGGAACTACTGTTTGCTAAATTATAACAAGTGATTATGCATAATAAGCTTAATAATCAATGTTTACTATGGTCGCTGATGCCCCACCTCAATACCCACGCTAGCCAAGAACACTACGGAGTAATGCTATCAATTAGCGCGGAGAATAAGGCCGTCGAGGAGCGACCATCCATGTAACTTCTTTGTGCGAGCACCGATATGTCAGATATTATAGCATGCATTTCATTTAAGGAAAAAGTTCGACATACCGATACAAACTCAAAGCTATCACACGGTGGCTATAAATAAATCTTCGGAAATAAATATAGAAATAAACATAACACAATCAGTCACAGACATCCATATCAAAAAGGCGGAAAAAGATATTAATATATAACTAACACATGAAAGTGTACATCAGAGCAGTGGTCATGAAAGGACCACATACACAAAAGAATAGCAACACGTGCTATACAAAAGAATACATCTTTGAGTCTATATCTCAAGTACAAACGACAAAAACTACTAATCTAAATGGTCAGCCAAAAGTTAGAGTAGTAAATCCCTAGGGGAGAAGTCAAGCAGAAGCCCCTGTAACATCTCGGTCTGACCCAAGTATTATTTATAAGAAAATAATAAACGGATCAGTCTAGCTATAAATATCAGGTAACATGATATAAAACAATAGATATGGCTAGAGCATATAGTAACCATAAAGACGTACTATGATAAGCATGTAAATGAAGATTATCAAAAGATCAAACAATATCAAAAGAATCTTCTAAAAGATCCAAATTCACCTAAAAAAAGTGATGACACACAAATTCACCAAAATATAAAAGCTGAAAAATCATAACAATGAAAGTCGTGAAAATAGGTAAAGCACAAATTCCAGAAGACTACACAAGAATTCCAGAAATCACAATATAGGAGCATGAAAACTCACAAAATGGGAGCGTGAAAACTCACCTACACGTGTAACACAAAGCGAGACGCTATCTCATGGTTGCAAGCCATTAATTTTGACACACGAATGGCCCAAAGACTGTGGGGCGCTACCCCACATATGTGATGGCGAAACATCACACAAATGTGATGGCGAAACATCACAAGAGTGGGGTCTAGTCTCCCTCGCAGACAAAGAGACATCGCATAGTTGCTAGTCTAAAACACAAAAATGATGGTCATGACCATCAAGTAGTGTCAATCTCACCAAGCCAGTAAATATATGAGTTTAGCTTCATGTCCCATAACCACTTGCTTAACTTAAATTTTTATGAACAAGTTGTAGATCTTCACTAGAAGATTGTCACAAAAGGTTTTAGGGAAAAGGTTTGTATATACTAGTAGATTGGAAAACAGTTTAAGGAAAGAGCTTTGTAGTAAAATAGAGTTAAAATTGTTTTGATGAAAGAGTTTTGATATTTATTACTAGTATTGAAACCTTCATATTTCTAAAGTTGTTATCCCACCTTTTTAGCAAGGCCGTGATGCCATAAAATCGACCGAGGAGCCCAAGATAGTTTGTCTCGAAGAATGGTCAACTCAGCATCTCAACAAAGTAAGTTCTGTTGAATATTTTTCAGATAAGATCCCCTCCGGAGGGGGGTCTAGGGGGGTGGCAACGCCCCAAGGTAGGGGTGCGGGGGTAACACCACTGCGACGGGTTTCGACCTGCCCGGTCAGGTCGCGGGGGTCCCACGGGCAGCGCCCCGTCCAAAACGGTACGACCTAGTGAAGACCTAAGGGAGGATAGGATCGAGCGACCTAATGGTTGCGACCTAGGGGTCTAAGGGATCAAGCGACCTAGTGGTTGCGAACTAGAGGTGTTCGCGAGTTAGAAGAAACAAGCGACCTAACAGAGGCGAGCGACTTAAGGGACTCACGACTAACAAGGTAATAAGGTCGAGCGACCTACGACCTAACGAGGTAAAGGCCTAACGGCCAAGTGAAACACGCGACCTAAAATGTACGCGACCAAATGCGGCCGAGTGGTTTAAGGTCGGAGACGACCTACTACTTATAAAGGTAGACGGTTGAGCGACCTAGCGAGGCTCGCGACCTAAAAATGACAAGGCCGAGCGAGCTAACGAAGTCCAGAGTCGAGAGACTTAGCGACACAGTATGTTGAGTGACCTAACGAGGTCCAGTGGAGAGTGACCTAAAAGAGACGCGACCTAAAAGAGGCGCGACCTAACTCAAACAAGCCGGGCGATATAAGGTCGGAGACGACCTACGACTTAGCGACCTATTTCCGTGCGACCTAAGCCAGAACGAGATATAAGAAGGCGGCGACTTTTCGGCACGAACGGCCTAAGACCTTGCGACCTAACGAAGTTGGAGCGACCTAAACGCAGGGATTCGCCAAGAACGCTAGAAATTGGAGTTTTTCGCCAATCCAATCCAAACCAAATGCAAATGTACATGCTAAAGTGATGGGGAATCATTCCCAACAGTCCAATATAGTTATAGACTAGAATTGTGAGATAAAAATCCCACATTTTCACCAAATTATGAAGGTAAAGCTTGAAGGTGAATGGAGAAGCAACTACAAGCTTGAATCCAATGCTTTTCCTTGAATTTTGGGTTGAATGATGGAGTTGGAGTTGAAACCTAGGCTTGGAGTTTCTAATTTCCCTTTCCACTCACCATTAATGTTAAAGTTTGTGTTTGGAATTTATGAAGAGTGAGGAGAAGGAGAGAAGTGGGTTTGAGTTATAATGGCTAATCTAACCCAAAATCCAAAGTGGGAAAAGTAAATGAAATTCCACTAACTCCAAACCTATCAATGTTTATACTTAAAAAAGTAGTAAACGACATTTCGAACTCAATGGAAGTGGTCTCGAGTCCTAATTTGACCGTTTGCAAAAATTAGTTTTTTGGACCAATATTCGATTAACGACAAAATATTTGATTAAAATATTTAAATATAAAATCGATAATTATGCGGGCTGTTACCGACTCCCCTCCTTAAAGAAATTGCGTCCTCGCAATATATAAGATGGAAATAAAAGTAACAACCATAAAAGCATATTAACACAAAAGAAACTTGAAATAGGAAGTTCACCTCAAAGAGTGGGAGTAAGCAAGTCCGGATGTGCTCGCTCGATGAATTCTCTGGATTCCCAAGAGAAATCCTTAGGATTTGAGGACCATTGAACCTTCACAAGCCGAATATCTTTATTTTTAAGTCGTTTGACCTCCGAAGCAATAATTCGAATAGGATGTTGCTCGTAAGTTAAATTCGGCGAAACTTCAATTTCTTCCACAACACCAGGCTTAAGAATAGAATCGGAATCTCGTAGGCATTTCCGTAATTGAGAAACATGAAACATGTCATGCATAGTAGAAAACTGAGCAAGTAATGTAAGGCGATAAGCCATAGAACCAATACGTTCAGTGATAGGAAATGGTCCAATATATCGGGGTGCTAACTTTCCCGATCGACTGAAACGTACAACACCTTTCATAGGTGAAACACGAATAAAAACAGAATCTCCCACAGAAAATTCTAACTTCCTTCTTCGATTATCGACATAGGATTTTTGTCTACTCGGGGCTTCATTCATCCTATGTCGAATAAGTTCAATCTTCTCTGTGGAATCACGAATAAAGTCTGGACCTAAAACCAGCTTCTCACCGGACTCAAGCCAACAAGAAGGAGATCGGCATGGCCTTCCATAGAGTGCCTCGAATGGTGCCATACCAATACTAAATTGGAAGCTATTATTATAGGAAAATTCAACAAGTGAAATATGATCTTCCCAACTTTCACCAAAATCGAGCACACAAGCACGAAGAAGATCTTCAAGAGTTTGATTCACACACTCGGTTTTTCCATCGGACTGTGGGTGATAAGCAGTGCAAAAATTAAGCTTCGTTCCTAAAGCTTTTTGAAGACTCTTCCAAAATCCACTAGTAAACAATGGATCTCGATCGCTAACAATAGAAGTAGGAACTCCATTCAATTTAACAATTTCTTTGATAAAGAGTTTGGCCAAAAGAGGAACGGTTCGGTTAGACTGAACGGGAATAAAATGGGCGGATATAGTAAGTCTAACAACGATCACCCATAAGCTATCATGACCCGAACGAGAACGGGGAAGGCCATCTATAAAATCCATGGAAATTTGGTCCCACTTCCAAATTGGAATTTCTAAAGGTTGCAATAACCCAGGCCTTTGATGTTCGGCCTTGACAAGTTGGCAAGTCATGCAACACTTAACAAAGTTAGCAATATCATATTTCATTCCCTCCCAATAATAAAGTCGCTTCATATCAGCGTAAATTTTACTACTACCAGGATGAATAGTGAATTTAGAATGATGGGAATCTTCTAAAATATCTTTACGAAATCACCAATATTTGGTACGATAAGTCTACCAAATTTTCGAATGCCGCCACGAGAATCAATATCAAAGTCTTTCAAACCTTCAATATCAATTTTATCCTTAACATTTTGGCAAGAAGAGCCAATCTAGGATCTAGCCCTTGAGCTTCAAGAATGCGGTCTAAAAGAGAAGGATGCGCCTCTAGGCTACATAAAACAAGTGATGAGCATAAATCGGATACGCGCTCTCGAATATCACAAGTGGATATAATTTCGAGAACGTTCCATTTGGATATCATCATAGAAACAACTTCTTGTTGTTTACGGCTAAGAGCATCGGCGACACGATTACCCTTACCAGGGGTATAAAGAATTTCAAGATCATAAGGTGCTAGGAACTCGAGCCAATGCTGTTGACGCAAATTAAGTTCCTTTTGAGAAAATAAATATTTCAAAGACTTATGATCCGTGTAAAGAATAAATTTCCCTCCCAATATATAATGACGCCAAATTCGAAGGGCGAAAACAATAGCCACGAGTTCTAAATCATATGTGGCATATCTAGTCTCGGCCGGCTTCAATTGCCTAGAAGCATAAGCAATAACATGTTCTTTTTGCATAAAAACGGCACCCAAGCCAACGTGACTAGCATCAGTATAAACAATAAAATCTTGATTCCCCTCGAGAATAACAAGAATAGGAGCATCGGAAATGATTCTTTCAATTTCTGAAAAGAGGCTTCACATTTGTCCGACCAAATGTATTTAACTCCCTTCTTAGTCAAGTCAGTAAGAGGCACGACAATCTTAGAAAAGTCTTTAATGAAACGATGGTAATAACCCGCCAATCCGAGAAAACTATGAATCTCTATCACATTCTCCGGTCTCTTCCAATCTTGAATCGCTTCAATCTTTGAAGGATCCACGGAAATTCCGGATTCGGAAATAATATGACCGAGAAACTTCACATGAGATTGCCAAAAGTGGCATTTGGAAAATTTCGCCTTAAATTGATTACTCCTAAGAGTTTCCAATACAATCCGAAGATGCTTTTCATGCTCCTCCTCGGTTTTAGAATACACAAGGATATCATCAACGAAGATGAGAACAAACCGATCGAGGAAAGCCTTAAAAACTCGATTCATGAGGTCAACGAGTAAGCCGGAGCATTCGTTAAACAAAATGTCATAACAAGCCATTCATAAGATCCATAACGAGTACGGAACGATGTCAAAAGAATACTATCCTCAGCAATACGAAGCTGATGAAAACCCGTAGCCAAGTCCAACTGTTAAAAGACCCTAGCTCCGCTAAGCTGATCAAACAGATCGTCAATCCAAGGTAAAGGATATTTATTTTTAATAGTCAGATAGTTAAGCTTGCGATAGTCAATGCAAAGCCTAAGCGTACCGTCGGATTTCTTCATGAAAATAGCCGAGCTCCCCAAGGCGAGGAGCTAGAGCAAATAAATTGCTTCGTCTCCAATTCAGATAATTGTTTGCGCATCTCCTCATTTTCCTTATTAGACATGCGATAAGGAGGACGAGTAATAGGTTGAGCTTCAGGGGTAAGATTAATTCTGAACTCAATTGCTCGTTTAGGTGGTAAACCTAAAACGGGCCCAAATATGTCGAAAAATTCGCGAACGACGTGAATTCAAGAAATGACATCTTCCTCATCATCATCACCATCATCATGAGGATTCAAAGAATATAAAGAGGCAGTCAACGTAGAATCCGAATCTTTAAGAATAATAGAAATCTGATGTACAGATTGCGGATGGCGTAGATAAATAGTCCGCTCAGGACATAGGATATGAGCTTCGTAACGATTAAGCCAATCCATTCCCAAAATCATTCCAAAGCCTAGGTAACGCATAACATGCAAATCGGCTAGGAATGGAAAATCACATAAAATAATCTCCACATTTTTACAAAGCAAACTAAGAGTTGCGGATCCACCAACAGGATTCGCAATTCTCAAGGAAGTCATTAAAGCATCAACATTTAAAGAGAAAGTGTCGACAAGTTCCTTTGATATAAAAGAATGGGATGCACCCGTATCAAAGAGAACTCTAATAGGTTGATCATGAAATAAAATAATACCATCAAGAATGGAATGAGAAATACCTTGGCCACGAGATGTGTTTCCAGGGGCTTGAGCCACGTTTAACTTTCCCTCTTTCCTGCCTTGTAGTATGGGGCACATATGTATATAATGTTCCGAGCTCTTGCAATATCGACCACTTTTGGGCTTCGAACACTTATTCGCAAAATGGTCCTTAGAACCACAATTATAGCATTGCCCGCTACCAGAGGAAGGTGTCTTTGCAGCCGAAGTTGCTTGCTTACCCTTTTTGTTGGGATAAGAACCTTTAAATTTGTTAGGCCTCTTTTTGTTGTTGAAGTTTGGTTTAGCGCCAACCACTTCAACATCACTCTCTCTATCGGCCTCTTCAAGAGGAAGTGCGATATTGACGAGTTGATCAAATGTAACTTCTATTTTCAGGAGTAGTGGCTTCTTAAGATTCTTATTTAAGCCATAAACGAACCTCTAGTTCTTCTTCAGTGGATTATTTATATATTCGACCCCATATTTGGAAACGGATTCGAATGATGCAACGTAGTCCGCCACAGAAGAATGACCTTGAACAAGGTCAATAAATCTCTGAGCCAAAGTTACCTTTTCAGCCTCAGGCACAAATTTTGATACGAAGAGTTCCCGGAAGTGCTCCCAGGAGAGATCCTCTTCATCAATTACTAAGATTAACTGCTCATACCAATCCAATGCTCTTTCTTGGAGCATACTGGAAGCCACCTGGACCCGATGGAGGTCAGTGAGGTTCATGCGAGAGAAGATTCTATTGCACGTTCTGAGCCAAGCTTGGACCTCGATGAAAGTTTCTGTGCCTTTAAATTGCTTCCCACCCAATTTGGTGTAATCATTGCACAAACGTGCGAACCCAAATTTAGGTTGAGTAGGTTCCGGATTATAACCAGCTGCTTGAGCATTCGTGACAAGGTCAAGAAATTGTTGGGTAGGCATAAAAACTCCATCTTGGGGAGTTGCAGTAGATTAACCGGCACGGGGACGTCCAGGCCTAACCATTTTTCTTCCTTTTGAAAGAAGGAGAAGAAAAAGGTTATTCACTAAAAGATATATCAAGCAATCTTCATAAGTGAAACAAGGAATCATAATAAAAATAGGATGAATCGGTACGAAGACTCGAATTAATCCTAAGGTACGACTCCTAAGCTGGACATAGGACGATGATCCTTGTTAAGTTATTCTACATTGTTCCGAAGTTTGGATCTGATACCAAGCTGTGACGCCCCACCTCAATACCCACGCTAGCCAAGAACACTACGGAGTAATGCTGTCAACTAGTGTGGAGAATAAGGCTGTTGAGGAGCGACCATCCATGTAACTTCTTTGTGCGAGCACCGATATGTCAGATAGTATTGCATGCATTTCATTTAAGGAGGAAGGCCGACATACCGATACAAACTCAAAGCTATCACACGGTGGCTATAAATAAATCTTCGGAAACAAATATAGAAATAAACATAACACAATCAGTCACAGACATCCATATCACAAAGGCGGAAAAAGATATGAATATATAACTAACACATGAAAGTGTACATCAGAGTAGTGGTCATGAAAGGACCACATACACAAAAGAATAGCAACATGTGCTATACAAAAGAATACATCTATGAGTCTATATCTCAAGTGTAAATGACAAAAACTGCTAATCTAAATGGTCAGCCAAAAGTCAGAGTAGTAAATCCATGGGGGAGAAGTCAAGCAGAAGCCTCTGTAACATCTCGGTCTGACCCGAGTATTATTTATAAGAAAATAATAAACGGATCAGTCTAGCTATAAATATCTGGTAACATGATATAAAAAAATATATATGGCAAGAACATATAGTAACCTTAAAGACATACTATGATAAGCATGTAAATGAAGATCATCAAGAGATCAAAAAATATCAAAAGAATCTTCTAAAAGATCCAAATTCACCTAAAAAAAGTTATGACACACAAATTCACCAAAACATAAAAGCTGGAAAATCATAACAATTAAAGTCATGGAAATAGGTGAAGAACAAATTCCAGAAGACTACACAAGAAATCCAGAAATCACAATATAGAAGCATGAAAACTCACAAAATGGGAGCATGAAAACTCACCTACACGTGTAACACAAAGCGAGACGCTATCTCATGGTTGCAAGCCATTAATTTTGACACACGAATGGCCTGAAGACCGTGGGGCGCTACCCCACATATCAGGTAACATGATATTGCATGATATTACAGGACCACATACACAAAAGAATAGCAACACGTGCTATACAAAAAAACATCTATGTGTCTATACCTCAAGTGTAAACGACAAAAACTGCTAATCTAAATGGTCAACCAAAAGTCAGAGTAGTAAATCCCTGGGGGAGAAGTCAAGCAGAAGCCCCTGTAACATCTCGGTCTGACCCGAGTATTATTTATAAGAAAATAATAAACGAATCAGTCTAGCTATAAATATCAGGTAACATGATATAAAAAATAGATATGGCAAGAACATATAGTAACCATAAAGACATACTATGATAAGCATGTAAATGAAGATCATCAAGAGATCAAACAATATCAAAAGAATCTTCTAAAAGATCCAAATTCACCTAAAAAAAGTTATGACACACAAATTCACCAAAACATAAAAGATGGAAAATCATAACAATTAAAGTCATGGAAATAGGTGAAGAACAAATTCCAGAAGACTACACAAGAAATCCAGAAATCACAATATAGGAGCATGAAAACTCACAAAATGGGAGCATGAAAACTCACCTACACGTGTAGCACAAAGCGAGACGCTATCTCATGGTTGCAAGCCATTAATTTTGACACACGAATGACCCGAAGACCGTGGGGCGCTACCCTACATATGTGATGGCGAAACATCACACAAATGCGATGGTGAAACATCACAAGAGCTGGGTCTAGTCTCCCTCGCAGACAAAGAGACATCGCACCGTTGCTAGTCTAAAACACAAAAAAGATCGTCATGATCATCAATTAGTGTCAATCTCACCAAGCCAGTAAATATATGAGTTTAGCTTCATGTCCCATAACCACTTGCTTAACTTAAATTTTTACGAACAAGCTGTAGATCTTCACTAGAAGATATCACAAAAGGTTTTAAGGAAAAGGTTTGCATATACTAGTAGATTGGAAAACGGTCTAAGGAAAGAGCTTTGTAGTAAAATAGAGTTAAAATTGTTTTGATGAAAGAGTTTTGATATTTACTACTACTATTGAAACCTTCATATTTCTGAAGTTGTTATCCCGATTTTTAGCAAGGCCGTATTGCCATAAAATCGACCGAGGAGCCCAAGATAGTTTGTCTCGAAGAATGGTCAACTCAGCATCTCAACAAAGCAAGTTCTATTGAATGTTTTTCAGATAAGATATCCTACGGAGGGGGGTCCAGGGGGTGGCAACCCCCCAAGGCGGGGGTGCGGGGGCAACACCCCCGCAACGGGGTTCGACCTGCCCGGTCAGGTCGCGGGGGTCCGGGGGCAGCGCCCCGTCCAAAACGGTACGACCTAGTGAAGACCTAAGGGAGGATAGGGTCGAGCGACCTAATGGTTGCAACCTAGGGGTCTAAGGGGTCAAGCGACCTAGTGGTTGCGACCTAGAGGTGTTAGCGAGTTAGCATAAGCAAAGGACCTAAAAGAGGCCAGCGACTTAAGGGACTCGCGACCTAACAAGGTAATAAGGTCGAGCGACCTACGACCTAACGAGGTAAAGGCCTAACGGCCTAATGAAACAGGCAACCTAAAATGCACGCGACCTAATGCGGCCGAGTGGTATAAGGTCGGAGACGACCTACGACTTATAAAGGTAAACAGTTGAGCGACCTAGCGAGGCTCGCGACCTAAAAATGACAAGGCCGAGCGAGCTAACGAAGTCCAGAGTCGAGTGACTTAGCGACACAGTGTGTTGAGAGACCTAACGAGGTCCAATGGAGAGCGACCTAAAAGAGACGCGACCTAAAAGAGGCGCGACCTAACTCAAACAAGCCGGGCCATATAAGGTCGGAGACGACCTACGACTTAGCGACCTATTTCCGTGCGACCTAAGCCAGAATGAGCTATAAGCAGGCGGCGACTTTTCCACGCGAACGGCTTACGACCTTGTGACATAACGAAGGCAGAGCGACCTAAACACAGGGATTTGCCAAGAACGCTAGAAATTGGAGTTTTTCGCCAGTCCAATCCAAATCAAATGCAAATGTACATGCTAAAGTAATGGGGAATCATTCCCAACAGTCCAATATAGCTATAGACTAGAATTGTGAGATAAAAAACTCGCCTTTTCACCAAATTATGAAGGTAAAGCTTGAAGGTGAATGGAGAAGCAACTACAAGCTTGAATCCTATGCTTTTCCTTGAATTTGGGGTTGAATGATGGAGTTGGAGTTGAAACGTAGGCTTGGATTTTCTAATTTCCCTTTCCACTCACCATTAATGTTAAAGTTTGTGTTTGGTAGGAATTTATGAAGAGTGAGGAGAAGGAGAGAAGTGAGTTTGAGTTATAATCGATAATCTAACCCAAAGTCCAAAGCGGGAAAAGTCGGTGAAATTCCACTAACTCCAAACTTATCGATGTTTATACTTAAAAAAGTAGTAAACAACATTTCAAACCCAATGGAAGTGGTCTCGAGTCCTAATTTGACCGTTTGCAAAAAGTAGCTTTTCGGACCAATATTCGATTAACGAAAAAATATTTAAATGTTAAATCGATAAATATGCGGGTTGTTACAGACTCCCCTCCTTAAAGAAATTGCGTCCTCGCAATATATAAGATGGAAATAAAAAGTAGCAACCATAAAAGCATATTAACACAAAAGAAATTTGAAATAGGAAGTTTACCTCAAAGAGCAAGAGTAAGCAAGTCCGGATGTGTTCGCTCGATGAATTCTCTGGATTCCCAAGAGCAATCCTTAGGATTTGAGGACCATTGAACCTTCACAAGCGGAACATCTTTATTTCGAAGTCGTTTGACCTCCGAAGAAATAATTCGAATAGGATGCTACTCATAAATTAAATTCTGCGAAACTTCAATTTCTTCCACAACACCAGGCTCAAGAATAGAATCGGAATCTCGTAGGCATTTCCGTAAATGAGAAACATGAAACACGTCATGCATAGCAGAAAACTGAGTCGGCAATGTAAGGCGATAAGCCATAGAACCAATACGTTCAGTGATAGGAAATGGCCCAATATATCGGGGTGCTAACTTTCCCGATCGACTGAAACGTACAACACCTTTCATAGGGGAAACACGAGTAAAAACAGAATCTCCCATAGAAAATTCTAACTTCCTTCTTCGATTATCGGCATAGGATTTTTGTCTACTCTGGGCTTCTTTCATTCTATGTCGAATAAGTTCAATCTTCTCTGTGGAATCATGAATAAAGTCTGGACCTAAAACCAGCTTCTCACCGGCCACAAGCCAACAAGAAGGAGATCGGCATGGCCTTCCATAGAGTGCCTCGAAAGGTACCATACCAATACTAAATTGAAAGCTATTACTATAGGAAAATTCAACAAGTGAAATATGATCTTCCCAACTTCCACCAAAATCGAGTACACAAGCACGAAGAAGATCTTCAAGAGTTTGATTCACACGCTCGGTTTGTCCATCGGACTAGGGGTGATAAGCAGTGCTAAAATTAAGCTTCGTTCCTAAAGCTTGTTGAAGACTCTTCCAAAATCCACTAGTAAACAATGGATCTCGTTCGCTAACAATAGAAGTAGGAACTCCATGCAATTTAACAATTTCTTTGACAAAGAGTTTGGCCAAAAGAGGAATGGTTCGGTTAGACCGAACGGGAATAAAATGGGCGGATTTAGTAACTCTATCAACGATCACCCATAAGCTATCATGACCCGAACGAGAACGGGGAAGGCCATCTATAAAATCTATGGAAATTTGGTCCCACTTCCAAGTTATAATTTCTAAAGGTTGCAATAACCCACCAGGCCTTTGATGTTCGGCCTTGACAAGTTGGCAAGTCATGCAACACTTAACAAAGTTAGCAATATTAGATTTCATTCCCTCCCAATAATAAGGTCGCTTCATATCAGCGTACATTTTACTACTACCGGGATTAATGGGGAATTTAGAATGATGGGAATCTTCTAAAATATCTTTACGAAGATCACCAATATTTGGTACGATAAGTCTACCAAATTTTTGAATGCCGCCATGAGAATCAATATCAAAGTCTTTCAAACCTTCAATATCAATTTTATCCTTAACATCTTGGCCAAGAAGAGCCAATTCAGGATCTAGCTCTTGAGCTTCAAGAATGCGGTCTAAAAGAGAAGGATGAGCCTCAAGGCTACATAAAACAAGTGATGAGCATAAATCGGATACGCTCTCTCGAATCTCACTAGTGGATATAATCTCGAGATCATTCCATTCTGATATCATCATAGAAACAACTGCTTATTGTTTAAGGCTAAGAGCATCGGCGACACTATTACCCTTACCGGGGGTATAAAGAATTTGAAGATCATAAGTTGTAAGGAACTCGAGCCAACGCTGTTGACGCAAATTAAGTTCCTTTTTAGAAAATAAATATTTCAAAGACTTATGATCCGTGCAAAGAATAAATTTCTCTCCCAATAGACAATGACGCCAAATTCGAAGGGCGTAAACAATAACCGCGAGTTCTAAATCATGTGTGGCATATCTAGTCTTGGCCGGCTTCAATTGCCTAGAAGCATAAGCAATGACACGTTCTTTTTGCATAAGAACGACATCCAAACCAACGTGACTAGCATCAGTATAAACAACAAAATCTTGATTCCCCTCGGGAATAACAAGAATAGGAGCATCGGAAATGAGTTCTTTCAATTTCTGAAAAGAGGCTTCACATTTGTCCGACCAAATGTATTTAACTCCCTTCTTAGTCAAGCCAGTAAGAGGCACGGCAATCTTAGAGAAGTCTTTAATGAAACGACGGTAATCTTTGTCACACTCTCCGGTCTCTTCCAATCTTGAATCGGTTCAATCTTTGAAGGATCCACGGAAATTCCGGATTCAAAAATAAAATGACTGAGAAACTTCACACGAGATTGCCAAAAGTGGCATTTGGAAAATTTCGCCTTTAATTGATTACTCCTATGAGTTTCTAATACAATCCGAAGATGCTTTTCATGCTCCTCCTCGGTTTTAGAATACAAAAGGATATCATCAATGAAGATGAGAACAAATCGATCGAGGAAAGCCTTGAAAACTCGATTCATGAGGTCAACGAAGTATGCCGGAGCATTCGTTAAACCAAATGGCATAACAAGCCATTCATAAGATCCATAACGAGTACGGAATGATGTCAAAGGAATAATATCCTCAGCAATACGAAGCTGATGAAAACCGGTAGCCAAGTCCAACTGTGAAAAGACCCTAGCTCCGCTAAGCTGATCAAACAAATCGTCAGTCCGAGGTAAAGGATATTTATTTTTAATAGTCAGATCGTTAAGCTTGCAATAGTCAACGCAAAGCCTAAGCATACCATCGGATTTCTTCACAAAAATAGCCGAAGCCCCCCAAGGCGAGGAGCTAGAGCGAATAAATTGCTTCGTCTCCAATTCAGATAATTATTTGCACATCTCCTCATTTTCCTTATTAGACATGCGATAAGGAGGACGAGTAATAGGTTGAGCTTCAGGGGTAAGATTAATTCTGAACTCAATTGCTCGTTTAGGTGGTAAACCTAAAACGGGCCCAAATATGTCGGAAAATTCACGAACGACGTGAATTCGAGAAATGACATCTTCCTCATCATCATCATCATGAGGATTCAAAGAATATAAAGATGCAGTCAACGTAGAATTCAAATCTTTAAGAATAATAGAAATCTGATTTACAGATTGTGGATGTCGGAGATAAATAGTCCGCTCAGGTCATAGGATATGAGCTTCATAACGATTAGGTCAATCCATTCCCAAAATCATTCCAAAGCCTAGGTAACGCATAACATGCAAATGGCTAGGAATGGAAAATCGCATAAAATAATCTCCACCTTTTAACAAAGCAAACTAAGAGTTGCGGATCCACCAACAGGATTCTCAATTCTCAAGGAAGTCATTAAAGCATCAACATTTAAAGAGAAAGTGTCGACAAGTTCCTTTGATATAAAAGAATGGGATACACCCGTATCAAAGAGAACTCTAATAGGTTGATCATGAAATAAAATAATACCATCAAGAATGGAATGAGAAATACCTTGGCCACGAGATGTGTTGCCAAGGGCTTGAGCCACGTTTAACTTTCCCTCTTTCCTGCCTTGCAGTATGGGGCACATATGTATATAATGTTCCGAGCTCTTGCAATAGCAACAAATTTTGGGATTCGAACACTTGTTCGCAAAATGGTCCTTAGAACCACAGTTATAGCATTTGCCCGCTACTAGAGGAAGGTGTCTTTGCAGCCGAAGTTGCTTGTTTACCCTTTTTGTTGGGATAAGAAGCTTTAAATTTGTTAGGCCTCTTTTTGTTGTTGAAGTTTGGTTTAGCGCCAACCACTTCAACATCACTCTCTCTATCGGCCTCTTCAAGACGAAGAACGATGTCGACGAGTTGATCAAATGTAACTTCTAGTTTCAGGAGTAGTGGCTTCTTAAGATTCTTATTTAATCCATAAACGAACCTCTGGTTCTTCTTAAGTGGAGTATTTATATATTCTACCCTATATTTGGAAAGGGATTCGAATGATGCAACGTAGTCCGCCACAGAAGACTGACCTTGAACATGGTCAATAAATCTCCGAGCCAAAGTTAACTTTTCAGCCTCAGGCACGAATTTCGATTCGATGCGTTCCTGGAAGTGCTCCCATGAGAGATCCGCTTCATCAATTTCTAAGATTAACAGCTCATACCAATCCAATGCTCTTTCTTGGAGCATACTGGAAGCCACCTGGACCCGATGGAGGTCAGTGAGGTTCATGCGAGAGAAGATTCTATCGCACGTTTTGAGCCAAGCTTGGACCTCGATGATAGTTTCAGTGCCTTTAAATTGCTTCCCACCCAAGTTGGTGTAATCATTGCACAAACGTGCAAACCTAGATTCAGGGTGAGTAGGTTCCGGATTAGAACCAGCTGCTTGAGCATTCGTGACAAGGTCAAGAAGTTGCTGGGTAGTCATAAAAACTCCATCTTGGGGAGTTGCAGTAGATTGACCGGCACGGGGACGTCCAGGTCTAACCATTTTTCTTCCTTTTGAAACAAGGAGAAGAAAAAGGTTATTCACTAAAAGATATATCAAGCAATCCTGATAAGTTAAACAAGGAATCATAATAAAAATAGGACGAATCGGTATGAAGACTCGAATTAATCCTTAAGTACGACTCCTAAGCTGGACTTAGGGCGATGATCCTTGTTAAGTTATTCTACATTGTTCCGAAGTTTGGCTCTGATACCAAGCTGTGACTCCCCACCTCAATACCCACGCTAGCCAAGAACACTACGGAGTAATGCTGTAAACTAGCGCGGAGAATAAGGTTGTTGAGGAGCGACCATCCATGTAACTTCTTTGTGTGAGCACCGATATGTCAGATAGTATAGCATGCATTTCATTTAAGGAGGAAGTCCGACATACCGATACAAACTCAAAGCTATCACACGGTGGCTATAAATAAATCTTCGGAAACAACTATAGTAATAAACATAACACGATCAGTCACAGACATCCATATCACAAAGGCGGAAAAAGATATGAATATATAACTAACACATGAAAGTGTACATCATAACACAATCAGTCACAGACATCCATATAAAAGCTGGAAAATCATAACAATGAAAGTCATGAAAATAGGTGAAGCACAAATTCCAAAAGACTACATAAGAAATCCAGAAATCACAATATAGGAGCATGAAAACTCACAAAATGGGAGCATGAAAACTCACCTACACGTGTAACACAAAGCGAGACGCTATCTCATGGTTGCAAGCAATTAATTTTGACACACGAATGGCCCGAAGACCGTGGGGCGCTACCCCACATATGTGATGGCGAAACGTCACACAAATGCGATGGCGAAACATCACAAGAGCGGGGTCTAGTCTCCCTCGCAGACAAAGAGACATCGCACAGTTGCTAGTCTAAAACACAAAAATGATCGTCATGATCATCAAGTAGTGTAAATCTCACCAAGCCCGTAAATATATGAGTTTAGCTTCACGTCCCATAACCACTTGCTTAACTTAAAGTTTTACGAACAAGCTGTAGATCTTCACTAGAAGATTGTCACAAAAGGTTTAAAGGAAAAGATTTGTATATACTAGTAGATTGGAAAACGGTTTAAGGAAAGAGCTTTGCAGTAAAATAGAGTTAAAATTTTTTTGATGAAAGAGTTTTGATATTTACTACTAGTATTGAAACCTTCATATTTCTAAAGTTGTTATCCCGCCTTTTTAGCAAGGCCGTGATACCATAAAATCGACCAAGGAGCCCAAGATAGTTTGTCTCGAAGAATGGTCAACTCAGCATCTCAACAAAGCAAGTTCTGTTGAATGTTTTTCAGATAAGATCCCCTACGGAGGGGGGTCTGGGGGGTGGCAACCCCCAAGGTGGGGGTGCGGGGGCAACACCCCCGCAACGGGGTTCGACCTACCCGGTCAGGTCGCGGGGGTCCAGGGGGCAGCGTCCCGTCCAAAACTGTACGACCTAGTGAAGACCTTTGGGAGGATAGGATCGAGCGACCTAATGGTTGCGAACTAGGGGTCTAAGGGATCAAGCGACCTAGTGGTTGCGACCTAGAGGTGTTCGCGAGTTAGCAGAAGCAAGCGACCTAACAGAGGCGAGCGACTTAAGGGCCTCGCGACCTAACAGGGTAATAAGGTCGAGCGACCTACGACCTAATAAGGTAAAGGCCTAACGGCCTAGTGAAACACGCGACCTAAAATGTACGCGACCTAATGCGGCCGAGTGGTTTAAGGTCGGAGATGACCTATGACTTATAAAGGTAGACGGTTGAGCGACCTAGCGAGGCTCGCGACCTAAAAATGACAAGGCCGAGCGAGCTAACGAAGTCCAGAGTCGAGCGACTTAGCGACACAGTGTGTTGAGCGACCTAATGAGGTCCTGTGGAGAGCGACCTAAAAGAGACACGACCTAAAAGAGGCGCGACCTAACTCAAACAAGCCGGGCGATATAAGGTCGGAGACGACCTATGACTTAGCGACCTATTTCCGTGCGACCTAAGCCTGAACGAGCTATAAGAAGGCGGCGACTTTTCCACGCGAACGGCCTACGACCTTGCTACCTAACGAAGGCAGAGCGACCTAAACGCAGTGATTCGCTAAGAACGCTAGAAATTGGAGTTTTTCGCCAATCCAAACCAAATGCAAATGTACATGCTAAAGTGACGGGGAATCATTCCCAACAGTCCAATATTGTTATAGACTAGAATTGTGAGATAAAAATCTCACCTTTTCACCAAATTATGAAGGTAGAGCTTGAAGATGAATGGAGAAGCAACTACAAGCTTGAATCCAATGCTTTTCCTTGAATATGGGGTCAAATGATGGAGTTGGAGTTGAAACCTAGGCTTGGAGTTTCTCATTTCCCTTTCCACTCACCATTAATGTTAATGTTTGTGTTTGGTAGGAATTTATGAAGAGTGAGGAGAAGGAGAGAAGTGGGTTTGAGTTATAATGGCTAATCTAACCCAAAGTCCAAAGCGGGAAAAGTAAGTGAAATTCCACTAACTCCAAACCTATCAATGTTATACTTAAAAAAGTTGTAAACGGCATTTCGAACTCAATGGAAGAGGTCTCAAGTACTAATTTGACCGTTTGCAAAAAGTAGCTTTTCGGACTAATATTTGATTAACGACAAAATATTTAAATAAAATATTTAAATATAACTGTAAATGAAATATTAAATGAACAAAGTTTAACAAAAACTTCAATATGATTCAAGTACTATGTCTAATTGATGCTATCATTTTCATCCAATTCCCAAAATCGTCTTCATTACAATCATCATCTTCAGGTGTGGAAACATCCGAATTAGGCATTAAAAACACTTCGGGAACATCAACGATTCTTGTTTATAGCTCTTTATTGTCAAGATTAGGATCATCAAGTTGTGGCATGGCATAGTAAACATCGACATCAGCTTCGTTATCATCCGTAATTAAATAATGGAAATCGCTTGGTTTTTAACTACAACAACCTAGCCGGATTGTTTTAGATCAACAACATAAAACACTTAAATAGCGTGTAATGCTAGTATGAACCCATCATTATTTTGTGTTACATGATTAAAGTTTACTAAATTGGAGCAATATCTGTACGTTTTCTTCCTGGACTTATTTACCCAATCACACTAACATAGGACAACATCGCAAGCTAGATTATCACTTTCATTGGTATACCTATAAACAGGCTCATAAATATTCTTTAAGACGCCATAATAGTCAATGATTACCGATGATCGGAATATAATCTCTCACACTTGAATAACTATGTTTTAGTAGTCGTAAGAGTTCCATAATTTTTATTTTTGTATTTTTGATCGATTGTTTTAATTCAAAATCTGTAATTGTTTATAACCTACTCCTTATATTGTTTCACTATCCTACTTGAATTGCTAGCTAACCAAAGTAAATCATTTGATACTACAAAATCATTGGTAATATATTGGTCATTTACCTGATCCAATATGATAAATATATTATTATACGTTATTTTATAGTAAAAGCTATCAAAATTGCATGTCATAACAAAAAAAACATGCATGGTTTGTAAACCATGTAGGAAATTTCTTATTTCTCAAAATTTGGACTTCTCAATTAGTTTTTTGTTGATGAATTCTACTCTTACATTTTCGGTTTTAATTGATGTTACACCCAATGATTTCATAGAGAGTTTAAGAGGATTAAGACAAGGCGACCCTCTTTCAACATATTTATTTTCGATTGCTATGGAATTCCTCGCTTAAAATATTGATGCGGAATTCTTGAAAGGCAATATTACCTCCATATATCATACTGAACCAATGATTACTCATTTGTAATACACGGATGATATTTAAATTTTGGGAAAAGCAACTATTAGGAATGCTTAAAGCATAAAGCAAATTTTCAAAAATCCGCTAAAGTTTACTGGGCTTGATTAATTGCCAACAAATCCACTCTGTTATTTACTAAAGGTGCAATTAATAGACAACAAATTGTAGACTTGCTTAAAATCAATACTGACAACCTTCCAATCCTACAATTGGGCATCCCACTATCGAATAATAAGTTAAAAGTTAGGGAATATGGATGGTTAATTGATAAAATTAAAAAAATTCAGTCATTGGCATAGTAAGCTACTCAATATTAGTGAAAGAGTGGAATTGATTAACAATGTCATTTACCCAATGGTACAGTTTTGGTTACAATTCTCCCAATTTCTTGTGACAATTATGCAGAAAATCACTTCTTTATGTGCTAGTTTTCTATGGAAATCCAAAAATCATAAAATGAGTTGGGAAGATGTTTGTGAAACTAAAAGCGAGGATGTCCTAAGTATAAGAAGAATAGATGATGTTACTAAAGCTGTGGTAGCAAATCCTTTATGGAAATTTATATATGGAGATTCTTTGTGGGCCAAATGGATGCACAATAAGTATTGTAATAACGTAAATTTTTGGAATGCTACAATGGACAGTAACGCTTCACATACTAGAAAAATTATTTTTCGAGCTAGACAAGGTGTGAAGGGTTAACTGATAGGAAAATTATTACCAGTGCACACACTTGTATTTGGTTTGACCCACGGCTAAACGGTTCTTAATTTATTGACGATGTTGGATCACTGACTATTATAGGTGGATGTAATAGAAGTGTATCCGTGCTAATGAGTGATAATAAGTGGAAACAACAGCTAGAGTATGTTCCTATATAAATGCAACACATAGTTCACAATACACCTATCCACATGCAAATGCAACAAGATTTTTGGTATTGGCTACCGAACAGTAATGGAAAATTCTCATTGAAATCAGTGTGGGAACAATTCAGATGCAAATACGCAGATTATAATTGGACTAAGATAACTTAGGATAAGGGATATACTCCCAAGATCTCTACATGTGCTCTTATGGCAAAATTAAACAAGTTTAATACCAAAGTCAGAATTTGTAAATGGGATTCCACCGTTGACCGAACTTGTGTGTTATGCCTAATATAACGACCCGGAATTTTTTAGCATTTAAAATTGGAATATTTAATTGATTTTAAATATTTAAAAGTTAATTTTAACTTGTGTTCAAATCTCACTATTTATTTGATAATTAAATCATTAAATTAAATAAGTGAAGTTGGGTAAATTGTTGAATCCGGACTTTTAAGCCTATTAAAAATAATTTGAAGGCTTATAAAATTTATTTTGATAATACTGAGGATAATAGAGAAGGTAAAATTGAATTTAACAATGATCTGTTCAGTTTTGAAATTTTATCGTTTTAAATTAAATTTAAAAATAGTCTTCCGAGACGCAGTCTCGGTATTCGACGAAACCGGTTCCAATGGGTCCATAATATTGAATTGTTATCGGATTTCAAATTTCGTTTTGATCGGAGTTAGTATGTAAGTGTATGAAATATAAACGTGCTGAAAGTTTAATTGATAAATAATCTAATGAAATTTAATTTAATTGGTCGAGCCTTCTTGTGTACGCCTCCTTTCTTTATTTCAAGTGACGTTGCCCCCTTCTTTTCTTTTCAGCCGAAACATTTCGAAAAAAATAAAAATAAATATCTACATATGAAATGGTGACAGCCTTCTCCTTTCCTAGTTCTTAAATTGAAATCGAATTCGATATTTAATAAAAAAGAATGGTCGTAGCCTCAATCTCCAAAATCGAGTTCATTAACCCTATTCCCTAATCGATCGGCTCGTGGAAGAAGGGAGGCAAGCGAAGTTCGCGCGCGTTCGTAGGGGGGTTAGGGTTTTTGTGGCATCGCGTTTTGGCGCTGCAGCGAACCAACGCTTGCGATCGAGTAGGGCGTGGCGATCGTTTTCGATCGAAGCATGCCTGGAAGCGGCGACGTCAGTGTTGCAGTGGTGAAGCAAGCACGGAGCGGTGGCACAGGGGTCGGCTTCGGCGTGGAAAGTGACGTGTTTTACTGGGTGTCGCAAGGGACTCGGTGGGAAAGGATTGCCGATGGTTGGATGGTGCATTCAGTTTTTTTTTATATCGGAAGTTAGGTATTTTAATTATCTATTTGTAAATTGGGTAATTAAGTAATTGTATTTTAGGATGAAATCTATAACAGAAAAAAAAAATTACGTGCAGTTTAGAAATAAAACCTACATGTTTATTAAATAATGTATATTAGTGATTTAGACGATTAATAAACTTACTTAAATTATGTATTTTGATTTTTAAGGGAGATAAACTTGTATAAAAGAAATAGAAGGAATATACATGTTTTAATTTACTAGATTTATTTTAAGAAAATAATGGATTTGGTGATTAATTTGTTTAATTTACTTATCTAATTATTCTAGACATAAAAAATATATTCTATTACAAGAAGATTAGCTCAAAATTTAATTTAATTATAAATTGGTAATTAAAGGTCGATTCATATTTCGAATATTAACAAATTATATAAATTGTTTATTTGAGGTCAAACATCATAGAATCCAAGGCAATATTGAAATGGACTGCAAAACGATAAAGGTGAGTTAATCTCACTCAGCCGAATTTTAATTTAAAATTAAATTGATAAATTTTAATAATTTTTTGAATGATTGAATTGACTGATGTGCTATAGTATGGTATATTTTGGAAATTGACACATTATATTGTGCTAACATCTGTGGATGCATGGAAAACGGGTTGGAGGGATCCAACTGGACCCCTCAACATATATTTAAATAATTTAATACCCTCTGTTATGCTTATTTGATATTCTATGATGAATATATTGGAATATTGAATGCTATGATTTGATTGACTATATTTGGGTATAATGGGTTACCATAAATATATAAATTGGATTTTGGGAAGAAAAGAAAATAAGTGAATTTGTAAGCGAAATAATTATATAAAATTTGAATAAATTAAGAATGAATAGAATGAATGGAAGTGATATCACAATACTAATAAATAACTTCGTGTATGAAAAGATTTTGAATAATCGAAGATTAATGAATTGTAAAATCAAGTGATATTATTTCAAAGGAATAAAGAATTATTTGAAAATTTAAAATTCAAATTTATTTAAAGGAATAAAGAAGTAATTTGAGGAATCTAAATTGGTATTTCAGTTAAAAATATTTTAAATCATAATTAAGGAAATAAATATGAAATTAATGGATTTTGGAATTAAAAGAAAGTAAATTGGGAATCAATTTGAAAATTGATTCAAGTGTTGGATTGGAGATTTAAAGATGGATGTGAAGAGAAGTAAATTTCTCTGGATAGCCAAGTACGTTTAAAGGAAATTTTTAAATATAAGATAAAACATTTTTAATGTTGTTATTAAAAAAAGTATGTTTTAAGAATTTATTATTTTCTAAATATCAAAATTCTAAAGTAAATATTTTCAAATATATTATCGTAGTAATTATTTAAAATGGTAACTCAGTGTTTTGTTTTAAAAAGTGAGAACCTAGTTTATATTTTATAAAGTAATCCTATTTTTAAATATTCATATAGTATGCATTTTTAACCAATTATTGAAGTAGTTTTAACTTAAATGTTTTAAAGTAAATTCCAAAGTAAGTGTTTTGTTTAATCTATTATCGTCATAATTATTTAAAGGATGATTTGGTATTTTGTTTAAAGAAGAAAATCTAGTTGTATTTATAAGGTAAACTTATTTTAATTATTTCTAAAGTATTATTTTAAATTAAGTACTAAAGTAAAATTTTCTAAATTAAATGTTAAACATATTTTACAATAAAGTGATTTAAAATTATTTTAAAAATCTAAAATCTTATGCGTGGTGATTCCAGTGGAAATAGAAAATACTTGAAATTTATTCAGAGAAAGGAAGATAGTTTGAAAACTGCTTTCAAAGGGGTTTGAAATTAGAAATATATATTGCAAAGATATTTTGAGATAAATAAATAATTTGGGAAATTATTTATTGTGTGGTGGTTGTTTGTGAATATTAATTGACAGTTAAATCACCGGCTATCAATATTGGACAAATACATTGATCGTTTCGAAGAGACTGAGATCGAGATTTATTTCTCGAAAACCACTTCGATCCGGTTTGTACGTTTCGTGGGAACGAGTTTGGATTCGAAGATGGAGCAGTGAAGTGCAAGGGCTAGTCGCTACTAATCCTGAGGATATTTCCAAAATGGATGTAGTAGGAATAGTGCCTTCGGTTCCATTCGAACCCGGGACGGACTTGTATGGATGAATGCTTTCGGAACATCGTCATGTGGACGATGAGCATTCTAAGGGATATGTTCTAAAAAGGTAACACTTAGCCTCAAGCTTCATCAAATGGGAATGACTGAAAATCAGGGGTTATGCAGCAAGGCTAGGTGGGTAGCACCCAAGCAGGGTGAGGTCATCCCTGTCTAGATGTCCCTTTTATTTCAGCTTAGTGGGCGGTTGCTGATCCCAACCGCGGGGTGATCTCACTCGGGATTATCCAGTAAGGGGTAGCCCCGGTCTTGTGTTGCAAGGGAGCGGGCATACTCCTCGGTACTGTTATCTAGGCCACGTACTGTGACAAGTGGCACCCCAGTGTCTAGTCATTAGTTGGAAATCCATTTTTCCTACGAGCCTTGTACGAGTTTTGTTTGTATTAACCACTCTGTGGCTAATAGCTGGAATTTAATAGATGTAACAATTTCCAACATTTTATAAGTATTGGTATATAAACCCTGTTATAATATCAGAGGATTTCTATAAAAATTGTTTTAGCTATCGTAAGGTAAAAACCCGACATGTTTGTTTGTGGCGTGGTCTTACAAGATGCTTTTGTTTTCAAAGATCATTTGAGTGTGATTTTATCACGCTGGTATTCCAGACTTACTCGGGCGTTATTTAACTGTAATGCTCGGGTCGGACCGAGTATTATAGGATACAGGATATGATGTTGTGGAGCTCAAGTGGCGAGCAGGATGACGATACGTACTCTCGTACTTGCATATATATATATATATATATATATATATATATATATTCCGCTGTGTAGAGTAGCTGTGTATCTAGTTGTATGATATTGATGTTGAGCTGTGATTGATGTACTCTGATGATGTAACATACAAACAGAGATATTTGATGTTTGAGTAAAGATTATTTATTATCTATTATATTTTATTCCGCTGCAATTGTTAGATTCTGTTGTTGTTTTCTATTTTCTTCTTCTCACTTTTCTTCTTTAACCCAAATGGTTCTTATTTCTGTACAACTTGAGTTGATTTAGGTAGAAAGTGTTGACTCAAGGGGTATGGATTTACGGGCTATTACACTTGGTATCAAAGCTTAGGTTGGTGATAACCTTGGCTCTGGTGGGAATTACTCATTTAAAATAGAGTTCTAGAACTCTAGAATGAGTTTGAGCGTATGAATAGACATGAGCGCGTATTTGTTTGTGAATATAAATTGTTTTAATATTGTGTTGATTGGTTTGTTGAGTGGCATATGAACCTTCGTCGGCACAGTCTGGACAACTGTATCGAAGGGGTTTCTAAACACTTGAATAGAACAGTTTGATACGGTATTGTTTTAAATGTGGGTAAATGAAATAATTTTAACCAAAATATATTTTGATATGAAGAAATTTTTTTTGTAAACTATTTTAGATAAAATATGGTGTCTTAGATGTTAGAAATGATAATATTAAATTATTCTCATTGTTGAGTGGAAATTTAAATAGAAATTGAAAATATAACCAAAGTTTAAGGGAATAAATTCATTAAAATGAAATTTATAAATATGAATTATAAATGAAATTTATAAATTGAAATAAAATCAAATAAGAATTTGTATGAGCATATGCTATGCAAATGAATTATAGTTAGATTTGATTTAAGCAGGATTTGGAAATTTAAATCCCGTAGATTTGGAAGTATTTTGAAGATAAATGATGGCATTATTGTTTTGGAGATATTTCTAAATGGAAATCTGTTTTAAATGGATTTTGAAAGTGATATAGCGTTGAAATCACTTGGATTATTGGGAAATAATTCTAAGGATGACGGCCGCATCATCAGTATTCATTTTCGAATTTCTAAGTGACGAATTGCTGCCAAATTGATTTGTTCGGAAAAACTAGTTGTTTTTGAAAATTTCAAAGGAAATTTGTTGAGATTAAAACCAGGGTTGGTTTGACTTTTGATAAATGTGATTTGAGATGTAGTAGATTTCAAAATAATTTGAAACCAAAGCCGTGTGTTTAAAAATCCTGATGAGATAGTTATAATCTTATAAATTGAGATGATTTTTAAATCAGGAAGGAAATATAAGCTTTGAATAATGGAATGTAAAATTAAAGTGAAAAGTTAGAAATGAACTTAACTTGGATTGGGAAATAAAAATTTAACTAGATTGGAATAAATTGAATAGGCTGGAAATAATATCTAGTTGTATTCGAATTTAGTTGAAATCGAATTAAGTTAAATAAATCTGAGTTAAAACAAAATTGAATTGGAATAAAAATTCAATTGAGTTATTGAATGGAATTAGATTCTTACCTGAATAAATGGAAAATAATTTGAATAAGGATTGGATTGAAATAAATAAATTAGAATGACTTGTAAAAGAATTAAAATCCACGGAATAAAATATGCTTGGGTGATAAATTAGCATAAGGCTTGAGTTAAAAATAAAAGATAAATGTATTCAAGCCTAAAATGAATGAAATTGTGTAAATAATAAGTACGACTTATAAAATTGAAAGTGGAAGACAAAAACCAAATTAAATATTGTTTGATGTTTTGGACAATAAAACGGAAGGAAATCCAAACTTGAATTATAAAATAAATCCAACGTGAGGAAATTAAATGAAGTGATATTTGGAATTAAAAATCGAGTATTGAATTATAAATAGGGGAGAACTAATTTGTTAATAAATTAGTTAATGAAATATGTAAATGGAACCTAATGTAGTTAAATAGAAGCTGAATTGTGAGTTAATAATGAAGTTTGAAGGTAAAACTCAAGTTATAAA